>VZTH01015938.1:3250-384931 GCA_013397815.1 Aleadryas rufinucha
CGGCTGCGCACCGGCGCTGCCCCTGCGGGAGCGGCGCTCCGGGTAATTAGCAAGCTAATAGTTGGTAACTGGCGCGTTTTTCCTTCTGCTTTGCTTTGTGTTTGGGCTCCGGCGTCCGAGGGGGTGGCGGGAGCGCGGCGTGAGGCAGGTGCCCGGTGCCGCGGGGGTGGTGACACGCCGTGTGTCGTGTCCCCGCCGTGTGCCGTGTCCCCGGTGTGGGCTCCGGGACCCACCACGGTCCCGTGGTCTCGGCATGCGGCTCATGGTCGGAGCCGGAGGAGGAGCGGGCCGGGGTTTCCAGTCTCGTTTCAGGATTGCCGATCTGTTTTCCAGAGGGTTGGTGCAGGATTTAGAGCTGAGGTGCGTTCCCTTCCAGGACTCGCCCGGGAAGGATAGCACAGGAACACCCTTCACTCGCAGGGAGAGCAGCAAGCCTTAAAATACTACAACAGATAGTTCCATAAATAGCATGAAGTTCAGTGTTTGAAACTCATACAGAATCCCTGGGAAATAAGAAAACAGTAACCTCCAGAAAAATTAGGGCAGTAACAGAATAAAAATATTTGGAAGGTAGTTTATGACTACTGCATTTTTTTTTACCTTACTGAAGAAACAAGCCCCCCCCCCACCCCCCCCCTTTAATTATTATGTACAGCTGCTGGTATGTAATCTTTTACAATGAGAAATACTGCATGTTGTTTAGGAGTATCAGATTCTAGAGTATGGCTTTTTTTTTTGGCCTGTGAAATGGGTTTGGTAACACCAGATGTGATTTTTTTTGTATTTGAGTCACCTCAGTTTTAAGTGCTATTATCAGTACAAAATCAATGAAAAAGAGAAATACCAGTGTTAAAAGATTCTGGTTACTTTTAGAAGTCTGTTAAGGGCAGTAATTTTTACTCAAAATACAAGTATTTGAGTTGACTTGAAATTTGTTCAGGGTTTTTTTGTCTTGTTATTGTTTTAGGTATCATGTAAAGAAAAAGCATAAAATGAAACCAAAAGTCTTAATGGGATTTTTGACTGCTTACATTCTGCTCTTGATACAGTCTTTCTCCAGAGTGGATTGTCATCTCACTGTGCAAAAATTCACTGTGGCTTATGACTTTTATTTCCTGAGGCTAAAAAGCAGAAGTATGAAATAATAGATATGTTATCAGGTCCTAACTGTATCCTAAGAGGAAGGTAATCATCTGGGTGTGTTCATAAGACTTTATATTCATAACCATCTGCAGCATTTCTCATACTATTTGTTCTGTGTGCTTTGAAAAGGTAAGGAAAGACATTTTTAAGCTTGGTAATTCCTTCTTGGCCTGTAGATTTATGCCTCAGGAATGGCTGGAACTAAACATTGTGACTTACAGACCTAATTTTCTTTGTAGTTGTTCAGCATGTTTGTTATTGTTGGTCCCTAGAAACAGGAGGTGGGTTCACGTTTAACATTTGTATGTTCTGTTTGGTGGCTGGCTGACAAACTTGAATCAGTCTGATGGAGCTGCTGATCTGTGTGGTGAAAACTTTTGAAACTCATAATGAAGTCAGCCTGTGGCATGGATCTGGTCCCTCTTAGCTGGGCAGGAAAGCAGGCTTCTTACTCATGGGTACAGAATCCCTTGGAGGGGAGCAGACTTACTGCCTTAATGCTACAATAGTCTATTTGACCTGCAATAAGGTGGTACTTGGTTCTGAATGTTTGTGCTATCTTCAAGTGTCCTATTCCACTTGAAGTAAGGATGAAGGTAATAAATTACAGCCTCAGTTTCATTCTTTATATTTCACAGAACTGGAATGTTTTGAGAGATCTCTGGCTTACAGCTGTTGGCTAGAGGTAGACTCTTTGTACCTGTGCACCTGAGTGCTGTGGGACTTTGACAAAAGCACTATTAATGGCCTAAAAAGAGCCATTGGTGTGTAGAATCTGGTTCCACTTTTCAGAAGTGTTTGTGAGTGGTTCCCATCTTCCCTGCCCCATCTCTCTTGCTCAGAAGATTCTTGTTATGTAAGAACACTGAGTAGGGCCTGTTGGGCTGAGTATGCTGGTGTGAGTAACTTCTGTTTATGACACTTACAAAACCATAGTGCCTGTGAGAAATAACTTCTCAAATCAAGAGATATGGTTTAGCCAGAAATGTAGGAAAATCAAATGGTATTTATTGGAAGACTGTTAATCTCTGAAGAACTAGAGGAAAGGTCTTCATGTTTGACTTAAAGCATGGTGTGCTTTTGCTGAACTGGTGAGCATTTAAGCCATTGATTTCCCCAGTCCCCATTCAGTGCTGATTGTAGGGCTTTTATTCTTCCTTTCTGTAGACTAGTGAATGGTTTGAGCCATTGAGTCATACTAAAGACCCAATTTTTTTTCAATGGATTGTCAAGACTTCTGGAACAAACATCACCCCATGGCTCAGGACAAAATTCAAAAGAACTATGGATAAAGCATTCTTGTTAAAGGAGATCCAGCTATGGAGTAAATTTCCAGAAGATAGCGGGAAAAACTGAGTCCTGAATTGTTTAGTAATCTGCATTTTCTTATAAAGTATTTGTTTCAGTGGAAGGGTAACTAAACCTGTTTTGACAGCCAACTGCTGCTTACTGCCATGGTGGCAAATCAAAAGAAATAATTCAGTCTGATGCTGCAGTGTTGCTGGACTTAAACACTAGGTTCAGGTGGCCTGAATTCCACTGAAGCCCCTTTTCTCAGTCAATGGAGAATTCCAGGTGGTTTTGAAGAGCAATTCAGAGAATTTACATAAGACACTGAGTGGGGAGCTGCCTGAAAGCCAGCTAATAAGAAATAGGAGGCAGAAGGATTTATGTGGAATTTAGGCCATCTGAATATGGCCCTAAGATGCGACTTAGTACTACTAAGTAAGGTGTATTAACACTAAGAAGACTTGGCTTCAATTTCTATCCATTTCATCTGCTGCCGATTACTAAGCAAATTTACCGTTTAAGCAGCTCCTTGAGGGTGGGGGCTTCCTGGCTTGCTCCCTGTCAGGACTGACCCCCTGCACCAGCACAGCCTGTTCTGGGGGGCAGTGCAGCTGAAAAGGCTCTAGGGTTCGTGGTGGACAGCGAGCTGAGCATGGGGCAGCCTGTGCCCCATATTAACAGGAGCACAGCCAGGAGGTGAAGCGAGGCAATTATCCTATTCCATTTGGCACTCGTTAGACCGCGTCCAGAATACAGCATCCAGTTGTGCTCCCCTCCCTGGGACAAAGGAAATGTCGATAAACTGGAGTAAGTTCAGTGGACAGCTGCCAAGATTGGCTTGAGTTGTGAGCTTTTGCTTTGTGAGGAGAAGTAGAGGAACTGTGCCTGTTGTTGAGCCTGGAGAAGAAAAGGCTTGGGGGGCCCTTCCAGCTCCTGTGTGAAGGTTTTCAAGAGAGTGAAGCCGAGTTCTTCCCAGAGGTGCATGGTAGGAGGACAGGAGACAGCAGGTGTGCATTGCAGTCACAGAGGTCTGTGTTTATAAGGCGTTTTTCACCCTGAGCTGTGTCAAGTGGTGGGACTTGGTAGCCCAGAGAGCTTGTGCAGACTCCTGTGGAAGTTTTCAAAGTCCAGCTGGATAAAGCCTTGAGAAAGCAGGTGTGATTTCACAGCTGACCCTGCTCTGAGCTTGAGGTTCAACCAGAGTCCCCCGATGTCCTTTTCCACCTGAATTATCCCATGGCTCTATCTAGTTTCTCCCAACAGAGCAGTTGCAGTGGAAGGTTGTGAGCCAGCTTATTTAGGGCTGCATGTGGTCTGGCAGTTCAGGTTTATGCATCAGACTTGGAACAGTATAGCAAACACTCAAGCCAATCCTAAGCAGCTCTCAAATGGCAGGACTTTATTTGCTTAATTAGGCAGTTAGAGTTGGAAGAACCTGCTCTTCATCCTGAGGGCCTGGTCTACATCAGGGCTTGCCATGTAGTAGAGCCTGAAGGGCTCTCAAAAGATTCAGTGCTCAGCTGCAAGATACAGATTGGGATCTAATGATTTTGAGTCTGTTGAAGGAAATCACATGGACAAGGCCATATCCTAAACACACCTCCCCAACGGTTATTCCAAAATACGGGGTGGGGGAAAAAGTGCAACTCTGAAGGAAACTCAAATCTTGTTCTGTATTACCTTCTGAATCAATTAAAGAAAAGTTGTTCAAAATTCAAAATGGTTTGAATCAACTCGATTCAAAACTTGCAAGAGTCTTTTACTGATCCTTGGGAAGGAATTCTCACCCACGTGTTGTCTCGTTCCTTAAGTGAGCCTGCAGCTCATGGGAAGTCAAGGTGATGACTTAAGGTGTCTATAATCCTGGAGGAGGAGGCGGCAATTTGTCACCACCTGTGCATTGGGAAGTCGTCCTTCCCTCAGTGTTCATGTGCCTTGTTAATTACAAAAATGTGCTAGTTAATTATGATATCTGAAATGGGACAAGCTGGCTTTTCAGTCCAGTAAGTTTCCTGAAAAGCAAGGAAGATAAGATTATTGAAATTACTGACTTAAGGATTTTCACTGTTGATAGTGAAAACAGCAAGAACAAACTGCAAACTTTCTCCCATTGCACTACAAAATTGGAAATTTAGTGCTTTGCTTTTTAGGAGCTGTATAAATATCCTTACCTTGAATGCTTGTATCTACTAGATGAAACTAGTATGAGACCTGGAAGGGGAAAATAGATAATAAAGATTAGAAGTGACTTGCTGAAGCAGCAGAATGGCACCAGTATAGTACTGCCAGGTTCAGTTCCCCATCTATTTGCTGTGTTACATTCCTGTCTGTAGAACATTCTCTCCTGTGATAAACTCATAAGGATATGAAATGAAAACTATGTAGGAACACTTCTTCTGCATTTTTAAAGGCAAGACTTCTGCCTTTCCCCTACTGCTCTCCAGGACAGTGTATGGAACCTCATTTTGTTCAGGTTGGCTGCTCAGATGTGTGAGAAACCTTGGCCATCCGCAGGAAGGTTTTGCATGAAGGCTTTGCTTCGTGAGCAATTAATGCAGTGTCAGACATCAGTGTGCAAGTTGACGTAAGGTCTACTGGATCAGACATACAGAGAAATTTCTACCAAAGTTTTAAGACAGTATAAGAAGGTAGTCTGTGAAGCAGTGGAATGTGGTCTGCAGTTGTTTGACCAAACCATTATTAAAATCAATGTTTATGAGCTCATTCTGTGAGAACCTATGAAAAACTGGAAAGTGGAGTATCTGTGGTTAACTTTTAGAATTTAGATGAGTTGGTAATTTGTGTTTGGTGAAGAGGTATCTCTAGTTGGTTTTAAGTATATGGGTGTGGAGAAAGGCAGAAGGTAGCAGAAGAAGCAGGAGGTGATGGCTTGCAGGAGGATTTAAGTGGTTATGTAGAGAAATATCTGCTCTTTTGTGTCTGCAGATTTTGTCAGGATTTTTGTTTGAGGGCTGAAGGGAGGTTAAAGGCAGCAGGCACACAGGGGAGGCAGCTGTCCCAGGCGTGCTCGGGGAGGGAGCTTGGTGATCTATGTGGCAAACTGGGTTTGGTCTGTTCCAGCAGTAAGTCCACAAATGACTTGTCAAGCCCTGGTAACAGAACTTTCCAGGCATTTACAGCTGCAGTTTAATTGTCCTGATAAAGTATTGCTGCACTGTATTGTTGTAGAGAAACTGTGAATAGAGAAATGCTTCTCCTAATGGATAACTTTGAGATGCATAGAAAACATTTTCCTATTCTGCAGCATTGAAAACTGTGTAGATTTTATTTTTTCTGCTTTCTTGGTGGGGTGGGGGGGAAATGCTTATGGAGATTCTTAGCTGCTTCTCTTGCAATCTGCACAAAAGGCTTAACCTGGTAACATCCAGTACTTTCAAGAACAGGGTACAAATCCACTTCCCAGTAGGTGTTGCAGGGCTATGAGCTCAGGTGTGAATGTCCAGGTCACTAAGCCAAGGCTGTTAGCAGGTGTTGGAAGGCAGAATGAGGGTTTCTGATCAGGAAGGCTAAGTAGACACTCAAAAAAATTTTAAATCTGTAATTTACTAATAACATCAATTACCGTTAAAAAAAAAAAATCTGCCGAAATCCTGTGTTACACAGTCACAAATGCAGTTGTGGCCAGGTCCAGGTCGTGAAAGGACCGAGATATGTTACCCTGACTTGGTTTTTTGTGCATCTGTAAAAAGATAACAGATTCTAAGAGTATGGTGATTGAAACTGCCTGTATTTTAATGACATCATTAGCTTCATATTTCATGATACTTTGGGGGATTTTTTTTGAAAAGCAAGATGTATTTCTCTTGGTGTTTGAAATGTTAGCAGCTCATGAAACAGATGAAATATTTATATTCTTCTTCTAGAAATATTTAATAGTCTATTCTGGACTTCTAACTTGTCAAATTGTATTAATCTAATGCTGACATCTGTATAAGACAGACAAAATAATTTTGCCTGCAAGTATTCACCAAACTCCTGCAAATGCTGTTGTTACTCTGGCACCTTTCTTTTTAATAAAGGCCAGTGTTCTTGAAACTTAGCAGTGAAGGCTCTACCCAGCCACGTACTTCAGTTTTGGTCATGTTTACATAATCAGAGTCTAAGTCTAATCATTGTTTGATTTCCTTGAAGAGAAAAACAGGATTCCCTTCTACCAAAATCTCCATCTACCTACGCAGTATTTGTGTACTGATTCTGAACTACTGACTCAAGTGATCTCCTGGGAGGATGTAGTTACTTCCTCACCTTCATCCCATCCAGAACATATCTGTGGGTACTGGATATTGCCCTCTGATTTTCAACACCTATGTTTCTAAGTTTTATATTTAAGAGTGACACATAAGGACTTGAATCTGAGAACCACACTTTTGTAATGCTTCTTCTCAGAGAATAAAATGGCTTCTAATTTAATGAGAGCTTGTTCCGTGTTTGCTTCGAGTTATGCAATTGTTGAGCATGTTCATGACTGATCCTGCCTTGCTTTGCTTACAAAAGAAGAATAATAAAAAGAGAGAAAAGGATATTTGTTCCAGTGTGATGCAGGGGACAGGTTGTCCTGATATTCTCTTACTTCTAAAGCTAGAAAATAGAGTGATGACTCAAATGAGCAAGGAAGACTTCATTATGCCATGTTTAAATAAATTATAGTGCTGGATTTTGAACAGAAGAGTAATTTTTCTCCAATCAATATAGATATAAAACCTAGATCAAGTAACTCTTTAGGAAAACACTGAATCTGAAATATTTTCTTTTTCTTTGGCTGTTTCTTTCTTTTGTAATATCCTATTCCCCACTGTCCCTAGAACTTTAGAGCAGCCAAGAGAAATAAAAACTGTACGAAGCAGTTTGCAGAGCAACAGCCTACTTGTCTTTCTGTAGCCTAGCCTTTTGTGAGACTTCCTGTCAGTCACCCCCCAACTTGTTGAGTGCGACTTTTTCTGTCTGTCCATAAATACATGGAGGAGTGAGGCTGAAGCATCAACAGCCAAAATGTACTCTGGTAGTCTTGCCCAAATTTCATCAAGTGCTTAATTAGTCAATGGTTTTGCCATGGTTTCCAGGCTTTCCAGTTCCTTTTGGCAACTTGCTGTTTACGGTGTCATGTTTGTATCCACAGGAAATATTTGCTGAAGTCCTATTATACCAATTGTGTGTGCAGCATTCCTGATGTCTTATAAATTGGTTTGGTTTAGTTGGAGTTTTTGAAATCTAGTATTAAATAAGCAAAGTAATTTTTCAGCATTAGGTCCTAAAAATTACTAGGAGGCAGGTAGTTTCTGGCCATTGCAGGACAATAGTTGTATTTGGACACATACCCCAAACATTAAGCAAAGTATTTCTGTTAAACCATCTTAAGAGTCAAGTGTAGTCATCTGTAAACCTGGGTTAGGATGTGCGGTTTCACAGACACCACTGTAAGCAATCTAAGAAACAGATGACTGTTTTTGAGAAAAGGTTTGTAACCTGTGGCCGAGGTAAAGTTACCAAAAGTGAAAATTGCATATTCCCAGAACTTTGAGCAAATTTCATTTCTCTCTTCGTATTTGTGCTCAGGAAAAGCTCCACAGGTTGTTTTCTGCACTTACATAGTTGCTGGGGTGAAGCAGTGCTTTCGATATGTCTTGCTTAGTCCTTACAGAGAGGTTCAGTCTACAAACTCTGAAACTCCCAATCAATCTTGTGTGAGTGTTGGCTTGAGGCAAGACTTCCTAGGGCTGTGATTTTTATAAATTGCATTCCTGTTGTCTTTCTGCTGTGGGGCTTGGGAGGGATCTCTTCATTATACTGAGAGTGAATGTTAGATAACACAATCTGAACCATGCACATGGGTTGGGAACAGTAGTCTTTCCTTAATAAGGTAGTGATCCTTTCCAAAGGACTTGAGACTTCCATTGCAGGCCAGAGGAGAGGGATTGTTCCTATTCTGGAATTTCAGGCACCACAGTGGAAAGTGTGGGGTGTGAGAAAAGCAGATATTCTTGTGGGAACGTCTTCATTACCTTTATTTTGGTAGTGAATCGCTGTAGATGACTAGACACGATGTTTAAAAAAATCCCAATGAACAAAACCAAACCAAACCCAGCAAAACCTCAAGTAATTGGAACCTGAGAATGTATTTATCCTTCAAAAGAGAAAGTGTATTGAAAATGTCACCAGCTTAGCCTTTCAAATTAAATGGTGGACTTTTTCACTTTGATAGCTTAGATCATGCTGTGGATATCTTTTTGCTTTGAAATGTATTGTAAAATTTCTCTTATATGTATTGTTCATCCGGCTGATATTTTTCTTGTGAGAAATTCGTCTAAAGACTTGGAATTGTTCACACTTTTTCTTGTTAAGTCTGTATCTTCATTTTGTTCTCTCAGATCTGCTTTGTTACCTGAGTGTATTCATCTGCTTCTTGTTCTCAGGAGCTTCTGGTGTAAGGTTGTGAGGTCCCTCAAGATTTGAACCAAACTGCAGTTGTTCTGATGTTAATCAGTAGCTATAGGTAGGCAGTCATGATTAAGCAATTGCGTTGTGGAACCTGTAGAGACTTGTAGGCTTGGCTAATCTTCTGCTTTAAGGAAAGGGGAACACAATCCCAAGATGAAAGGGCTGTCTGGACAAGAGCCACCAGGAATGAAATCAGCAGGACTGAGCAGTAACTGGGGAATGGTCATTCTGGAAGGGTGGGTCATGGTCACCAACCCATTGACCACCTGCTCAAAACAGACCCCTGACTCCCATGTGAGAAGAGCTGTGCATGTGGACTAATTAGCAGGAGTAGTGAGAGAGATAATTAGTGAATAGGGGTTTGAGTACTAATTAGTGAAAAAGCTGTGTAATTTGTAACCAAAGAACACTGATGCCTTTGTTAAAATGTGTAACTAGTGAAAGTTTTGCTGACTTTGTGGGGTTACACCTAGATCCATACTTTGTGCAAACTAGAATAAAGAAATAAAACATCTTGTCTTGGTGTGTGAATTGACACTACGCACCAGGTAATGAGCCAGCATCAGGGACACAGTTATCCCTAGCAAAAGCCCATCAAATAGAGAAGACGTGTTACAGAAAGAAGGCAAAGAGAAAATAAATATACAGGCTTACCAGATTTTGGACCTGGCCACCTGGTATTTTTTGAAAAATGAATATAAGATAATGGGTAATAATTTTTACTGTGGCACTACATGAACTCAAATTCATCTAAAATTAAATGAGAACAATTTTCTGCATGTATAGCTTCTGCTGGAAAAAGAAATACTGAAGAACCTTTACAGTTAAAAATGTGTGGGATTGTTTTGTTAGGTTTTTTTTTGTTCTGAGCTGAATGAATATATGACTAGGGTAGTAAAAACCACACTGAATGTATGGCAGCAGACCGTCTATTTTTGTTTTGTTTTCTAAGAAACAAACAAGCCAGAACTGTTCATGCCTTAGCATTTCAGATTTCCCAGAAATTGCAGAACTGATCTTGGGCTGTGTTTTATAGTAGAAAACAGCACATGAAACCATTCTAGTGAGTCCCTTGGATTTGGATGGAAAGCAGAGTCTGCCTCCCAGTGGAAGTACTTAGGGCGTTTGACTTAAATGAGTGGAAAATGACTGTAGGAATTTGGAGAGTGATGAAGTGGCAGAGATAACTAGGCTGTTGCACCACTTCTTCAGTAGGCAAAGGTTACTGGTGAAGCTTCTGGATTATTTTTATTCAGACTTTTTTCATATGTGCAGTGGTGTTGACGTTCTTGTTTAAGTACTCTTCCACGTTTAATTTGTATCTGCGTTTTAAAAATCTAGCAGTGTGCTGGGGAAATTGGTGGTTTCATCTCTCTCTAACAATGAATTGGCAGATACCAAAGTTCCTCTGAGGCCTTCTCCGGTAGCAAGGTACTTTATCCATTAGTTTCTCTTTTTCTCTGTCACAGACATGAAAACATTTAATTTAGTTTGGCGCTAAATGCATCTCTTAAATGTTCTAATAACTTCTTGTGAAAAGCAATGGAAGCAGTGTATTGACAGTATCTGGTAAAGTGCCTGAAATGAGTCAAGACACTTGTTTGCCATGAAGTGTCATGTATGTAGTGGGAGGAGGAGATGAAAGGTGGAGCAGTACTGGATTGTGTTCTGGCATAGCCATTACTTTATGTGATTTTAAATAAGTGTTTTTAGCACACTGCCTTCTTTTTGGGAAGTGCTTTCAGGTTTGCTGACAAAGTTGTCACCTTAGAGCTGTGTTTTATTGTTCTTATTAGTAGAAGATGTATTTGTCAATCCATTAAATATCTAAACTGTCTTGGATAAGTTAAAAAAACCCCTTATTTAAGGAAAATAAGTTTTAAAATGTTTTAAATAGAAAAAAATCTAAGATACAGAATTGCAACGAGGTTTGCATTTTTAGTTGATTTTATTGGAAGGGTGTTTGTGTTGTGGGTGAAGGTAGCTTTAGGAGTGTTTAAATATTGTTCCTGGAGCTCATTTGTGCTGAACTCACTGTTTTAGTTTTATTTTTCACCTGGATCAAAGGTTTAAACTTAAGTTTGTAGCCTGTACGGTCAGACTGTGCGTTGAAGTCCTGAAGCTTTTTTGTGGGGGAAATAAATCAGTTTGTGTGGTTTGTGATGTCAGTTCAGCTTTCAGTTTCTCATAAATGTCACTGTCCTTGTTTTGTTAGGAAGCAGAGGAGGTATGTACGAACCTGGGCCCTCGCCGTCCTGCAGTGTGCAGTGACATTTCTGACAGTGGGGCTTGGGTGTACCTGGAAGAGGTCAATGTCAAATAGAAGTGTATAATACCCACTTACCATTACCTTTTTAGAATAACTGGATATACCACGGATCTGTTTAAGAGCAAGTGCAGTTCTGTGCCCTCAAGAAATGTCAGTTCCTTCTATCCTAGTTCCTTCCTAGTTTAGTTCTGTGCTACCACATTTGTCTCCCTGTTATCTGCCAACACTAGGTGTGATTTTTCCCCACCGCCTTGATGTAAATGAGCCTACTAAGAGGAAAAGGAATCTTTTCTAGATAATAAAGCTTTTTGCTTTGTATCAAAATTTAGTTAATCCCATGGAGTCTCTCTCTAGGGTAAAAGGACTTCTTTGGTTCACGTAATTCGTTCTGTTGTAGTATCTTGGTGTTTAACAAGGACATAATAATTTATTTATCCTAATAACATGCCTTCTGGCTGTCTCCTAAGGAAATAGGAGTATCATTTTACAAACGTAGCATTGGCATGTGAAGGACATAAATTAAACCCCTTTGTATTTATAGGAATGTATATTAGCCTATACCCAAAGTTTGAAGGTATTTAAGCTTGTTGCACTTGAAACCCCCAAGGCTGAGCTCCTAAAACAGTAAGTAGTGAGATCATTAGTAGGAGAGCAGCAGGTTAATCCCCCAGTCCGCAGCTCTGCCCTGATGCGGCAGTGTGCTGTGACACCCGAGTCACAAGGCCTCCCGCTACCGCTCTGTGCTGAGCTCCATTCTTCCGTAGCCCACTCGGGTTTAGTTTGCAGCTTGATTGCCAGGCTCCTTCCCTCTCCTCCTCTGGTTTTGCCTTGTCAGTAACTCCTGTCAGATCATGGTTACTCAGTTTGAGATAGCAGAAGAATAACAACTTTTGTAGTGCTAATTTTCTGTTGATTTAGGCACTTACAGTGACTCACGTATGAGTACCAAAGTTGATACAAAGGAAAATCCACCATTCCACCCTGAGAAGGAGAGGGTTTAAACTGGATCAACAAGCTAATCTGACTCATTCCTAGCCACACAGGCATTCGTGTGTTGGTACAATGGAGGGCGAGAGTGGAATTACCTTTTGGAGATGAACAGTCTGTTTTTATTAGCAGCCCAGTGTTTAATCTGCTTGATTTAGCTGAAATCACACCTTCAGGCTGTGCAGTTCATGAGCAACCTTTGCTGCCCCAGCTCTCTGTAAAACTCCTACCTTGGAAACTGGTTTGTTCCAGGTCATGGTGCCTCTTTCCTGATGGTATGTGTGTGCCCTCCGTGCTTTTCAGAAACATGCTCTTGCAGAGAAATGCCCGAGTTTCCCTCGGGACTGGAGCTGAGTTGTGGATTTGCTTATGCTGAAGCATTGAGTGAGTCGAGTTGCGGAGTGGGAGTGCTGAGGTGGCTCTGGCCATCTGCCAGTGTTGTGTTCCCTGGCAGAGCAACAGGAAGCATTTAAAGAGCCTTGGAATTCACCTGGGGTTGTGCTAGAGGTGGGTCACAGCTGGAGGCCACAGGTGATCTGAATGAGGTAGCTCAGAATTACCCTACATGTGCTTTCAGAGAGTTTATTCTCTCCATGTCCTGAAGATCTGCCTCCTTTTGAGAGCAGAGCCATAGTCAACAGCAATTTTGGTCTCCCACCATCCCTCCTTCTGTGTAAGAACAGCAGTTCACAGCATGTGGAGCAGCAGGGACGATAAAGTCCAGGGAGAGACAGGTTATCTCTTGTTCAGGACTGGGAGTGAGACATCAAGGACTGGAGTTGATGTGGGAATTAGTTTCATTCTTGTCTGCTTGCTTGAAAGAGTTTCAGAAAAACCTCTTGTCTGAGTGTGCACCTGTGTTACAGCCATGTTCTTCTAGATCTTTCTGTAGCAGATGCTGTTTGATAACTGTGGCAAGCCCTGCATGGTCATGTGGAGCTATTGAGGAAGGTCCTGCTGGGTTTGTTCCCACTGGGTGGTGGTCCCTGGGGGTTGGTGTGCCGAGCATTGCTTTTCCTCCCTGTTGGAAGGAGATGTCCTCTGTGACAGAGCTATGGATCTGTTCCCAGCTTGACTGCAGAGAGGCATTCCTGTTTGTAACAGGATTCAGGTCTGCCGGGTGAAGGGCTTTGTGGATGTTTGAGAGCCTCATGGAAAGTCTTCTCCCTTGTGCTAGAAGTGATGCTGAGACCCAGGCAGCAGCCTGGAAAAGGGTGACTTGGAGGGGTCGGAGGCTGGAAAATCAGCAAGCAGGGGCAAGGACAGTGTGTGCACCTGTGTGGAAACCACAGGGCCTGTGAGAGAGGGGACTGCCAGGATGGCCTGGAGGGTGCTGGCACACCTATTGCTGGGGGCCAGTACAGCTCCCACAGGCAGTGCCAGGGCAGCAGTGCTCAGGGAATGCAGGTTATGGCAGGAGGAGAGGCTTGTGGAAAGCAGTGGAGGGTGAGCTGGGGAGGTGAGGTGTGTCCTTGCACCCGCTCTGCTGTTGCTTCCTATTCGGGAGGATGTACTGAGCACCAGCTCTTCTCCAGGGACCCAGAGCATCCATTTCCACCATTCAGTAGGGCTTGCTGTGAAGACACTTACGCCGTACCTGTGAAGAACATCTGTTTTCAAATATAACTGTCCCTTAAACCTGTATTACAAAAGAGACCTTCCACTTACATGGGTACATGTTTGGGATTCTCTTCTGCACTGTTCATCGCCTCAGGCTCTCCTTGCTTCACAGTCCAGGGAGTTTGCCTGTGAAGCATAGGCTGTTGCTTCTATGTACATTTGGTTTGCTTTTTTATTTTTATATGGATAACTACATGAGTACTTATAAATGAGTAATAGGGATTTCTTTCTTTTTGGTCTCTTTTTTTGTAAAAGGCTCACTTGCTGAGTGCTAGCAAATACTGACAGCTCTTGAGTGAATTCCAGATGTAGTAAAAACCTGCTTTTTTCAGGGTTGTTAATGTTACTTTTTAAATCCAGATGTAAACTAAGATAAGCTAATTTTTGCTACAGTTAGAAGTCTGTATTACGGGCTTTGTTATATTGTCTTGAGTACTCCTATTGTTACATTCTGTAGTGAAGAGATTGGGTGGTACATGAAGACAGTTATTTTGTCTGTTAAAGTCTAACCCTATGAATAACCTTTTCATCCTTTCTGTGAATGTTAATAAATCAGGGAGGTTTTTTTCAAGATTTGCTGATAAGAGAAGTTTAATGTTTGTTCCTGCAACTATAAGTTGTTGACCAAAATGTTTTCTGCAAGAGTGTCTTGGAGTCTCTGAGTTGGAGTTCGGTTTTGTTTGATTAGTATGTGTGCAGTCATGGAAGTCAAAAAATGGGGCAGTGAGCACCCTGGGTGCTCACCTCAAGCAGCAAATAGTTAATTCACTGAAACTGGGAAAGATTATCTTTAAGAACTGAATAGCTGTGTAAATATTAATGTTTGCAGAAAGGTAAGAGGTACAAAATATTTACATTTGCCTATTTAAAATGTGATTTGCTGGCACAGGTTTTCAAGACTTCTTTCTGCAAAGGACAATAAATAAAACTTTGATGTATAGTAGAGCAAAATCAATAAGTACAATGATTAGTATTTTATGAAGTCTCTCTGTAAAGTGTTCAAGAATATTCTATTACTCAGGCTGAAATGCGTTCTCTGTGTAGGTGGATACACAAAGATAGGTCTATTTTTTTTCTACCCCAAATGGTAGAAGCAGTGTACACTGAAAGCCACTGGGGAGTTAGAATTTGTCAGGGAGACAGGCACCATGAGCTCGTGAGTTTAACTGAAGCTGTTGCAGCTGCCTTGGTTGTACAGGACTCAAGTCCAAACTGGCTGTGCTGTGTGTTACATCTGGCTTTGTGTTAACTTGGATGTAGTGGGCCTGGGCTCTCTGGGGTGAGACAGTGCAGTATCAGATGAGGAAAAGGTTTTGTTTATTTATTACAAAGTAAGAGTGAAAAAATGGAGGATGCATTTTATAATTGCCATATTTAATGGGGAATTTCCATTTTTAGATTTCACGCAGTTGCCTGGGACAGCTCCTGTTGAGTAAACTGAGACTGGAACATCTTGTATCAGCTCTTGTACCTGTACCTGCCATGATGAGAAGTTGCATAAGGTTTCTTTTTTCTTGTTAATTCATGCTTTTATTCTAATGCAATTGTTATAAGCAGGTCAATTAGTAAACACATTCCTTTAAGGATTTTTTTTCTTTCTCATCTAACAAAAGTTTTCTTCTAAAACTAAAGGGTATAACAGTATTAGTATAAGTAGTATATCAGGCCAAATCACTGATTATGTATTAAGCAGGATCAGTCCTGAAAAGTACTGGTTTACTTCTCCAGACTCATGAATGAATGTGCTGGTTGCTGCTTCTTTTTGTTGAAAAAGCATGTCAAATTTAATTTGTGGTCTTGCTCTTTCCCATTTGGTGACTGCCAGACTAAACGTGAATTACGTGTAACTGAACAGCTCTTATGTATGTGCAGAACCCTTTGCTTGTGCAGATTTTCTATCAATTGTGTTCTTGTATAAATTAGTAGCTCTTTCATCCAGGATTTCACCTCTCAACCTTTCCTGCATCATCAGTCAGGGCTTGAGCACTGATTCCTCAAAAACCCCAGCAGGATTATGTGAAACCAGGATGGATGCATGTTCTGTAATAACCTGAGTGTTTACAGCTAATCTGCAGACCAAACCACTAAGTTAGAATATTACCACCTGTCATGTGTTTTTATTTGTCAGTGGTTAAGCAGGAGCTACCTAAGAACAAAATTCCAGTGTTGAACAGGCAGTGAACTTTCTTACAGTGTCATAGTCTAATACTTGCAAAAACTGCTTAGGATCATGTCCTACTTTCTGTTCCCTGCCCCAAAATTATGGGGTTGCTTATACTCTTTTTATGGTCAGAAGCTGTTGGGATAACTGCAAAATGAAATGTCAGGCTGCTGTTCTGGATGGGTTCAGCGCCTCTCTAACCAGGGGAAGCTGTGGAACCTAGAGAGAATATTATTTGAGCAGGCTTCACTGTTTGTCAGACAGGGAATTTCTTTGGAGAACAGTTTGCCTAAAGATATTAAATGAGTTGCTTTAATTTTTATACGTAGCAGTATTTGGTTAAATTCTGTTTCTACTTTATAGGTAGAGAGAAGTTCTCCAGCTTTATAAGGAGAAAAAAGATGTTCACCTCCTGAACTGGGCCAGGCAAAATTCTAGCACAACGTATAACTTTTTGAAAAATGAGTAAACTCTTGCTGTGTGAACTCTGGATTCAGCCTTAAAACATCTTGTTCTATGCTGCTGTCAACAACAGCATAATTTTTCTGGCCTGCAGTAGCTGATTGGCTGGCTCATGATTATTTTCATTAAGTACCCTTCAGTGACATCCTAAGAACATAAGTCTCTTCAAGCGATTACTGAATTTGCCCTTTAGCCTATTTAAGTTTGTTTTTTATTTGTCATTGCTTTTTGCCTTTGATCTGAAAATTAAAATACATACACTTCTATTTTATTTATTTTTTTTATTTTAAATCTTTTTCCCCCACTGCCGCTTGTTGTAGTAAGCCCCCACTGTGAAGAGCTCCTGTGGTTTATTTGTGTATGTGTCTCAGGGTGCTCTGCAGAACGGGCTTTGATGTTGTTTGGTTCCTTCAAACTGCCTGTAATGATGCAGTGTTAACAGTGAGGTTACAGCAGCTTGTTAAGGAAAAAGATGATCATTAAATATTTTTGCTTGGAGTTTTAGGAAATTTTATGTTTTAGGGAAAGATGGAATTAATCTCACCCTACAAATGAAGGATGTTGGATTGATCTGTTCTCAAAAGGACTGCAGATCTAGCATTAATGAAATGAGGTTTCCATTACTACTGAAGGATCATATATGATTTAAACATTACTTTTTTCAACTCAAGTTTATTTTCTTTAGGGTTTTCAGAGAGTTAATGGAGAAAAAGTCAAAGAGTGTAAGACATAAGCACAGAGTAATACATCTTATGAATGAAAATTTACTTAATTTAGAATTGTCAGAAGCTGTGCATCATACGTATATATCTTTATTGGTTGCTTGATTTATGGTATTGCTTTTAATAAGTTATATCAATACATTTGGAAGGTTAACTAATTGGAGTGCATTTGTAGTTTATTGTGTACAAAACACTGATTTTTAATAGCTAGTGGCTCATTGACTTGCAGAAATTCATCTTCAGCCATTATGGCAACCATCTCTGATTTCCATAAGGATTTCAATTATTTTGTTGATTTATCTTTTTAACCTTTTAGACAGATGGCATAATTTCTTGACTCAATAGTAGAATACATTAAAAGTTGTATCATCATTGTAGCCATTGGATATGGTAAAAGATGCTTTTAAGAACAACAAAGTGAATATCCTGGCATCATTAGGGACTCTGGAAAAATTACACAGCTCTTCATAGTGTTGTTAGGAATTTGGGGATATTTCTAAGCTGTTTTCTGGTATTTACCCAATATTACTTAACCCATTGTCATGTTTATTGATACAACAAGTGGACCCATTGAATACTGATTCTGAGAGTGAAATCATAGGACTGATGGGAAGTCCCTAAGAATAAACCAGCAAAGTTCTGTCACGTACAGAGCTTTCCTTCTCTTAGGTGGGTGTCCCAGTGAGTCCAAGGCTTGGAAAGCATTTCAACATCCTTAATGGTTGGGGTTCTCATGCACAGAGTGGTGACATTGCCTATATTCCTAGGGCTTGTTTGGAGGCTGGTGATTCACAGTCCGGGCTCATAGAGATTGCTAGTGAAGGTGCACATGGAGGTGCTCTGATATTGTTGAAGAGGATCTTTTAAATTGTGTAATCACAAAACGTTTTCAAATAAATACATGTCATGCACATGTCATTGTACTGCAGTCTGTTGAACAGGAGTGGAACAGTTCCACCTCGTCTCTCAGTGTCTGGTTTCATTTGTATAAGGTGTTCAGATCTCTAGCCTCATTTCAGCATAAAAAGACCTACAGGGACATGGATTGCAATATTATGTTTGAAAATACCTCCCTGCCGACAATGGTAGTTTACGAATAACCTTTTCTTTTCTCTTTTCAGATCTTTTTGGATCCCTATCTAGCTGATCCATGTTTCCAAACTCTCCCTTGTAACATTCTCAAGCAGCAAAAATGAAGTTGAAGCATAACATCAACCCTGTTCTTCTACAGTTTATAAACTTTATTGTCCTGGTGTACTCCCTTGTAACGTACATTCCATGGTACATACTTTCAGGATCAAAGCAGGCTATAGCAAAAGCCAAGCAGGTTAAAGCCAGACCTGTGAATAACAAGCCTTGGGGTGCATACAGATCTGTTAACAGTCTGCATTGCTTAGCTTCAGTTTTATATCCTGGGTGTGATACACTCGACAAAGTTTTTAAATATGCTAAAACTAAATATAAGGACAAAAAACTCTTGGGAACGCGGGAAATCCTAAAAGAGGAAGATGAAATCCAGCCATCAGGAAAAGTTTTTAAAAAGGTAAGTCTTTTGGCAGTCTGCCTACAAGAATTTTTTTTCAAAGTATGTTTGCTTTCTTATGCAGCACTTCTAGTCCAGTAAAGCAAAGCTGGGAAAAAATTAATTTCTCTACTTAGATTCAGTAGTTGTGAAGAGTTAAATGATCTAATTTCCAATCTTTCAATACTCTGCATTTAAACCCAATCTAACCCTTTTTGCATTCTTGAATAGATATCCTATTTATGGTGTCAGCCAAAATAAAAAACACAAATATGTTTTATGTATTTGTTTTTAATATTCAGCTGGTGATGTAAGTGGCTTTAAAGGTTTCTTTTTAAAGTGAATTTAAAGAAGTCTCCTTTTGTGTTATTCTGAACTGTAATCAGATAAATACACAAAAATTACTCAGATGTGCCTTTCCAGCAGACTTAGTTGTGATTTAAGGATTTGCTGTTCTGTCCTGGGAATTCAGGACTTAAATGAATTTTTTGTTCGGAAAAGGATTGCACAGATTTCATTGGAAGAGTCTTTTTTTCTTTGAGTCTCCTTTAAAGTGAACTATGAACTACTCTGCTAATCTGTAATCCTGGTGTGTGTGGGAGATGTGACTTCAGTATGTGACAACAACTCGGTTGTTTGAAGGGACTGACTTTTTATAGTATGTGGTGTTCAAGCCTGTATTGTCATTTGCTGCTTTGTATTTGTTCAGACACATTGAAAAATGCACTTTTGCCTGAAGAAGCAAGGCAGAATTCTGTGACAGAATATGCATATTCGTGCATCTCCGTGTGTTAAAGGTCTGCATTTCTGTATTAAAGTTGTTAAATCCACGATAGCTAATTTTTAGTTACGATTAATTTCCTTGCAGATGAAAAAAATTTCATGCTGCTAGTTTTAATTCTGATAGAGGAGTATGTTTAAAATAGAATTTGGTTAATATCACAATATATGGCAAAGTTTAGTTCTGTTACAATCTTTATACAAGCTTTGCTTGTTAGTGAAGCTTCCTCTTAGCTGCGGAGTTAGTTTTTCAGTAGGAAGGAAATGCTGGGATGAATGGTTACATGTAATCTTTCTTGATGCACATTTTGCTGCCTCATTACCCTATAAAGAAACAGAAATTTCATGTACAAAGAGAGGCTTCTGAGCACAAATCGGAATTTTGGCTGCCTGTGATATGTGCCCTGTTTTTTAATCATAATTGCTAATGTAAGACTTAAGAACTTAGTAGTTTTAGCCTTTTCCATTATGCAACCAAAGCGTTGTGAATATTGGCAAGCTGAAGAATGTTTGTGTTGATCCACTTAAATAACTTGTTTCTGAGTATTTAGACTTAGAAATTACCCAAGTTAGGTAATTTTGTCTAAGCTTGACACAAGGCTTCATTATGGTCGTTTGCTATACTTGCCCTTGTGTTACTTTGTTCCAAGTTGTGGTATTATCACACAAGTCCACTTTCAATATTTTTTTTTCCATTGGGGAGTACAATGTTTCTTAACACTTTATAGCATGTTTTAGCAAGTGAGGAAAATCAGAACAGTTCACAAGATACCTTGTTGATTCTGAATGTCAGAGTTCTCTTCCTTCTATTTCTATCTTTCATTCCAGGCACCTTTTTATCGCCTGGTTCTCTTTAGCAGAGCCAGCTTGCTGAGGTTTGGTGCAGTTCTTCAAAAGGATGCACAACAAGTTTAATTTTTGGGTATAATGCATGTAGTTTATATACCTTGCAGGAGCTGCAATATATTTATATATTATAAGTATCTCTCAAAAAACAGTTAATTATTCAACTTTTGATTATTGGGAAAACTAAGTGTGCTCGCACTTGTAGCTAAAATTATTTAAAGCTTATCAACATCTTTAAGCTCAGATACTGCATTAATTTATTCTGAGAACAATGATATCCTAGATAATCTGTAATTTCTTGAATTTTTATGGTAGTATATTGCTGCAAAAATACTTATTTGTTTCTGTGCAGATGCCAAAGTAGCAGAAATCCATGGATGTGAATAAAATACAAATACTTGCTTATGCACTGGTCACATTTCATAGTAATTCATAAATGGTTAGTTCTTCTATTTCCTTCTATAGTGTACTTCTCCAATATCATGCATACCTAATATTAATTTCATAAAATATGTATTTAAGTCAGGATAAAATAATGTTGAAAGTACCTCTGAGATGAAGATGTAATTAATTGGAAAAATGACTTAATTTAAGCACAGCTGAAATTTTATGATGCCCAAATGATGAGCCTCATTCTGCTGGCTGATTATTTTATGTCATCTTAGTTATAGGTTATATCATCAGGTGCTTGCTTTGATCCATGTTGGCATGTGGATTTTGCTTTGTGTGTGTGTTCTTTCGTTGGTTTATTTTTTGAGGGAGATGTCTGTTTGTTTTGGGGTTGTTTGTTTGTCTTGCTCTGCTTTAAAAAGGGCTGATAACCAAGAACAGAATTAATGGGAACATAATAAATAAGACATAGTGAGGTGAGGAGAAGAAAACACAGCTTTGTTGGGGAAGGTGATGCATCTAAAGCCTGAGAGAGTTGGGTGCAATGGCAAGCACTTGGGAGTTCAGAACTTTCTGCATTATTGCTGATACTGGAACTTAAAGGGAAGGTACAGGAAGGTTCTTGCTGTGCCAAGTCGTTGAGCAGTAAGAGAGTCACTTATGATGTTGAAAACCATAGATTGCTGTGTAAATGATATGTTAGGGTAGGGTTTTTCAGATATATTCAGTTGCAATCCATGTTTTCATGTGAAAAAGGCCAAATATGGGAATTTCAAATAACCTCCTTTGTACTATTTTTAATATACTTTACGAGAAAATGTATTCAAGTCATGATCACTAGTTTCCCAATTATAGTCAAGATTCTTTAAACCTTATAAGGTACTTTTAGGAAGACCTTCCAAGGTAACTGAGATCAGGTAGTTTAATGACTACATGAGCCTGCAGCTTTATGGAGAACATTTTATGACACCTTTGCACTAAAAATTTTAATATCTCCGTAAAATCCAGGTAAAAGAAATGTTAGCTGTGTGTTTAGTCTCTACGCTTTGCTGGATTTCCAAATATTAATACAGTCTGGATACTTCCTAGTTTTTTGTGCTGCATGGCAGATGTGACAGCCTGCAGTTTAAATCTGGAGCACGAGAGGGCAGCGTGTTCCTATGGAATGCTGTTTCCAGGTGAAACTCCAGAGCTGCAGTCCCTGCTGGGTGCTGTTTGTGGGGCTCTTTAAATCAATGCTCAATAAACTTGACTTCTTGGCTGCTTTTGCCAATTCTTGGACAGTTACTTTCTTTCCATTGGTTATCAAGGAGAAGTAACCTCTGAAAGTTGTAAAGTTAAATGTGTGTAAATGTTTAAAGGATGATGGCACCTAAGGCAGCCAGTCTTATTAGCTGTTTGCAGCAGAAGCAGAATCACAGAATTGTTAGGGTTGGAAGGGACCTCTGGAGATCATCCAGTCCAACCCCCTGCCCAGGCGCCGTCACCCAGAGCAGGTGACACAGGAACATGTCCAGGTGTGTTTGGAATGTCTCCAGAGAGGGAGACTCCATGCCTTCCCTGGGCAGCCTGTTCCAGTGCTCTGCCATCCTCAGTGTAAAGAAGTTCTTCCTCGTGTTGAAGTGGAACTTCTTAGGTTTTAGTTTATGGCCATTGTTCCTTGTCCCATCACTGGGAACCCTTGAAAAGAGCCTGGCACCATCCTCTTGGCACCGCTTTAAGATATTTGTATGCGTTAATGAGATCTCCTCAGTCTTCTCTTCTCCAGACTGAACAGGGCCAGCTCCTACAGTCTCTCCTCATAAGGGAGATGCTCCAGACCCTTCGTCATCTTCATGGCCTCTGCTGGACTCTGTCCAGTAGCTCCTTGTCTTCCTTGCACTGTACATTGGAAAATGTTGGCAAAAGCTGCTGAGGGAAAGGCCAAGAAGGGAGATGGATTTGGAGACATACTCCAACATAAGGAAGCATGAGAAAAACCATAACCTGCTCTGTGTCCTGCTAAGGAGGCTTATAGAGAAATGCAGGAGAAAGGGACATAGAGGCATTATAGTAATATGTGTATATGAATTTCCATTGTTCACTAATGTGTACATAATATAAATAATATGTCATAGGGAGGGAATAGAGAAGAAACACTGGGCATGAGGAGAAAACACTGGAGTTTAAATACATGGAAGGCAGGAGGAAACTAAAACTCACAATTACTGCATTGAAAAAGGTCTTAGTTGTTCTCACATCAGTGTTCTTCACCAATGTATTTTTATATAAATAGCTATAGCTAACAGTGCTATACATCCTTAATAAGGACTTTTTCCTTTTTAAGAAAAGAAAGCACCAATGAGATGGTCTTTCACTACATATCAAACTTGCTTAAGCAATGAGGATGAATTATTTAGGAGAATAAAAAAAGGGAAAAAAGCAGAATCACAAGTGTTGTTTGGGGAGATTAATTTTTGGCCATTTAATGATTTATTTTCCCCAATTCAGTGAGTTACAGAGTGAGTGGTGGAAATTACTAAAACCTATTATGGTTTGGCAAACTTACCAGAAACAGTAAGAACAATCTGCTTGTATTTCTTGGCCTAATTATTTGTGAGTAGTTTTCCTGAGGCCATGCTGTAGGCAGAGTATAATGGGGGAAAGGGTATTGCCCAATTCAGTGCTATAAATTATTTTCAACTGATGAGCTTGTCAAGAACTTCCACTTCTGCCAAAAATACTGCCTTTGGGGAAAAAAATGTCCCAAATAGGAATTTAAATTCCAAATTACCGAAATTTGGATGGACAGGAAGAGGTGCAATATTTTCTTTGGAAGCAGTAAGAGTTTTCCACACCAGAAATATCTTGGTGTGTCGAAACAAAAAGGGACTCCCAGGTCCCCCCTCTTCCTTAGGGGGCTGTGGCAGTGAGCACCAGCCAGGGGTGAGCCCCTGCACCACATGCTGCCATTTCAACATGATCTTTCTGCTCCAGAAAGGTTTTGGGGTTTGAAACAGCCTGTTAGCCACTGAAACAGAACTTCTGTAAATAAACCTGGAAAACCTGAGCAGATATTTGTGTGAGAAATGTGTATTTTCTGGTGGAATTGCTATATATTGCTGTTGTTGGCAAATGCTGTTTTTTTGGTCTTGTTAAATGATATTTTCCCATGAAAACATTTGTGAAATTTCCAAGCAGCTGCACGTGTGCCTATTTGTCCTGCTAAACAAGTAGGTTAATGAGCAACGTGCAGTGAAGCTGTAGTAGGTACAACTCAGTTGTCTAATTGTAACTTGAGCAGTATGGAAAAGCGTCTACTAGATGTTATTATTCCATTAGAGTTTGAGAGAGATTTTTAAATGTTTTATTAAGGAAGTGAATGTGGAAATACAGACGCAACATGTCAAAAAGTTGTTAGATTTGATGGCCCAAAGTTTGAAATTTAGTTCAAGTTGATGAATGAAGTACAGAAAAAAGAATGAGGGAGGATGCAGAAGTTTGCTTTTCTAGCTTTTTTAGTGTTCGCTTGCATTTATTACTAATGCTGTGTAAAGAACACACCTGAAATACTTGATTAAAAAATTATGTTTTTCAAAATTGTCAGTGTGCTTATATAAAAAGATAGGTAGGATACAATACTTTAGAGTATAGATTTTCAGTATAAAACATCTTCATACTATATATCTACTTATGAAAATTTCTAGGTTGGTCTCAAAGAAATATCCTGTCACTCAGTAAGGAAATAGTACTGCAAGGTGCAAGTGCACACATAGAAATCTGGGTAGTGACCTGTAAATTCATATCCAGTTTTACTGTGCACCAGCTTTCTCGTATGGAAGAGTGAGATTGCATAATATTTTCGACGTGACTTCTCAGAAGTGAGGTTTGCCAGTAATTTCCAGTCCTGTCTTCTGTCCCGCTTTTGTTTAACAGTAAAAAAAGGGCAAAATTACTACTCATCCCCTTGACATTTGTTTCAGAACAAAGGGAAAGGGATTTCACAATTTGTGACTAAGGGCCCGTGGATACACTGCTTTCTGGATTCCAGTTTCCCATTCTTTTTTTTTTTTTTTTTAATAAATGAACATCTGAGTGTCATATTTGTGTAGGGGAATTGTAGCCCAAATATCCAAGAAAGCAAGTATAGAGAACACACTGTGCTAACTAGTGCTTTTCATCCTTTACATAAACCAAACTTTTCTAAAAAGTAGAGGTATATGGGCCAGATAACCACACACAGTCTTTCAGAGGGCTTCTGAAGCTACAAAGGGGAATTATATGCTTTCCCTCCTGTGGTAATAGAAACTGAGGTGATAACATGCATGGAGATACTGCAGTATTTGTGTTGGAACTTCCACAGGCCCTGTAGCTTTTGGCAAGAAAAAGTATCATTTTTATCTTGAGTAAACTGCTGTTATAATTCAAGCACGTGTTACTCAGACATCTGTGGATTCTTCACGTGGGTGAAGATGTAGTAGGACATGTGTTAAGGATTTTCATTTTCTAAATTGATTTTACTATTCTTCTTAGGTCATCCTTGGCAAGTACACCTGGCTTTCTTACGAAGATGTATACATTAAAGCTGTTAATTTTGGAAATGGCTTAGCAGTCTTGGGTCAGCAGCCAAAGACTAACATTGCCATCTTCTGTGAGACCAGAGCCGAGTGGATGATTGCAGCCCAGGCCTGCTTTATGTGCAACTACCAGCGTGAGTACCTGTCTTCCCTGAAGTTTTTATGTCTTTTGATCTTACAATCTGAAAATAAAACTTTCTTACTTCAATTCACGTACTCAGAAAACTTTATCTAGATTTTATATAGAAAATGAGAATTTTCAAGTTAAAAAATACTGCATGAGGTGAAAACTCTGCACTTTGTAGCCTTTTGCTTTAGTGAATAGAGAAACCTGTGTCTGTTGGCAGATGGAGAATGATTTTGGTGAGTATAGATTGCTCAATGAATTCGTGAGAGGTTTATTTTCTTTTCATCTCAAATCAGTGCAGATTCCCAAGTTTCTGAAAACAAACAAACAAAAATCACACATGAATTCATTGACTCAGTTTCAGGAGTTGACGTCAAACCTTCATCTGTGCCTGCAAGTTTTGTTTTATCTGGATATTTTGTCAGTTCTTCAATTGTGATTTTGGTTAGGCCTGTTTTTCTTGCTCAGGAATGTACTGAGTGCTGATCTCAATGTGCTATAGCTGTTTAAATGTCTGTTTCATCATCACTCCTTAATATGTCCTTCACTTAACTAAGCCCAGCCTGGCTGGGTTCTGTGATGCTCTCAAGGGGACACATCTCCTTGTCCCTCAGGGCATGCCAGAAAGTGCTGTTCCTCACAGGCTTTGGCCTGTCCCTCCTGTGCCACATTTGCTCTCCTTCAATACAAGATGGGCCGTAAAAGCCAGATGTCCAGAAATTCCTGTTTTCCTACCTACATAAAAATGTCTATCAATTAGACTTTTTTCAGATTTTGGAAGCAGGTCTAATAAGATTTATATTTAAATGATCCTTCTTTGCTCTGAGCATGAGTCTGTTTCACTTTGAGAAGCAATATGTTGATGAGCATTCAGGAGTTTTCATTTACATAGGTCTTTACTCATATCTCTGGTTATTTTGCACGTACCTTTTGCTGTATTGGTCCTTCAGTGTTACAGATGGAGTTGGTAGGTGACAAGGTCCACTGCCCTGGCCCTTAACATTTCAAAGTCAGCCTGCTTGCCTTGTGTGACAGCTGTCTCTGTGGACAAGGAGAGAGTGGATGTCGTGTACTGGGACTGTAGCAATGCCTTTGGCACGGTCTCCTGTAGTACCTGTACACCCAAACTGTTCAGGTAAAGATGGGTAAGATGGACCATTGGCTGCAAGGATTGTAATCCATAGGACAGAGTTATTTGCCAGCCTTCAGTGGTTGGTATTGACTCCAATACTGCTTAATTTCTTTATTGAAGGCCTGAATGATGGGACAGAGTGCAAACACAGGAGGTCCCAGCTGGTGGCATATTGAGGGCAGGAGCCAGTACGCTCAAGGGCAGGGCTGATGTGCAGAGGAGCCTGTCAGCTGGAAGAGTGGGTTGTCTGGAGCCTGGAATTCAGTAAAGGCACTTGAAAATTTCCTCTATGTATGCTGGAATGCACCTCATGCACCAGTATAGGCTGGGGGACAGCTGGAGAGCAGCTTTGCAGGGAAGGACCTGAGGGTTCTGGTGGGCCGTGAGTCACCCAGGATTTTGCAGCCCCTTCGTGCAGTGGAGGCCAGCGGTGTCCTGGATGGTGATAGCGTGAGCATAGTAGGTAGGTCCAGGGAAATGAGCCTTTTCCTCTTTTTGGACGCTGGTAGAACCACATCTGGAGTACTGTGTCTGCACTGGGGCTTCCTATTAGGAAAAAAGACACTGACATCCTGGAGCAAGTCCAGTGGAGGGCTGCCAAGATGCTGGAAGGGTTGGAGAACGTGACATCTGAGGAGAGGCTGACAGAGTGGGGCCTGTTCAGCATTAAGATGAGTGAGTTCAGATCTTGTTGCTGTCTAAAACTACCCAATGGGAGCATTCAGAGGAGATGGAGCCAGGCTCTGCTCACAAAGGTGTGCTTTGTCATGACTGGGCGCCACAGGCACAAGTTCAATGGCAGGAAAATTTGATTAGGTATTAGGGCAGATGTCTTCATTGCAAGGGTGGTTCTGTATCAGAACAGGAACAAAAAATGGTTGTGAAATCTTCATCCGTGGAGATCTGTAAAACCCAGACTGGTCATGGCTCTGAGTACTCTGCTGGAATGGATGGTGTCTGCAGGTGATCTTTCAGGTGCCTTCCAGCCTAAATTGGTGATGGTTTTGGATGGTTCTTCAGTGAATAAATGCTGCTGGCCTGCCTACCAGAGCAGAGAACTGCACAGATAAGATGCCTATGTTGCTTTTAAACTACGTGTCTCGGTGCCAGTTCCCTTTTATCACTTTTGGGATCTGTCGGATTCCTAGTGGCTATCCTGGGAATGAAATGCAAAGGCTTGTATCATTTTTTTTCCTTTGGAACTGAAGCACATTTACAAATCCTGGGGAGATTTGTAATTTGAAGGGGGAAAAAAGTCTGAGCTAGGGGCTGGATGTTGTGAGCAGAATAGTATGCATGTGTTTTTGGGTTTGTTGGATTAGTGCTTTAAATCCCCTTACTGCGACGTGTCTCGGCACACACTCTGGCGTGGTGTTCAGCATCTAAGCTGTGTCATCTTCTGGGAACTTGGCTGACTTGTGCTGGCAGATGAAGAGAGAGCCGTGCAGTGTTCACGGGCAGTTCGCAGAACAAATGGGAAGATTCAGATGATGTTGAAGTAGTAGAGTGGCAAGACATTGCTAAATAGCTTATGTTAGCATTTTTCAGTGTGCAGGTCTGATAGCAGCTAACTGCTGTGGGGGTGTTGGGACATTCTTTCCAAATGTGAAATGTGTTCAGTCTGATGGTGTGGGTGCAGAACTGATGTCAACAGAGCAGGTTCATCTTCTTCGTGCATAGTGTTGGAGAGAGAATGCCTTTTGCACTACAGAATTACAATGAGGAAAGTGATGTTTGTTATGGATTACTTGCAAAAACAAGTGATTTTATAGCTAGAAATACTTACTTGATTTTAAATGTGACATTTTTTGAAGTTCTCTAAGTCTTTGCAGGAGGTGGAGTGGGATTGCTTGTTCAAAAACAGAAGAAGTAGTACTAACATGAAAACAGATTTTCTTCCTAAGTACCTCTTCATGTGTGTGAACAGCTCTTCACCAGGGTAGGCAGGTTATATAAGAGTGTATAACCAAATGGTGGAATAGGAGAGATTAGGTTTCATTTTTCAATCATGCTTGAGCAGAAGTGGTTTTGTCAGAATTTGATTTGTCTGAAGCCTTTAAAGGTGCATTTTGCTTTTTATTTTTGATGTATGATGGATGCTGAAATACTCATTTTAATGTTCCAGTTACCTTGAAATAAATTGCAAAAGTTCTATTTGTTTCTTCAGGGCAAGGTTTTGTCTTTTTATACGAGCTGACAAATTTAGTGGTGTTGGGGTGTTTCTTTTTGTCAAGACTTCAGTTGGATAACAAGGACTCACTTGCACTATTGCATGCATAAAGGTGAATACAAAATAATCCCTTTTCAGTGTGTTTTCAAGAGAATGAGGACAGAAAAAAAATTATCAAAACTTTCAGATTTACCTGAAAAAATTTTAGGCGCCAGCGTGGAGAAGTGAGGATTTCAGAGCGGAGTGTCATTGCTCAGTTTTGTTCTCTCCATGGCATCAGTGCACCATCATATAAATGGTCTCTCTTTCTCTTTGGCTCTGACAAATAGCTCTGAGTGTCTTAATGTACTTAATTGCAGATGAGTAATTAAGTACCTCCATGGTTATACCCGAGATGATGTTTTGCCTTCTGGGCGGTGTTGTCGGCTCGGTTCTTCTTGTTGGCTCGGGGCAGCTGAATTTCTGCTACATGTTTATATAACAGGGGTCACTGCAGTAAGTAGAGAGAGCTCGTGGGAACGAGTAGAGGCACTCTTCTGGACTTTGCTCCCACCAAATTAAAGAAAACACAGTGCATGTGCATTTGCCCTGCAACAGTTCTGAACTATGATGGACTGTTTTAACAAGAAAAAAATAAGTAGAGGTCAACTATTTACTTTTCTGTGTAAGAAAACTGCTTTTGAGTTCTTCCTTAGTATGCTGCACTGGGTTAGTAACTGCTTGAATTTAAAATATTAGAATAAAAATCTTAGAATGCAACAGAACTTTATTTAATTTTAATTTTTAATCTTTGCTGCAGTGAGTACAGTTCTAATGTGCAATGGGGTGTCTTATTTTCATAATTATGTTCTTCAAATATTCGGCTAAATACAGACTAAAAAGCAGAAGATATTCAGATACCTGATTTGACAAAACTCCCAGCAAGGATGTTGTAATTATTGATTGTGTTGATTGACCTCAGTTTTTTGATATGTCCCAGTTTAGTGTTCTGCTTGGAAAATAAGATTTTTTTTTTTTTTTTTTTTTTAGAGCACTACTTCTCTTAATTTTTTAGCTGCCTTTTTCTTCCCTAGTCTCTTCTGGTCTCTTCTCATTCAGTTCCATTGAAAATGGCAGGAAATTAGATATTATTTTAAAGGTGTTATTATGAAATCATTGTTTAACATGCTCACTAATGAGCTGACCTTAAAAACAGGAAACAATTTTTCTTATAGTCGATTTTCTAAATATTTTCTTCCTTGCTATTCTGTATGATTCTCATGATGTCAGTTCAGGGTTTAATGATTGTGATGGTTAAACCTTTATTACATTATTTAAATAGATGGCAGAACAGGATAGTCATAGATTTGTTCCTGAGTGTGAGAATTCCTCTGCTGATGACACGTACTGCCGTGTTGTAATAATTTGTTATTAGCAGTCAGTTGTAAAAGGTTGGTAACAGAGTATGTGAATTCTGGGAAGAGAAGTCACATGAGTGAAAGCTGGTTTTTTTCCTTGTGTGCAAGAGAAATGTTACACAGTCATTAAACTGAGAGGGTTTGCCTACTTTTCAGATGGTAAAAGCAATGAAGGTATGAGAGTAGATCCAGGAGATGTGGTTTTGGTACCTCTAATTAGATCTTGGAAAAGAGTAAGAGTAAACAGTCACATAGAGAATGGTTGTTCGTTATTCCTTCTGTGAGTAACTGAAAATTGTGTTGTGTTGAAATTCATGTGAAGAGGTTTTTCAGGTACAAAACTGTCCCACCTTTCTGAATTGACAGATGTTATTGCTGTGTTGCCTAAGTTGGAGTAGATTAATCTCAGTTCCTTTTTGTGAACTGTATTTGAAAATGTAACCCAGAGATTGACCATTTCCCCTGTTTTGTGTTTCAGTTGTTACTCTGTACGCCACTCTGGGAGGCCCAGCAATAGTTCACGGGCTCAATGAAACAGAGGTGACCACCATCATTACTAGTAAAGAATTGATGCAAACAAAACTGAAGGTCAGAAAACTGTTCTGTGTACATCTCTTCCCAGTATGTCTGTTCATCACTGTTAAATGGCCTGGTTCCATTGTACAGAACAAAGATTTATTGCCTTGCCTAAGGCAGACACTTCTGGAATAAGATTTATGTATCTATCTTGGTGTACAGAAAGTGGTATTTTGCTTTCAGTGGGTTTGAGGCTCCTCAGTGACTGGAGAATGAGTAATTTGCAGTATTGCAGAGCTGGAGTGCTGCCTGGAAAAACACCTTTACAAGAAACTGCCATGGCTTCTGGGTGGATTTAGTGCCTATAAATGTAACAATGGGAAGAACAGAGAAACGTATAAACTGTGTATGAAGAGCTAACTGTGATCATGCTCCTGGCTCATTATCAGATGTTTTCCCAGCAGTGATTGGCTTTTAAATGCAAGGGTGGGTGTTTGAAGAGTTAGAGCTGTTGTTCCATGCAGGGGGGAAAAAAGCTCACTAAACATTAGAACAGTCAAGGAACTTTTTTACTTACTGACCCTGATGGAATACCCAAGTGGAACAACTGATCTGCATGAGTTTCATCATTGTGTGTTTTGGGGAAACGACCTTTGAGATAAGGCAATTGTTTTAATGAAGAACTGTGCTGTTGTGGAATTTTGAATGAGAATTTGAAACTTTAAAAAGAAGTTACTAGAATGACAGTATGTATGCCATGCACATTTATTTCAGCTTGCAGTAAGAGAATGTATTTGCTCTGCTGGAGTTGATGATCATCTCTTCTTCCACAAGAACGCTGATAAATGTCTTAGAACTCATACTTTGCTTGAAATGCTTAACTAATAATTTTCCATATTTTTGCTAGCTGTTGCTTATTTTAAATAGCATAATAACCAAGGAGCAACCTAAGAATTATTGTGAGCCCAGTATCAATAGTTTCTCTCAGTGTTCCATGGGAGGGAAGACTCAATTATGTCTACAAATCATTGCAGTCTTATTTGTGGGGTTTTCATGAAATAAGGTACAAATCAGTAAATGATTGGAGAAGTTTTTGGACTTAAAATTGGAAAGCTTCAAGCTTTGCAGTTATTTGAGCTTGGCAGGTTTATCCTTTAAAATTCTGAGATGTTTTATGTTAGTGCGCAAGTATAAAAAGTATACGGCAGATAGCATGGAGGTTTTTGTTCTTGGATTTTTTTTTTCTTCTTGGGCATAAAACTAATTTTTCATTTCTGAACCCGTTTTTCATTTCCACAGGAAATTGTTTCTCAAGTTCCACTGCTGCAACACATAATTACAGTGGATGGCAAACCCACAATGTGGTCAGAGTTCCCCAAGGGTGTCATTGTTCACACGATGGCATCTGTGCAAGCCATGGGGGCCAAGGCAGACACTGGTAGGTGCTTCTTGTTTGGACCATCTCATTTGGTGCCCTAATTTGACCCTGTTGAGTAAACTTGGAGAAACTGCAGATTTCAAAATTATGCAGATTTAACCCTTTCTTATCTGTTTTTCCTTTAAATAAAACCTGTGTGGGTTTTTTTGTTTTGTTTTTGTTTTGGTTGTGGGTGGTTGGATTTTGGGGTATAAGTCTGTTTTGTTTTGTTTTTCACCAGAGTAAAAACTACAATCAAGTGTCACAGGTTGAAGGATAGTTTTGAGGATAAGCAATTAATTGAGGATAGAAACTTAGAAAGCATTCTTATGATCAGACATATTAAAACCAGATTATTCAGGGCACAGAAGGAAAATCACTGTGTATTTTATACCAAAAGAAATCAGTAAATTGTTACCATCAAGTTTTGTAAAATTCACAGTAAAATAGCAAAATGTAAAATAGCCGTTTGAATCTGATAGAACTTGGTCGCTTATTACATTTCTGAAAGCATCAATCTACTATGTAATACTATGTATTGAAATATGTTTCTAGTCAATGTAATATTTTTAGAACTAAAATTCAGTATTTTAGAAGTTATTTTAATTATAATAATAAGAAATTCTTGTTCTTGGCTCTGAAGAGCTGACAATCTTAGTATCTTAAGATTTCATTATATTCAGTAGTTGCTTTCTTCTGTTCTTATCCTTTGTGTTTTCAGAATCTCTTTACTACTGAAGGCACAGGAATGTTGGGTGGTATTTTAGGAGTAGGGAGGGCGGTCAATCCATCTGCTCTTGATGTTCAGGGGAATAGCAGATTTGTTCCCAACATTGTGACCTCTCAATTTCTTTAGAAGATGATTTTCCCTATTTGATATACCAGTTTTATGTACTAGTAAAACTGTTTAATACAACACCAGCAGAAAAAATTTTTCTGTAATTCATTGCTCCTTGCAATTTGTTAACCTACATGCTATGTAAAAAGGTATTTAATCTTTCTTCAGTCTTTTAAATACCACATACTCTGCACTACAATAGAGGAACATTATCTTTGTCAAGTTAACCATTCATAAACTGTGAAATGCTATCATGAATTGTTTATGGTCAAGCATGTCCAATTAATATTAATTAGATGAGCTATTGCTTATGGTGTTTTCCTCTGTGTTAGTCATTGTGCAGGATAGGCAGGATTCAGTGAGTGGGAAATTATTAAATATTGCTTTCACGCTTCTCATTCAGTGTGTGCACTGTGCCACATGCACTGTGTGTGATACAGTTTCCTCTGAGTAAGCACAGCAGTTTTTGTGTTTTCTTGCTCTCAGCACAAGTATTTAAAATGCACTTTAATCCAATTAAAGCTGTTGAACTTCTTTTAAATATTTATGGAGATTGGACCTTAGGTTGGCTCAGCAGTGCTTTGCTGCAGGTGTTGCAAATGAGGCAGTGTGTTGTTCCCTGCCAGGGAGCACATGAGGAAGGAGCTTGGCGCAGAGAGATGGACCCTGCGGCAGCGTGGAACCAGGGCAGTGAACCTTCCCAAGGCAGGGATGCTCAGTGGTGCTTCAGAGAAGCCAAAGCTCTGTTTTCCTCTCCACTGCAGGAGTAGGGGAAACATAATAGGAAAACTGCTGTTGTGGCAGATAAGGACAATCAATCAAAGTATTGCTCAGCTGATGAAAAGTTCCTACTCTTTGTGAAGGCGCTTAAGCTTGACCACAATCTTTTTAAGCAAAAGCAGAGTGTAATAGCAAGAGTCCTGCGGTGCTGTATTGCAGTGACTGCTGAAGTGTATCAGTGTGTCAGATCTCCCAGCCCTAGAGGCTCTCCACACATAACACATCCTGTTTTTTTAACAACTTGCAGGAAACAAACAGCCATCCAGGCCTGTGCCCTCGGATATCGCAGTAATCATGTACACAAGTGGATCCACAGGAATTCCCAAAGGAGTTATGATCTCCCATTGCAACATAATTGCTGGGATAACTGGAATGGCTGAAAGGATCCCAAATCTGGGGTGCGTACCAACTGTTACTTACCAGCAAATAAAGAAGCCATGTAGTTGCATATAATTTTAGATCAATTACTGTGTAAAATATGAACTGTTTTATATTGCTATGGTTGTGACACATCATACTATGCACTGCTGTCTGAGCATCTTCCAGCACTGCACTACATATGACTACTTCCTGTACTTGTTGTTCTCTCCTGTTTGGTGTGTGGGCAAGACCAGGGCACAAAAGCCTGTGAGGCCACCATGCACTAGGGTGGTTGAAAGCCTCCCTTAGCAGTCCTTCCCTTGGTTAATGTTTAAATTCTGGGGCTTCTTTGTGTTTGGTCCAGTTTTTAATCTCATCCACCCAGTTGCCTTTGCAACCATAACACTTGGTTAATTGTCTTGGGATGAGTAACCATTACCCTTTGTTCCTGCCTTAAACCTACAGTACATAATATGCAACTCCTGAAACAAAACTCATGTGATGTGAAATATATTCTCAAGCTCAAAGGCATTTTCTGCTTTCTCTAGTGATACAACATAAACCTGTATTTTAAAAATTCTTTGCAGGGAAAAAGACATTTATATTGGGTACCTACCTCTTGCCCATGTTCTGGAGCTGAGTGCTGAGCTTGTGTGTCTGTCTCATGGGTGCCGCATTGGTTACTCTTCCCCTCAGACACTGGCTGACCAGGTATGTTGTGGATGTGAGTCCTTATGGTTAGAAAAACAACAACAACAAAAGAAATAATTACTTACATCAGATCTTTTTAATATTTCTTTTAAAATAGTACAAATTTTGTTTCTCATGTTAAAGATCTTGAATGTGTCTGCTAGTAAACTTGTTCTTCACTTTAGTCCTCTAAAATAAAGAAAGGAAGCAAAGGGGATGTTACTACACTTAAGCCAACTCTAATGGCAGCTGTTCCGGTAAGTAACTAAAGGATGAATAATTTTTAAAACATTATTTAAAAAATTATTTATAATTAAAATTTTAGCAACAAAATTAATACCATGACCACTTAAATAGAAAAGGTAGAATCTTTGATGTTAAGCTGCCTTAAAATAATAATTTTGATACTTATTTGTATGTTGGGGATGATCATGATATGAGCATCAAACTTTCTCAAAGTTAAGATAGCAATAGGAATTAGAGTCCCATTTTCATTAGTCATTTATTGTTTGTTACAGTGAATGAGTGGAATAAAGAGAATTGGCAGCAGGCAGCTGGGGGTTAACTGCTGCTCCTGCTCAGATTTTGCTTTTCTTCTTTCCATGAGCATCTTGTTGTGTCTTAGCAAGGGAACAGGAGGGAACCTGGGGCTGGGTTGTCAGCTGAAATGTACTTGAAATTCTAGATTGTGTTTTCTTTTTGCTGAACTGAATTCAGGATTTCTGTTTCTTTGAGTTAAAGTTCATCTTTTTACATAACTAGGAAATCATGGATCGAATCTACAAAAACGTTATGAATAAAGTGAATGAAATGACCAGTTTCCAGCGGAATCTGTTTATATTGGCCTACAACTACAAAATGGAACAGATTTCCAAAGGTTACACTACCCCACTCTGCGATAGGTAATATTAACTTTATTTTTAATGGCACCAAAAAATCAAAGTCTTACCACAGGAGCAGTATCTAGTTTTTTGTGCTTTTCTTCATTTTATTGTTGACACTTTGAACATGAACAAGTCTGTACTTGAGCGTAAATTGAAACAACCAATCAGGAGTTTGTGAGATGGATTTAAATATTTAGTGATAAAATTTGAGTGTTATTTAACTTGGAACTGATTGAAAATCTACATTTATTGTATTTTCATCAAGAATTTAATAATAGATTTATACAGTTTTTGGGTAAGATGAGAAGTCTATTCCTATAGAAAACTGTAGAGTCTGCATTTTCACAGAAGGGAGCCATGGTATATCTCAAACTGGAAAGAACCCACAGGATCATTGAGTCTAACTCTGGGCTTCAGTGAGAGTAAAGGATAATGTAATTGCAAAATTTATACAAGTTAAAGTATTTTTAGGAGGAAGTCATACAACTTTACCATCTCATTAAATCTGTGTTCTCAAACATTTAACCCATCTTCAAATTAGAATGTGGAAACAAGCTTAGAAATCTGTGCCTGCATTTCTGAAAACTTCAGTGTGCCCTTCAGGGTTTTCCTTGGATGTCGTAAAAGCATATTTGAAGACAGGGGAAACTTTCAGTTCAGATCCAAAGCTAGGTGCCCTCTTGTTTTGTTTTGAAGCCCCAAAAGGTACTTTCCCCTTTGCGTTTCAGCCTTATCTTCCGCAAGGTGCGGATGCTGCTGGGCGGGAAGATCCGCATCCTGCTGTGCGGCGGCGCCCCGCTCTCGGCGGCCACGCAGCGCTTCATGAACATCTGCTTCTGCTGCCCCGTGGGGCAGGGCTACGGCCTCACCGAGTCGGCTGGGGCTGGCACCATCACGGAAGGTGGGTGGCACTGCACTGGCACGGCGCTGAGCTCTGCGGGGCTCGGCCCTGACCGTCTGTTCCTTTGGTGGTGCCACCAAACACCCTAGAATTAGGTGTTCCCAAAAATGTGTAAAGCAGTGGGAGTGCTGATCTGGATGCATTGTGCTAAAGCAGGTGACCTGCATGTAAAATGAATGTTCTCATTTGTGGTGGAGCAACCCATTCTAGTGTGACTGGGATCTTGGCATTTTTGTACTTACCACTTGAAATTAATACTTTTTTCAAATCGTGGTGAGTATATTGAGGTGCTAGGAATTAAAATCTGCCTGCACCAGATTTTAATTTCATATAACAGATCCTAATGGTTTTAGTTGCCTTTTAGTAACTTACAATGTTCCTAATTACAGCCATCTATACTCTTGGAAGGGTACACATTTTCTCTGTGTTATCTTGATAAATCCATTGGGTTTTCTTGGAAGTTTGGTTCTATGAATTAAAGTTCAAAAACAAATAGCAGTTAATTTTCACTGAAGATGCATGACAACAAAAGATTTTTTTTTTTTTGTCCTAATTGGTTTTGGTTAAATGTTTTTCTGAAAAATTCTCTTTTTAAAATTCCAGTTTGGGACTACACTACAGGAAGAGTGGGAGCACCTTTGGTCTGTTGTGAAATCAAGTTAATGAACTGGGAAGAAGGTGAGAATTCCTGAATGTGATTAAATTGTAGTGTGTTTCTAATAACTGTTTTTTTACTGGGCTTTGCTTGGTAGCAGTAATTAGAAGACTATTTCTTGGCTATTTAGATTTTAAATGCTGCTTTTACCTATAAAAGTTTGCTCTTGGGGAGAAGAAAGGTAAAATAAATTCCTCAGTGGTTTCTAAACAGGAAAATATCCAGACAGAAGCTATCAGTGCAGGTGGTATTTTGACTAGGTGGTATGCACAATACCTTCAGTTGCCATTAAGAAATTATTTTAAAATGATCTTCGTAGTATTATTAGTAAAGTCATTAAAAAATTGGCATGTAGGATGGAAGCTTAATGAATACATTATAAAATACATATAATAAATTTTGAAATGCATGTAGGTGATTTTCTTTCTCACTGTAGGCTTTTATGTATTGTAGAGTAGAAATACATAACACTTAAGTGTGTTTTGGGCTAATGAAAAATCTTATGGATTTTTTCGTTCCTAAAATATGAGGCAAAAGTATTTGTTTTTATTTGGGCCTGTGTGAAACTGATAAAGCACATTACTTACTGCTGCCAGAAGGATGGCACAAATTTTTGCTTTGGAATATGTGTTCACTCTCTTTAACTTAATATAAACCCTCATCCTTTTAGGTGGATATTACAACACTGATAAACCATATCCTAGAGGTGAGATCCTTATTGGAGGGCAGAATGTGACTGTGGGCTACTACAAAAATGAAGCACGAACCAGAAAAGATTTCACTGTTGATGAGAATGGGCAGAGGTGGCTCCATACTGGAGACATTGGGGAGTTTCATCATGATGGGTGTCTAAAAATTATTGGTGAGTTAATAAATTCAGGTAAACATGTATGTGTATAGATATTCGTGTACACACATTTTTCAGGGCTGTGAAATACAGTAATTAAAAAAGTCCCTCCGTATCTTGTCATACAATCTGAAGCCTTCCCATGTATCCCAGGGAGGGTCTGATATGTTAATGTAAACTTGTTTGTGTGTTTGTGATTTTTGGTTCATTTTGAAAGTCTTAACCTTGACTCCCTAAGTTAGTGAGACTGGGTAGTAATTAGAGAGTTAAATATAAGCTAATTGAGAAGATAAGCTGCCTTATAGTGTATAATTTTGTTAGGTTGTGTACAATAACCTCAAGTAATTTGGGCTTGATTTTTGGTTCCTATTGTTGTTTTTCAAGTAAAAGGTGAACAGTTGCTCTTTAAATATGGATTTAGCCTGAAATAAATAACAAAATATCACCAAATGGTGCATATCCTGCCTTGTGTGTCTGGACCAGACAGCCCAAAATGTGTGTTCCTAGCTAACAGTGGCTTTTGCATAGTCCTACTTGTCTTCCATGCACATGATGGTGCTGTCATATAGGAAATGCTGTTCTAAAGGCAGAAAATGCATGGAATTGTAATGTCCCTCGTTTTCGTGGGAGACTGATAAAATACAGAGTCTGGAAACCTGACGTTAAAGGTTTCTGGTACGTTCACCAAACATGAGTCAGTTTTGGTATTTAAATATGCATTTCAGAAAAACCTAAAACCAATGCTTAAAAGTTTTCTCTTCTGTGATTAATGCTTAATTCCTTTCTTCCTCGTTAGATCGCAAAAAGGATCTTGTAAAACTGCAGGCAGGAGAATATGTTTCTCTTGGCAAAGTAGAAGCAGCTCTGAAGAATCTCCCACTGGTGGATAATATTTGTGCGTATGCAAGCAGGTAAGAGCAGCTGATACTTTGTTACTGCTCTGTTCTTTGTCCTCTTGAAGCCATAAGCAAACTTTTTTGCCACTCAGTGTGTGAAATTTTTTAATCAGTTAAAAAAGGATTTTACTTATAATACAATGGAATAACTATCAAAACCAAAAGATCTGAAATCAGTTTTTATTTTTCCTTTCTCATTTGTTGTCATAATTTATTGGAAAATACTAATGAGTCTTACATTCCTTTCTGCAATCTGCAAAGCAGCTGAGCTCTATTGCATTAATTACAGGCATCACTCAAGCACTTTGGAGGCTATTACCTTTAGAAGCCCTAGGACACCCTGTTCCTTGCTGTGTTTAGTTGTGATCTGTCCTTCAGAGGAAGTTACCGTGGTACTTTAGAGGAAGGTGGTGGAAAAAAACACCAACAGCCCAGTAGCTGGCTTGTTAATTAAAGTTAGTTTTCTTTAACCCTTGCAGTACACCACCTTTAAGCTTGAGAGAAAAGATGCTCTAAATACTGTGCAAACACACAATAAATGACAATCATATGTCATTAAATCATAAGATGACAATCAAATGTCATTTCTATTTGCTTTATATGTGTACTAATAAATGAGGTGATAAGGGCTAAGACGTCTTAAGGTTCTATTTCTAGAATTTCTTAGCTCTTACAGATATAAATATACTTCAGGTGGTCTTTGTTTCCTGTTGACATTTGACACTGATGTTTGGAAAGTTATTTTGGAGCTTTTGAGTGATCAGAAATATTCTGATTCCCAGTACGGCCCAAAAAAGCCCCACTTCACTTTGATAGAAGCCAGGATAAGTATACCAGAGAATTGCTCAGTGGTAATAAATAAAAAAATTAACTTTTGGTTTGTTCACCTGGTTCTCTGTAATTTTGGGTGTGGGGGTTGTGTTAACTAATGATAGGCATTCTGTAACTTCAGTTTTGACAGTTTTGGATCAGTAGGCTGGCATGCATTGGGCCTGCCACTGCTGAGAAAATTTTCATTCTGTTAAATTTTATTTGTGGTTTGGTCTCACTGAGTGAGTCTCTTGTTTGCTCACTTTGACAGCCTGAAGTTGTGATTGTTCCAAACACGCTCTGTAATCTGTGGAGAAAGAGCTTCCTACATGTGATTTCTTCTCTTCTAGAATTGCAGTTCACTATTGGACTCGTACTACCAAATTTTTGTGTTAATTTTTCTAGGTCAGCATAACATTGGAACCTATAGTGCACTTGCTAGACAGACACTTGACTCTGATAGGCCATGCTGTGTCTGTTACTTAAAAATAGGAAAACCTATGAGCAATTTTTAAAGGTAATTTACAAACAAGAGTCCAGACCAAGGACAAACAAGACAAGACATTCCAGATTGGTTTTTCTGTTGCTGCTGTATTTTTTCTTAATACTGTTGTGTGTAATGTGGCCTGAGTAGCCATGTAAGAGTCCCTGAATGATTGTCCATATGCACATTTCATTGTGGGTATGTGCTCACCTCAGCAATCTGAGCTCAGAGAGGTTTTTTTAACAGTGCCTGTGACCTTTCTTAGATCCTGTCTCTCCTTATACTTTGCCTGGGTGATCTCATGTGCAAGAGTCCTTTATTTGCAGCTGTTCTGTCTCCCATATGCAAAAGGACAAGGAGGGCAAACTTTTACAAATGGGTTTAATATGTGATTTGACCTTAGATTTTAGGGTGCAAAGCTCCTCTGAACATGGTAGTCAGGAATCAGAATTGTTTGCATGATATTGCTACTTCAAAAGCTGTATTGACTTCAAACAAAATAAGTGAGATAAGGAATAAAAACATTTGCTGAAAGGAGTAGTGATTAGAGCTCTGTCAGGGGAGACTCCGACTGCTTTATCAACACTTCACCCATCCAACACACATTAAGTGGGTTTCAAGCATAACTTCAGGAAAATTAGTAGCTCAGTTACCTGAGGAATAAGCAAACATGGCAAAAAAACCTGAGGGAGTTCTCAGTAATCTCAAGGAGATAAGGACCAGACTTTACGGAATAGAAATAGTGGTATCTATATATAGTGCCACTAAATAAGTTTCTGACCACAGGTCTGAGAGCCAAACATGGGTAGAATTATAAGCACAGCAAGGAAATGAGGCTACCTAGTGTAGGACAGACATTTTGGCAAAATCTTTCATCATGGAAGAGATGACTAAGGAGGTCTTGAGGACCAAAGTCTGAAAACTTCCACTGAAAATCCCTTCCTAGACTGACAAAGCTACCAAATACAGAAGATCTGCATAAGGAACAGCAAGAGGGAAGATGTACCTTCAGGATACCTCTCAAGACAAAACAGTGCTTTAGCATTTGAACTGCAACAAGTGAAGCTTTAACTTTGTGGTACAGAATGAAAAGCTACATGTTCCAGGAACTGTGAGCTCCAAGGTGTTCTTTCCAAGAAAAAAGCAGCTGGATGAACCTGTTTGTCCAGAACCAGTACGCTTCTACTCAAGGGGCTGAATTTTAGATGAACAGAAAGTTTGATGCTTTCCAGCCACCTGATTACTTCTATATGCTGTTTATCCCTGGAGATGCTGGTGATATTGCTGGATGTGATCTTGAGTATGTCAAAAGACTACAGGAACCAGGGATGAAAGCGCCAGTCCTTTGTGTCCTGGATGCCTTCACACACAATACATACACAGTAGGGAGCAGACCCCAGACAAAGGTACAGGGGTTCAGTACAGAGTACAGCATGACTGTGCATGGGGGAAAGTGGGACAGAGGCAAAGGTAGAAGGTGAGATGGAAGCAGTAGTGATACTGAGGCTAATCTGAAATCATCCTGTAATACATTCTCAGGAAGAGAAAAATGAAAATGGTTTCAAGCTGGCAGGCAAAGCTTGTCATGATGTTGCCAGGGAAGTCTGTGTTTGTAATGGACTCTGGTGCAGTCTTCTCAATTTCTGTCAGATGCCCATTATATTCATGCCAGTAACAGAGGAGAAAATTGCAATGTGCAGTAACCAAAAGCATATTTAGAGGTAGTATCTTAAAATTTTCTTGAAAACCTTAAAGGATATAGCTACAGTAATCTGCATGCCAGGGCTAAGTTTCCATATTTTGTATTAATGATCTGTCTGGTGAGAGTTGAAAAGATTTAATGAATCTGTAGATAGTTAAGGTGGGAGGGGAACCAAAGCCACAGGGGAGGATAGGATGAGAATTCAGAGCAAGCTTGGCTAGATGGAGATTTGCTTGAAAACAGCAGTAAGTTTAAAGAGAGGAGTTGTAAATTATACTTGGAGCTAAATAAACTGCAGAAGTTTAGGGTGAGAACCACCAGTTGGTAGCAGTTCTGCAGGAGCTGACATGAGTCAACAAGTGCCATGCTGCTATAAGAAGGTAAAGGGCATAATCAGATGTATTGCCTACAAAATGCACAATGATCTCTTTGCTCTACCAAGCATTAAAGGGTCTGAGTTCCACATACAGCACATCTGAAGAGATGAACCGCATGAAAAGAGTCCAGGAAAAAAATGGCAGCGTCTGGGCAGAGGCCCGTGATGGCATGATTTAGGAGGAAAGGGCACTGCTTGTATTTCTAAATAAATGTAAGAAAGGAGGCAAGACTAGAAGGGTGACAAGGGAAAAAGGTAACAGTCTGTGAATGAATAATTACCTTCTGTGGAAAAGGGAGGGACATCTGACTATTCTGATGTAAACTGCAAAGAGGAAGAATCAGGAGTTGCAATCAGGAACAGCTTATCCATGCTGTGAGTGATGAAGCATTGGCATTAGTGCTTGCTGATGTTTAAGAAAGATTTAGACAAACATCTGTTAGATGTATCTGACCCTGCTTCAGGGCAGGTAAATTGATTAGGAGCTCTTCTGAGATCACTTTTGACTCTGGTGCCGTGATCTGCTTTGTTAGAATGTGTCAAGCTGCTGTGTAAGGTTCTGTGCACATTTTGCCTAAACTTTACACCATCTGAAAAACCTTGAATACCTCTTTCAGAGTGAATAGTGCTTTAGGGCCCAAAGACTTTTGAGATCACAGCTTCCTATGTTCTGGGCATGTCAGGAGCAGACAAAGAGTGCCAACAGTAGAGTGAGCGTATGGACAATCACTTGAAAGAGAAAGAGAAGCCACTTCCCTTACAGAAACGGGCATCCTTTGAGATGTGTTGTGCATATGCTCATTCCACAACCTGCTCTCCAACCCCTCTTCACTGCAGTCCTCTACTCCTCTACAGTAACTGGATTCTGCAGTTGAGAGGAAACTGAGGTAGGGAAGCCGCACACCAATCTCCATTCCGAGCTGCAAAACATGAGGAGAGGCAGGGCGCAGTGACATCGTGTGGGTACTGCTTCCCAAAGCTTTGGGCATGAGACACAGTGGAATATGCATATGGACAGCACACCTTGAAGCAATCCAGTTACTGTAAGGTAAGTAGCTTCTCTTTCTACTCATTTTTAAGCAGGCAGAGGTAACTTGTATACTATTTCAGGAAGATTATCAGGTGAACAAAAGCCAGCTGTTAAGAGCAATCTCTCTGTATGACGTGTAAACCCCCCAACTTGTAATGTTATTTTTGAAGAGTTGTTTACTTTGCAGAATTCATACTAAAGTACATTGTGCTTCTCAGTTTCCATTCTTATGTCATTGGATTTGTTGTGCCAAATCAAAAGGAGCTCGCAGAACTAGCCCGAAAAAAAGGATTTAAAGGAACCTGGGAAGAGATCTGTAACAGTCCTGAGATGGAAAAAGAGGTACTGAAGGTGCTAGCTGAGGCTGCCATGGCAGGTGAGTGGCTGGGTAGATGGTATCAACCTTGTGGACTGCAATGTCTGTGAAACAGATAATCATAGGCCCCAAAAATATTTCCTTGACTATGTATATTTCATAGAACCTGTAGGAAGTGAAATTTTCATACAAAAAACCCCAACAAAACATGAGTTGGATCAGTCCTTTTGTTTCATGGAGCTTCTTTTACTGTGGCAAATACAGCTGAGAAGAGAATATAAAAATAGGGCAAACTTCACAAATACAGTTCTTTGTATGTGTCTGGTGTTCTTTAAGATGTCCTGTAGTATCTTGTTGGCCTTAGCTGCTCGTCCAAAATCAGTGTGATTATAGATCCATAATCATAATATGTGTTAGGTATCACACAGTCTCACATGCTACATACCAGTGCAGAGTTGAAATAAACCCATGGTGACAGGGGCACACACTTCCATATGAAGGATTTTCCAAATCAAAGCAGCATCTTTGTAGTTAGTAATTTTCAGGAGACTTTCCTTATGTTAACTCTTCTAGCCACATTTGAGAGTTGCTCAGATATTCCATATCAGTGTCCATAGTGTCTTGTGGCGAGTTGTGTAGCTCAGCCTGTGTGAGGTAATGCCTTGTTTGTCCCAAGCCTTCCATCTGCCAGTTCAGGGTGACTGCTGAGCTCTGGTCTGGGAGAGGCAGTGAACAGTCCCAGTGGTGGTTGTGATTCTGTCGGTGTGGGTTATTCTTCCCGCTCAGTATCTTTTGCATGCTAATTGGCCATAGTCTGTCAGGCTGTCCTGGTGCAGAATGATATTTTATCACTGGCACAGTGATATTTTGTTTGTTCTTAATAATTTCTGCCTTACTTTTGCTTTTGGCCATTGCTAAACACTGAGCTTTTTTCAAAATGCTGTCAGTTATGGCCACAGAATGATTTTTTTGAATGGTCCTCAGGGGTGTAAAATTTTCTGTACTCATTCTCTTGACACTTTCCGGCAACGGCTGTGCTGCTGTGTTGCAGTTGCTCAGTATCACAATGTCTTTCTGCCCCTCTTTGCCCTTTGTCCTCCTCCTTTCTACCCTGGATAATTACATGCTTCCAGCAGTCTTTGCTTGTTAATCTTCATCTCTCTCCATTTTGCTTGTGAGTATATTAAACTCTGATGAGATATTTGCCAGCTCCCGTCCCAGGAGCACCCTCCTGCCATGAGTGCAGTCTCAGCACTGCAGCTGCTCTTTCCTTGCCCCACCTCTGTAGTCTGGTTTTCTTCACTGTGTGGAGCACATGGGCAAAGTCATTCTCAGAAGCTGCTGTGATGGAGAGCATGTACAAAGTTACTTTCCTTTTTTCTGCAACACTAACTATTCTAAAGAGACTTAAATACTTCTTTAAAATTGGTGAAAGGTAGTTTTTGATTCAATGATTTTGATGTTATTTTATGTTTGTTTCTGATTTTCACTTTGGTATCACAGGCTTTATTTTTAAATACTATGAGTTTTAGTGATAAATTACAAAAAACCCCCAAAAACCCAAACCCAGTAATCTAATGCCAAAGGGAGAAAAAGGGGCAGGAAAATCTAAAAATGGCAGGTTGCACAGGATAAATATACATTCGTGTATATTTTTGAAATTCAACTTGAAAATAGAGGATTTTTTTATTATTGCCCATCTGTTGGCTACTTTTCTTAGTTGTTTTTCTTTTCTCATATCTGAAATCATAGCAGAAACTGTTGCAAAGGATAGGTTTTTTGTGCAGAAGGTGTAACATGGACAGCACTGCTCTCTTTCAGTACAGGAAAGAGCTGCCATATGAACTTAATTCCCCTGACCAATTTACAGCTATCAGGAAAAAACAAACTCCCCCATTTTTTGAAGCTTAACTTTTATGGATTTTAAGACTTTGTCTCCAGATGATGAGCACCATGATGCTGGTAAAGCAGAGTGTGTTTTGAGGATATAATTTCCATGCACTGAGGCTTTTTTGAAGTTAGGGAGCAGCACAGATACCTGAACAGCTGGGCTTTATTCCAGTATTTCAGTGGAAACTGGCCAACAGGTACTGGTGGATCCTGTCACTCTGCTTGTGACCCCACAGGTTGTCAAAGCCAGCCATGGGGGGTTGGAGGAGCACTTCCTCATTTATGTCACATGCTTTTCTCTGTGAGAATATGATTTCTCCTTTTGTGCTTAACTTTAGGAAAATGGTTAAATTTAGGTTCTGTATTAAAAGTATTTCTTTTTACAGCGAATCTGGAGAAGTTTGAAATACCAGTAAAAATCCGTTTGAGCCCTGATCCTTGGACCCCAGAGACTGGTCTGGTGACAGACGCGTTCAAACTAAAACGCAAAGAGCTCACGGCGTTCTATCAAATGGACATTGATCGAATGTATGGAAAAAATGTAAAATAGTCCTCCTCTGCACCACTTTGCTACAATGAGCTTGGATCAAAAAGGAAATACTTGAATTGCCTGTCTCAACTCAACACTTGAGATGAACACACAAAACCACCATTCCTCATTTCCAGCTTAAACTGTTCTTTCTAATGACATCACCATGATGACTGGCAAGTTTAGTAAAATGTTATGGCAGCAAACTTGTGTCTGTCTCCTTTTTTCCAGTTTTCTCTGCTACCTTGTCAGTCTGTGGATTTTCCCAGGTCTTTTTGGGAAACCATGATTCTGAAGCCTCAAGTTTTTAAACATTTATAAATCCTGTATAATGTTTTATTTGTATCTTTAAAATTTGGATGTATATAGAGAGAACTTGGCTATATAAGAAATGGTTATACTGGGGGCCTTTTTTTACCTAATTATTTAAAGATAAGAAGGTATTGATGTTGTGACATTAAGTACATTGAAAATGCTTGTAACAAGATAATTGTTGAACAGAGGACCAGGTTATTTGCTGCTGTGCTATTTTTCTGTGTAAATCTGAGGGAGAAAATGTTTGACATTCCAGCTTGTGTAATACACCTTCAATATGTGCCTAATGGTTACTTTTATTTTTATCTGAAAATGGAAGGATGGTCATGGCACAGCTCTGCCTCTGGGCAGGTACTCTTGCAGGTGTTCGTTAAAGCTCCTTTAGTACAGAAGATGCTATTAACACAGCAGAAGTTAAACCTAAGAATAATCTCTCAGATACAGAAACTCCTTTTTTAAATAGCTCGTGACCATTTCATCCAGAGTTGAATTGTGTAGTGCTAATATGAACTCTCATCATTAATTTCACCTAACACTTTACAAGCTTGGCAGTGTCCTTTTAGCAGAGGGACTGTAGCAACCTTTGTCTTTTCTCATTAGGTTTGGACATTACACTGGGTTTGCTCTTTTGTTTTTTGTGAAGGTTTGGCAAGACCCCTGCTCTGCCCTAGCTGCAACCCAAATCTTCCTGGGGGGGATTTTTAAAGTCATAATGACAGTTATGTTCTCAGCTCACACAGTGCCTAGCTGCCCTTTGTGCCATTAAAAATCTCCCTTTGATTCTCTGTTGCTTTGTGTAGTACTTTTTGCTTTAAAAACAGATATTTGAAGCCAGAGTTATTTGTGTTGCTTGGTTTGTAACACCCAACTCTTACTTTGGGAAGGAGTCTCAGTTTTTGTTTCAGTAGAGATTCATGGATACTCTTTGAAAAATTATGGGGGCTCTTCTCTTCTTCAGTGAGAGTGTTCAGATTTGTTTCAGATGTGAATTTTATTTTCAAAATATTTCTGGAAGGAATAATCACGGTTACATGAGAATGTGAAAGGGCATACATCAGTCAACTTTGTGATGGAGCAAATATTAAAATGTCTTTAATTTGGAGATTACTCTCATGTGTATCATTTACTTGTAGTAATAAAGCTCAAGGTCCTGATGCTCACTTAGTCCCCTGCTATGGTAGCACATAGCAATGCTGAAGGGCAGAAGCTCAGTTTGGGAGAGGGAGTTCGTGCTGTTTGTCTTTGTGACATGAGGTTTTGGGAGGTTTTTGATATGCAAATTCTCATTTTATAAACCTCTGAAATATTTTTTTAAATTAATGTTCTCCATTGATTATAGAAAGCAGATTCATAGGAGTTGAAGGTTATCGAGGAGGTTCCCTGTACTTGATTTTTGATGAAATGATGAGGTGGTTTGTGCTAATTATGGATTTCCCCTGCTGCTGTCCATGAAAAACTGTTAACGTTTGGTAAATTTTGGTGTAAGTAATCAAATGGAAATAGAGGCAGCAAAAATAAATTGGAACCATATTTTTGAGATTACTGCCTTTAGATATCCAGATCATAAATGAAAACCTTGTGGCAAATACAGAGGAGACAAATGTTGAAAAATGATTGAAGAATCCAAATGTGGAAAAATTGCCAAGGCTGTAGGGAAGTGTCACACCATGTATTAGACATTACTAACACTTAAATTTGTATCTGTGCTCCCTCAACAGGTTCTTAAATAGAACTCAGCACAGACTGTACATTGTTCAAATATTTTTTGTGATTTTTAGTGAAAATTAATAAATTGAAGTACTATGTATATCACTTGGTGCATTGTGCAGCAGATTTAAGAAAATAAATCTGCTTTTGGTTAAACAAATCTGAAGTTAGTATTTTGTTCTGCTAAGGGTTTAAATTCTCTTTGGAGAAATGGCATAAATGAAACTTTTAAAATGGTTTGGAAATAGTAGTTTTAATTTTTTTTTTACTAATCCAGTCACAAGATGGGGTTGCAGTCTAACTGTGCATTTGATTTTACAGTTCAGGTTTATTTATGTTTTAAATGGGTGTGATATATATAGTTCCTCCTTCATTAGGCATCAGCTTCATTGTGGACATTTATTTCTTCTACAGAATGTGAAAACAGAGTTCATTAAGTTTAGTCTCAGCGTTGGAGATAAAGACTTTTAAGAATCTTTGTGATGAGTATGTTTCTTTTGATTTATAGCAAAAGACAGACTCGACTGCTGCTGGATTGTGAGTACTTCCATGTCCCTTTGAGGCCACCTGTCCTGTGGGTGCTGGGCAGTGATGGGGCTGAAACGGGGTGTTCAGTCAGGCTGCAGTTCAGCTGTGGGCCTCCCTCCTTCCCTCCCCTGATCCTGGTCCTGGTCCTGTGGGCTGCCAGGTCCTTCTGGCTGCCACCCCGTGCTCCTGCATTGCTGAGCACAAGGACAGCTTTAGAGGGATTTGTTCCAACCCTGCAGAGGTGCACTGCTTGCCAGCTGGGAATTTCCCTCCACATTTTGTTGGGTTTTGGTGTGTCTTCCCATGCCCTGTGTAACAAGGACAAAAGTACCTACTGGAATGCACTGCATGTGTCCCAGAGGCTGTGGGCAGCTGCACAGGAACTGAGAAATGCATGTTTGGAAGGAATGGTCTCTGTCATGTGGGGGATTTTGTAATGGAAAGAGCTGTAACTAAACAATCTGAGTTCAAACTAAGAGCAAGGGGCATATACCTCACCTGAAGGGCCCCCAAAAAAGGGGGATTTTTAACAAAACTTCTGTAAATACAAACTTACCAGGTCTCTGAATCATTAGAAATTTTAACTACTTACTCTGTTGTGAAAATCTATGTATTGCATTATTAAAATGGTTGACCAAGAAATTACAGAGATGCTGTGAATATCCTTTAAGTTCCACAATTTAAAAAATTTTCAGGACTTCAGGCTATCATTCAGTCTAGATGTCAGTGTTCTTTGCAGAGCATGGTGTTTCTGGGGTAGGTGAGAAGTTCAAAAGTTACCTGTCAGAAAAGACAGTGCAAGTTCGCTGCTGCTGCAGGTGTCACAGAGGCAGGAGCACACCTCATTGGGGAGCTGTGGCTGAGCAGTGAGAGATTCTGCTGAAATGGAAGTGAAAAGCAGTGTGTGACTGGAGCTACGAACATAACATGTACCAACACCCCCCTGCTTTACCGACAGGATGCAGAGAAGGGTAAGGAACTGAAACCATACATTAGGAACACCCCGTAAAGCTCGTAAATTTATGCAGAAATTGCTATAGGACATAAAACTCCTTTGAAATAACCTTTGTCCTGCTAAAATTCACAGACATTTTATTCTGTACTAAAACTACATTTAGGTGATGCAATGCAGCATTTTTAATTTTTATTACTGTGGTGTATTAACTACTTTGGACGCGGTATAAAACTGTGTACATCTGTTTCTTTACTGGTAAGAGGAACAATTTTCAACTTGCCTACACCTTGGACCAGGCTGAAATGTTAATTGAATGACCAGTTGTATATTGTTGTAATGGGTTATTTAATGTAAACTCATTTTCAATGTGATCTTGGTTGTTACTATGAACTGCCTGAACATTGTATATCCTAATTGAGTTATATTGTATGAATTATTTATTTGTAATTGGATATCATGTTTCAAAAATAAAATTAATTTCACAAATTGGTCCCTGTGCATCCAGTTTTTTCAGTGGTACAGAGTTGATAATATAGAAATGTGTTTGTTATTGTTGAATATTTCAAATACTTGTGACCATTTTGGACTGAATGCAGGAAGAGAAATTACCAGGTTAGCCTGGATTTTCACTGCAGGAAAATTAATTGTGCTTGGTCAATTTTTAATTTGCATCTGGTCTGCCATTTACCTGGTTTTTAAAGCACTGGCTGTGGTAATACTGATATAAGGCTGTAGGCTTATGACTTTTTTTTTTTTTCTATCCAAATGTGCTAGGACTTGTATTTGGTGTGTAATTTTCCTTAAGTTTGTGGGTTGAAGGGTCAGATACTAGATGCTTGCAGTTTGACTTCTTTAAGACATCTTGAGTGCTTAAATTTCAGGTTTTGATTACAAGCTCACAAACCACTGCTGGTAACACTCCAGCCTGAAGGCATCTCAACAGAGGCCTCTTTTTCCTTTTTTTATGTCTCTATTTACAGGTTCCCCAAATGCCCAGGGTCATAGTGCTGATGAAATGTCAAATCTTCCCTGCTGTACAGCTGGTATTCTTGTTTATCCCTTTAACCAGCCATGAGAAGGCTCTATCTTCCTCTGGATTCAGTTATATCCAAAGTAATTGTTTATTTTTTTCTTTCAAAAATACTGGGGGGTTTTGAGACTAAAAACTTCTTATTTTTAATCATTTAGGATAATATGATTAACTTTGATTTTTTTCCTTTTTTTTTGTTATACATTTATAGCTACTCAAATGCTATTAGGGGTCTCTTTAATAAAGAGAAATAAACAAGTTCAGAACTATTATAATAGGTATTTGTAATAGCAACTAATTTCAGGAAGGAAAAATGTAACCATTTTTCAGAAAATATGTTAATATAGCCATTAGAGAGGCATAGTATCCAAAATAGATACAATAAAAATACAGATAAAAACACTGTAGACCTGAATTGCTATTATTGTCTACACTGAAAAAAATCTAGGGGTGACAGCAGGGAATGGGAGTACCCAAACAATTGAAAAGGTGATTAATTTTTAAAATAAGAGTTGTAATGCTTGGGAATTACATTTTTAAAAACCTTTTATTTCTGTGTATGTAGAATTTCAGTCTTGGCACTAAAGGTTAAAGGAAGCGCCGGGGCTGTGCTCTGTGTGCAGAGCAGTACCTGTCCTTTCCTGCTGTCCCCGGGGAGCTGGTGGGAAGTGCTGGGAATGGCTGCTGGTCACCGAACCGGGGCTGGGACCTGCCCTCCCTTTTAAATGCTCTCCTGCAGATGAAAGGGGAGTGGTGTGGAAAGTTAACTCTGGATTTCCCTGGAAATGATAAAAAGTGGATTTGTCTGCCCTCAGGAAGCCAAGGAACAGATGAGAGATGTGCCTTTGTGCTGGGGAGCCAGTGGCAGAAATATTCCTGGTTTGGGATGAAAAGTGCCAGTGATCAATGGGAAATTAGGGAATATTCCTAGGCAGGGTAGCTTCTGCACATGGATAGCTGGAGCTGAACCTGAGGGCAGAGCTGGTGGCAGTGGGCCTGTGTCTGCCCGAGGCTGTCCAGCACTGATCCAGCTGCGGTGGCTGGAGGGGCAGCCTCCTGCCTCCATGATGTAGGGGGCTGAAAGTTTCAGAGAGTGTTTGCAAGTATTTTCTCTACTCAAGCTACGATTAAAATAGATCCCTGTGGCTTTCAGCAAGTAATGTCTGTAAGATTTGAATCCCAGATTTCACTATGTATTGGTTTCAGCATTTCGTTCCTGCTTTGTGTGCAAACCAGTGCTTGGCTTTAGCTGCTTCCCTGCCCAACGTAGAGACCTTGCAGCCCTTGCACAGCGCTGGCCATTGGGGCACTTCCATCTGCAGGGGGTCCTGAATGGACATCCCCAAACTGCTGCCTGGTCTCCAGCATGAGGAGGTTGGTAGAAAAGCAAACACTGTTTCCCTGTTGGGAGCTGGGTGGGTTCAGTTTCCTGGGAGCACACGTACCTGAAAGGATAGTGAACCTGTCATGCATGAAATGTCAAAAATATGTTTTATATCAGACTTCAGGGGTACTCAGCACTGCCAAGTGCAACAGCAGGAAAAACCACGTACCATATTTGAATCTCTAGCCCCTGAATATCCATGGATTCTACAGTACCCTTTCCCACTTTATTACAAGTGTGTGTTTATTTCTTGCTCTGAAACTGTGATGCCTTCTATTGGTAGCAAGGTTGGTAGGTTGTTTGGGTTTTGTTTTGGTAATTATTTGCAGATAATCGAGAGTCAACTTTATGAATGGAAAAGTTAAACTTTAATGGAGAAGTTTATATGGCTTCCCATTGATGTGCAATCACAGTACTTTGGCAACGAGCCTGGTGGCTGGTGACCTTTATCCCTCTGAAATGGTAAGATTTTGACATAGATCCTTACATTGAGTAAGTTTCCTTACATAAAATAAATTTCCATCGAGTTTCTGCTACTTCAGGTTCCTAGAGAGGTTAAGGGAGGAAGAAGCATGGTTGTGAAATAAGAAATTATTAATAGCAAAAAAGACTGTCTATCAAATTCCTGTAAAATTCATTGTATCCCAACCTGGTAAAACATCTTGGATGCTTAATTAATAGCACAGGCTTTGAATTAGAGCTTTATCTTAATAATGCTGGTCAGATACAGTTCAGTTTTTTTGAAATAAGATTTGTATCAGGAATTTTTCTGCAAACTCTCTATTTTTGGTACATTTCCTAGTACCGTCTTTGTATAGTTGTTTTTAAATCTTAAGCATATAGCTTACAAGACTGAAGAACGATTTGGAAGGCATAGTTCCTCTTATGTAGTGTAGTTGGAATGTAGGTTGTGGATGTTTAACAAGCTGTAAGGAAGCTATTTACTGAAACTCATTAAGCATTTTGTGTTTCATCAGTTCTCTGGAACTCACACACGTTTGCTGGGTGTTTCTGCCAGGTTTCTTGGAAATGATTTAGCTTAATTTTGTTGCTATTCAGGGCTTGGTGTGTTCCAGCTAAAGCAGCGTAACATAATTAGCAGTAAGGCTGAGAATGCCAATGAGCAATCTGGCCTGTTCAGTATCGCATCCTCTCTCCTCCCCTTCTTGCCAAAATTGCTTGGGAGCTGTAAAACAATAAGGGAATGGGAAAAAGGGAGATTTTTCAAGAGTAATTTCTGTATCAAAACGGGTTGATGAGTTGTTGATTGAGTACCAATCCGGTGGGATATCTGCCTGTGCCTCTGCACTCCCACAGGCTGACATTGTGTAGGTGGCCTGCAACAGGGCAGACTGAGGGCCAGAAGATTTTGGGTTGTCCCTTCCTGGTGCAGACCACTGTGGAGTTTCAGGGGACGGTGGTTCCTGCTGAACTGTTTGATGTCTCTCCAAGGATGTTATGAGTGAAATGTGCTAAAATTTCTTTCAGAAATTTCTTTCGTTTTTATTTAAAATCTTGATAAACTTGTTAAATATTTCTTTGAAAATATCTCCCATGTAATCATTCCTCCATGTGCTTAGTAATGGATTGTCTGAGGTTTTCTGGGACTGGCAGGTGACAGGTCTGGTTGAGGGCAGCATGTTGCTGATGGCGAGTGTGCCCCCTTGTGTTTTGCAGTAATTTTCCTAATGTTTTCATAAATAGATGAGATTTGGGACTTTCCCCAGAGTTTTTTCCAGTGCTACCAAGGGATGCTTGTTTTTGAACCATTTTTCCATTTCCTTCTATCAGTTTTATTTTCTACCAGTAACTTTTCATTATACCATGGGCTGATCAGATCTTTCTGGTGTGTTTTTTTCCCTGATGTTTTCTTTGTTAATTGTTTTATGGAATTTACAAAAAGATGTAGATAAAATTGACTGCTTCCACAGGAAGCATGATGCTGGCTGTGAGTCTTGACTGGCAGAGATTTCTATGTATGATTTTTTTCTGAAATGCTGGAATAGTGAGGCTGTGGCTGCCAAGTGTCACCTGCAGCAGCCTGTGCTCTGGGTGCTGTGCAGGTGTGTACCCACCCTGCCTTTGTGGTTCTTGTGGAAGGGTGAGCTAATTTGGTGGTGAGAAAGAACTCCATTTGAGAAATGCCTGCCATGAAAGCAAATGTTTGCTGTCCTCATCCTCTGGCTTGAGGATCTGTGAATAGCCAGTGTTGCTGGTCTGTAGCAGTCCCAGTTCAGTGGGAAATGGAAAACCTGACTAAGAAAAAAAAAAAAAAGACAAAAATTTTTGTTATCTCCAGGCCTTTCTTTTTCCATTAGTCTAAATATTCCATAGTTAGAATTAAGCAAGGTGCTGAATTGCCATGTGACATCAGACAGTTTAACTGGCCACAGGATGCACTCCCCTTTACCCCTTCTCCATCCCCCTCAGTGCTGGGGGGCACTGGGTACCCTCCCCTTTGCTGAACAGCAGCTGAACCATCGTCCTTGTCCTTGTGTACCACAGTAAATGCCTGGTTAATCACCTGTACTGCTGGATCACTCCCTGGGTGTTCTGCTCCAAGGGCTCATCCCTGCTTGAAGGTGGGGGGTGCTGGGGGTGCCAGGCTGTCCCTCAGGGCTCCATGGATTGGGTTCTGGAGTGGGCCAGAGCCCGGGAACCTCCTACCTGTTTATGCCAGGAGTGATTTTTTTTTTCTCTCTTTTGCAGCTTTAGCTGTTTGGATGGGTTTTTAGGGCCCAGGCCAATCTGGGATAATTGAAAACTGTACTCCAACAATTCCAAGTATTCAGATTATAATTATTTCCATCTGTTTGTGTTTGTTTATTTATTTTTTTCAAGAAAGCTCCAGTAGTACTCAGAACAGCTTTATTGTGATAGAAATTTCTAGCTCATTGTGATTTGAAGATTCCTGTGCTGATTCAGTACAGCAAAGCCTTAGAAAGCCTCTTTAGGAGCACAGGCTGACACCATTTCACATTTTCTTTCCCTCTTAGGGCTGAGATTACAGCCAACTCCCTGGCTTCTTTCAACTTTTTGTTTAACTAAGACCTCTTTTAAAATTTGTTTGGTTCCTTCTCTTCCATACTCTTTTCTCCCTGCATCTGTCTGGGTCTCCAGGTATTCCCTTATCTGACCGGAGCTGGTGCATTGGCAGTGCCATGGGGAGCACTGGCGGTGGGTGGGCTCCCGGTCCAGCGTTTTCCAGGATTTTGGCATGCATGGAGAGCGGCTGCGTGCGGTGAGGCCGGGCTGCTGGCCGGGAGAGCGGAGCTGAGCCGCGCTTTCCCATGGCAGGGCTGCAGCCCACGTCACCGCTGCTCCCTGTGCTGAGTCAGGGCTCACGCCAAACCCAGCCAGGCAAAGGCAGCTTTTCCTAGCCCAGCTTTTCCTCCTGACAGCAGGAGCCTTTGAATTAAACTCATTCCTCGTAAACACTGACTTTATACAGAGGAGGACACTGCTGTAGTAACCTTTAGCAGAGGCTGCAGAAAATTATACCCAGTTTCCACTGTTCCACAGCTCTGCTTTGGTTTTCCTCCCAGCTCCTCTTAAGAAACAATTTGTATCTTTTTGTCCTTTTTTTTTCTTATTATAACTTTTTGATTTTTCTGCCAAGACCTTTCTCATAGTTTTCAGAGAGAAATATCTTTAAAGATTGATACATCTCAAATGCTTGCATCATTTCCACATCTGGTATCTTACTCCTAATTTAGAAATCATTTTTAAAATCAGAAGCACGTATCAGCTGCAGCAAAAGACTTCCTGTATTAACTGAGTTGACAGAAGTCTTGTCAAATTTTTTTCTAAAGTATACTGAAGCACTAGTCCTCTTCATTATCCCTTCTCTTCATCTGTTTTATTCTGGAGTTTATACCTCAAGCTGTCTGCAGGAGTCTTTTGGTGTGACCAGGCATCACTTCTGGAGGTGTTTACAGAGGAGCTGTGGGCTGGAGCAGCCTGGCTCCTCTGCAACTGCACAGGCCACCCACCTTAGTCATGGGGTCCCCAACCAGCGTGGGGTGCTGGGGACATCAACAAACAAGTGTCACAGAGCCCCTTGTCACTGCAGCCACTCTGGGGGTAAACGCTCCTGCAGCGCTGAGGGAATCAGTAACTCAGGCCGTGTGAGGTTGGATAATTTACTTGAACATTTTGTTTCCTAGGCTAATGAACTGAAGTGTTGGTACTGATAGTTTCAAAGCAAAAAATCTCTATGGGTGTTTCTCTGCTGGTCCATGTGATGGTCTTTAAAGGCAGCTGTATGAACATCTTGGGGCACAATCTGAGTGCATTCCTTCCCTGGAATTGCAGTGTAAGAAGACTTGGCTGACAGCAGGTATGAAGGATGGCAATAGACGTTTATACTATTTAAATATAATTTAAGTAATATTTAAAATGTAACTCCCGATTTTTGTGCTGGAGCTGACTCGTTTTTTTCTTTTCAGTCACTAGACAAAAAATCCCCACAACCTTACAGGAAAATTGTGGGAAATGTTTGTAGCTTGTCAATGACTCAGTTACGATAGCAGTTGCGTGCGACAGATGACTTGGTGAGCAGCAGTGACATTTGCTTTCCTGTGAATTTGGGAATCTCCCACAAGAGCAAAGACCCGTGGTTCTGACCCGATTCCCTCACATTTTGGATCAAGAAAAAAGCAATACCTTTATTTATTGTAAAGAATTATCTTCCCACTCCTACTTTATTTATTTTGAAAAGATTGTGACTGTCTATTTCACAATACCAAAGCAAAATAAAAAAAATCTTTATCTCTTCTTAATCCATCCTTTGTAGTTTTCCTGCTGTAGGGGAGAGCCTCTGACCTCTCTGGAGGTCATCTTCCTGCTGGGCAGTGACCCAGTCGTGTTCTCCTCTCGGTCCTGGAGTAAGTGACTTGTCCACGGACCGAATGAAGGGTGCACATCAGAAATCTCCACTTCTCACACCCAGGTATCGTCACACAAACCTCAACAAATTGTGTTGGTTTGGGGTTCTTATCCCTCCTTTATTTGCATGCAGTGTTTTTTTTCATAGATGTGAGGATTTCTTTCTTTTACCTGTTTTGAAGGCTAATATCAAGTTCAGCTGAAATAAGATCTGACACAAACGTTGCCAGAGGGTAAGAATAGTCTGGTTGCTGCAGTAGAGGTTGGACACTTATTGTGCTGTTGGCTTCCTGCAGCAACCTTGGCATTCATGTCCCTCTGCCACCGTCACCTTCCTGCCGAGGGCTAAAGACACAGATTGAGTGTTACCGATGTAAACCTGGAATATAGAGCCCTGGAAATGTGGTGGTTACTGAGTGTCTGTAGCTTTTGCTCAGACTCAGAGATCTATGGGACTGATTTCCCCACTGTGGATTTAGTGTTGCAGAAGCAGCAGCATTTCACAAGTGCTGTGATTGCATCCTGGGAGGAGAGTAGGGTCAAAGATAACAGCGTTTGTTTCAGTCAGAGCTAAATAATGGGGTGAGATGAGGCTGGCTGGAATTTCTCCCTGACCTTGTCCATGCTGAGGAGCAGCAGTGCTGGCTGGCCTCTGCAGCAGGGCTTTCCCCAGCTCCAGCCTCAGGATGCTGATCCCAAAAGCCTTGTTCAGGATGAACAGTTTCTGTGCCCCTGTCTGAACCTCTGCTCAAATGGTCTGTTTTGAACAAAATGGGAAGGCAGCTGAGAAGTGTAGGGGCTGTGCTGTGGGCTTCTGGGGAAGGAGGAGGGACCCAGCTGTGGATGTAAGCAGAGAGAGAGAGCTTGTTAACACTCAAAGGAGAAACAGGGGAACCTGTGGTCATGTCTCTTTTTTTAAAGTTTTATTGCTCTTTCTAACTCCCAGCAAGTTGTAATTCAAAATTCACAACTCAGATCCCCAAATGATTAAAGTAATGGATTTAGGGTTTTATTTTTCTGGTTTCCTGGTTATCTGAGGCATGCAAAAGCCATGGGCTAAACTTAATATGACTGCTTGCAAGAGCAAGCAGCTTTTTTCTCTTGCCCTGTTTTCATATAACAGCCTTGGATCCTTCTGGAGTGCTTTGAAAGCCGAGGGCAGAAGATTATTAGCTGATGTTAATGGGGAGTCAGAAGTGTGAATGGTGTCTTGGCAACAGCTCAGTAGTGTGAGATGAGTATCTCAGTGCTGCAAGGTATCTGATTAAACGGGGGGAGTTGATAACACGGGTCCTGCTAAAGGGTGCCTGTGAGTCACACAGACTAAACTTTGAACACCCGCAGTCACAGACAAATTTCCAGTATTAAAAATCGTGGTACAGAGGAGATTGCTGCTTGCTCAGTTTTCCTTGCACTGTATCTGCCTCCTGGGAAGGAAGCCTTCACCTTTCATCTTTAGAAAGTAGTATGGAGTTCATGTAGATGTGAGGGTTCCTCATTTGGTTTTTACTTATGTTTATTGCGTATTAATTGTTGCCACTTTATTGTTATAACAATAGAAATCCAATATGTTTTGTCTGTGATTTGTTTTGTTAACAAGCTCATGTGGTTCTGCCACTTGTTTTTAAAGCTGGATTAAAACCTCTCCTAAGTTTAGTCCACCAGAAATGGCCCCAGAATTCTGCCTTACCTGTGTGTAATTGGCTACATTGCATTCCCTTATTAATTAAAACGATGGCATCTAGAGTCGGGAGTGTGTCCCCTGCCCCGGGTAGCCTCTGTCGCCTCGGTGCCATGGCAATCTCATCTCCCGGTTCCTGAGCATCGCTCGTAGCCATGGCAACCCGGGCGGACGGGGAAGGCCGGGCTGGGGATGTGCAGCTCCCTCCAGCTGGAGTCACTGTTCTTAAGGTGCTGCTGCAGCCTACGGCACTGGCCTGCACATGGGTTTTTCCATGTGATAATGAACCTATGTGGTTGTAACTTGATCAGTTCTGAAGGGAAGGGATGGGTAAGATAAGAGGAATGAAATGAAAATGCTAATAAATTAGGGGGCAAAGCCTAGGCTCACTTTACTCATAAGACTTCTAATATCTTTAATTTAGCAAAATGGATGCTTTCCTGAGTTAAATTACAGCAAGGCACTGGGCAATTTATTTGAAACATCTGAGCACTAGGTACCCAAACTAAAGTCTGTGATTTATTTTATTTTTTTTCCTTTTTGAGATTCATCAGACCCTGAAACCAACTGGGGGAGGCGAGGGGGGGGAGATAAAAAAGACATGAACCAAACACTAAAACCCCTAAAAAGACATCTTTGTGTTTTAGTGATGACCTAGCCTTCCCCACACTGAGATTTCCAGTGAGGAGATAGGGTCTATCACAACTCCCATCCGTAGGAAACCTGTTGTGGTTCGCTGAATACCAAAGAGAGTCCATGTGAGTGGTGTTTGAGAGGGAGCTGATGGCAGAGGTGTACCAGAGACCAGCAAACATTAAACTGCGAGACCTGGAGGTGCCTGAAAAGGGGACAGACTGGTAGTAACACAAATGTGCTGTTCTGGGGCACAATGAAGAGGTGACCAGCCCTTGTTGCTATTGACATCAGTGGGATACGAGGTTGTGAGGCACTTTACAGAGCTGAGTTGATAGGAATCTTTTAGAGGAAAGGATTTAGGTATTAAGTGCAAAGGGCAGAATATGATTCACCTTACATAAAAACAAACCAACCCAGAAACTTCAGTGGGGAATGATCTCCGTGTGGGTTTGCTGTGTCCTGTGGAATTGAGCAGTTCTCAGGCCGTGCCTGTGCTGGTTGAGTGGCTGTAATAAAAGAGATGCTTTCCTTCCTTAAAATTAGGTGTAGTGGATGTCTGTGAAGGAGCAGCCCTGTGGCTGCATGGGGGGCTGTGAGCTTCGTACCAGGAACTTTTGGGATCCCGTAATGTCCACCAGCTCAGCCCTGCCTTCTGAGAGAGCTGCAGGAGCCAGTGGGGCTGCAGCAGAGGCAGGGCAGAGCCTGCTGATCCTGGAGGTAAATGGTATGGTATTCTCAGGGATTTCTGATCTGTGCCTGTTTGAGTGACTCTGCAGCTGCTTTTTATCCTTTGCATAACTGGAGGAGATTAATTTTGTTTTATTCACCCCCACATCATGCAGGAGACCAGAACAAGTTCATTCTGCCCTTGTTGCCTCAGACTTGCACCCTGGCACAGCTCATCACTGGTAATCTTGTGCTGTTCATTTTAGTTATTCTCTGTAGTAATCTTCAGAGAGTCTGCTTGATATTTGAAAGAAAAAAAAAAAAGTCTTTATAATAGACCAAAACATTGATTGGAGTTTATTTTTTTTATCTTATTAGTTCTCTGGCTTAAGAAAAAAAAAGACATGTTTCACCTTGTTGGTTGGTTCAGCAGCAAATCATAAAGCTTAATTGTCAAAACTCCTTAATCCCAAAGAATTGGCTTTTGAATTTTTTTTTGGTGAGGGTTTTTTTTGCTTATGCTGCTAGGTAATCCTAATGCTGTTAAATCTGCACTCACTCTTTCATTTAAATCTGTTATTTACAAATGCAAATGAATTCAGATTAATATTTTCTTTGTCTAGGCTCCACTAGATATGCCAGGCAACGAGGACCTGGGCAGGGAGCCTTCCAGAATAGATGCACCCCTCTCTGCTTGAGAATTAGTAACTATTAAAAAAAAAAATCTGACTGAAGCGTGGGTGAACTTTCAGGAAAAGGAGGAGAGTTAGGATAGGAGCTGGAAGGATTCCTGGAATGTACCTTGCACCAGCCCCAGTGCTGGTGGTGTGGGGGTCAAGATGCTGAGCTGCACCCCCAGTGAGGTGTGGCAAAGAGGGCTTATCTTTTGGGGATGGAACTGGTTTGGGCAGCTCTTTCTTGGAGGGAGGTATTGGCAGCACTTGGAACCCTGCAGAGCTGTCCCAGCCAAGAGTGCTTCACAAACATATGAGCTGTGATTCCTATTTCAGGGCTCAGAAAAATGTGAGGTATTTCACTCCAGAGAAACACAGTTCTGCCCCAGCACAAACACAGCAATTTGGTTTGATATGACACGTTATGTTTATAGCCAGAAATGTCAGAGAAAGCGCACAGAAGGTATGGACAAGTATAAAGATGTGTGGTGCTCAGTAATGTATGTGCACGTGAGTCTTTTTCATTGTTTTTTAGTGTTATTTACATCTCTTTTCTATCTCACTTCCCACTCTACCATTATAGGTAAGTGGGTTGATTTTAGAGTGGTTTTAAGGATATGGTTTGGCAACCTGTTTTTTGAAGGATGGTGAAAATGAGATAATTTGGGAGAAGTCAAAGGAAAGGGACAAGAATCACAGAGGGAGAAGGTGGTGGGATGTTTAACTCGGAAGGTGGTCAGCCCAGAAGTGAAGGCAAGGACCACATGAGTCCCAGTATTCAAAGCAATGGTTTCCAGTTTACATTTTCAGTTCACACTGGAAGGATTTTATATATGAGAGTAGGCTGTGTCCTCCTGCCTTTGTACTCCACAGAGCACGAAGCTGAGCCCATGGGGCACAGAGACACAGCCAAATCCCGTGAGGTGCCCGGAGGGAGCAAACCTCTCCTGGGCTTTGGCTGAGCTGGATTGAATGGCTGGGCAGGGTGAGGGTCAAGACCATGCAAAGAGAGGGCTGGAGTGATGGGGATATGGATGGGTCATGTGGGAGAGAGGTTTTGTGGTAGGGAAAGGGAGCAGGCAGCTGGGAAACTGGCTGAGCTGAAGGTTTGCGTGCATCCCCCACCATGGTGGGAGCAGTCAGGGCACACTGGGGCTGGCTGAGCAAGCAGTGGTTCTGAAAACCAACACAAACGTTCCACACCCCATACTGATGTGAAAATGGGTAGTAGCATGTTAAACACTCATCATTCTTTCAGGAGCCTGGCCGAGGAAAGCAGCTAATGGATTCCTTGCCTGCAGTGCAACAGCAAGGGGAGCACAAACCCCGCTGTGCTGAGCCTTTCTGTCTGCCAGAGCACTGTCTCTCTTCCCTAAGTAGATGATTTATGTGAGCAACCACCACACACCCAGAACTATATTTGCAAATAATACAGCAGTTATGTTGCTTTCAGGAACTCCTTTAACACTTCAGTTTGAGAACTGATTAGTATTCAGTGACACTTGAGCACTCAAATGCTCAGGAAAGAGTCAGGAAATGTTGTAAATATGGTTACACAAAATCCTTTAGGTATGTGACTCAAAGGAATATTCATTCTACATGTTTAGATGTATTTTTTTGCATTTCCCATCTGCAACAGGAACAATACTTTTTCTCCAAACACACTACATTTCCAGAGCTTGTTGGGAAAGCACAGGGTCTCCTATATCTTCACAGAACTCCCCACTTCCTGTCACTTCCTAGTTTCAAGTGAAATACTAGCCTCATATGAAGAGAAAAAGACCACACAAGACCACATGTTGTTTACTTTGGGCTGATTATTCACATGTTACAAGCAGCCAAGAGAGGAAGAGAGTGTTTTCCCTTAAGTTCTAAGAGCACAATTCCATCAAAGCAATGGTTGTCTTTGCTTTAACAAATTTTGTTCATGTCTGCCCACTGAGATATAAAGCCTTGCATTCGAAAAATATATGCCTTCTTGTTTATTTTATCATTTGTAAGTAAAACACCTCTGCCTAGAGTAGGCATTTTTATGTTGCTAAATTTCTTTTCCTTGGTATAATTTTTTAAAATCCATTTGGGGATTTAATTTTGATTCCTTTGACCAGCCTTGTTGTACTGTCGATGTGTGCTCTCTCCCCTCTCTCTCTGTCCCCCACATGTGACAGGGGCAGTCTCCCGTGGGTGGTGTGGGCACAGACCCAGAGTGGAACACGGCAGAGATTCCCAGGGGGCTGCATACTTTGTTCACTCTGATGCCACGTGCAGCCCCCTGGGTGCACCTGATCTGCAGGGTGGCCACTCACAGCAATGAGGAGGGAAATGCCACGAGGGCTTCTCCTTGGGCTTTTCCAGGTCTCTTGGAACTCTTTCCAAACGTCTTTCATGCAGGAGGTATGGGAGGGTTTGGGGGGCTGTTACATCAGCCAAGGTCCTGGTAGTGGAGGATTAGATTATTCAAGCTCCATCAGTTGTCCATGCAAGGCTGGATTAGAAGTATTTGTATTAACTGAAGGAAATAAAGTTTTTCTAACAGTTAAGAAGAAAGAAATCCTGTCCTGTTAAAGCTGGCATGATCCTGCATTGCTTACAACTTATGCATTTAGGGACCCTTTCTCTGCACGCTCACAGCTATGAGGACTAATAGCAAAATACTGAAACTCAGGAACAGATCTTAGCCTCGGGTTTCAGAAATCACAGCTTCCTGCTTTCCCTCCTCTGCCTGGCAAAATCCCTCCCTTTGATGCATGTGCTGTTGCTGTCTCTTTCGTATACTTTCTCTCTTTGCTGTTCACCTGGGGTTCATCCCATTGATGCTATTTACACTCCAGATTGCTATTTTGTTTCTCTTGTTATATTTCCAAAGCAGACTTTTGGAATAAGAATACAAATAGCTCTTCTGAGTATTTTATGCTCTAAAAAGTGAATCCAGTCAACAGATGCCAAGATGTAATAGATCAAACTGAAGTGCTATCTTAGTTGCTTCAGCTTGAAAGGGGACTGCTGTAGAGAACAGCAGTGATGTAATCTAAGCTGTATTTGAAATCCCAAGAAGATTCAGGTCAACAGGGTTGAGAGCTGAAATTAATGGATATTTGCTGTAACAGCTACAGTCAAATGTGGAGGTTTCACAACCAAAACTCAAAGGGAGTGTTACAAACACACACGATGCTGACTGCCTGAAGTTGTAGAAAAGTGAAATCGGAGGGAGAGGGCTCAGCATCTGGTATTCATGTGAAAATGAAAATCTCACAAGTGCTGAAGGTCACAGTGACCTGGGATGTTATGCTGACATGGCTGTGAAATGAGGATGGGCTGCTTCTTTCTTTGTGAACTAATTTTGCAGGATTGAAAGAAATAATAATGAAAAGAAGTGTGGGTTGTTCCTCTAAGGCCTTGCATGTGCTTTCACTTTGGCTGGGCTGGATGTGTGCCACTGTGATAGCAGTCTCTGTTCCTTTTGTCTCTGCTCTACACCTAGTTCTGGGAGAGGAGAGTGAATGTCCTCCTGCATGTTTTCTCTCCTCAGGAGGATGGAAGATCACTGTGACACTTGGGTTGTAGTCTTTACTGTATGCTGTTGTGAGTTCCTAAAGGGGTAGAATTGCTTTTGTAGTAAATGCCACGATGACTTCCCTCTGTTTCCAATCTCTCTTGAATGCTGTGTTTTCAAGAGCAGTGCTAGAACTCGATGTGAAGTACCCCTCAAGAACTGGCAGGTACTTTAATCTTAAGGCAGAAAAATAGACACAGACCATGCTGGAAGCCAGACAGGTACTTTACTTTGTATTAGCAATTGTATTCCTAACCCTCGCTGAAATCCTGCTGGATTCAGTGAGAGCTCTGGGCATGTGTCTGAGGCAGAACTTGCCTTGTTAAACGTTGACATCTTTACCATTTTTTCATGTATGAAAATTAAACCCACAATGCTGTGGTTTAGTAGGACTAAGCAAGAGCTGCCTCCTAGATTTCAGAGTCTGTGGTTTCCCTAGTGCTTAAGTTTTTGTCTGTTTTTCTTCTCAAATTCTTCATAGTGTCATCAGCTTTGAGAACAGTTACACCTCTGAACACGGGCAAGTGAAGTCACCGCGTGTGTAAACCTTGCCCTGTTCATTTCATGAGAAAGGATCCTGCTCCCCTGTTCTCCTTGGCTTCCAAATATCATTTTTTCTTAAAAGCTCAAAGTAAAATTACCATGCCATGCTAGGCTTCTACGTAGCCAGCAGAACTGAGGAGGAGGAAGAGATTACCTGGGGTGAGACACGAACTTGCATAAGTGGCCACAGGTAATGTGTAGCTGCTCCTACTGAAAAAGGCAGCAGGGTCCCAGCTGATGTGAATTCATCCTAACAAAATGATTCCTGGCACGGGGAATGAACATGTGCTCTCCTATTTGATCTCTGGTATGTTTAACTGGACAACTAGACGTTTATCAGTGTCTCTACAAGCTTTCTGCCTTATGTTGGGCAAGAATATCTTAACTTTTCCAGTAATCTTTAATTTATGATCTGTAGTCAGGTGAGGGTTCAAGTCGAGCACTTGAATGTTTTCAGTGGTTTTGTCCCCTTTATTTCTTATGCTTAATTACTGGCATTGCTGAATTTCTCTTGTCATGAAAAACCTTAAAATTGACAAAAAAAAAAAAAAGAAAAAACTGAGATCTTCATGCTGTGTGCAGAGGAATTTTTCAAAAGCCCTCTAAATATTGATATATACCCCTTTATCTACAATTTGTAGTTCAAAAGCCTTCACTAATGTAAATTAAAGTGCTAATTCTGAGCAGATTAGAGCCACAACCTGTTCAGAGAGAATGAATGGACTTACATAAGGACCTTTCCATACCCGGGAGAAAAAGAGCTGTGCTGAGGAGACAGAATTGTGTGTTTGGATTTGTCAGTGAATTTCTCCTAAACACTGACAAATCACATTTAAAGGCTCTTGAATTTTTTTCTAGGATTTAGTATGTTGCTTGCTGGTTTAGATCCAAATAGAAGCAAATAATATTGAACATGGTTGAGCCATACAGAGCAGCTGAATCCAGCATTTGCCTCCAAAAGCAAAATAAGCTTTGAGTTTATTTTGTTTTTAAAGGTAGTACATCCAACAGATAATTATATTTGGGGGGGGGAAAGTAAAGGAAAAAAAAGGCCTTTTCAAATCAAGTATCCCTGCATTCACTGTGTCACATCAAAGGAAAAGGGTAAGGTAATGTGAAGTGTAAGTTTCATTTTATTGTATGGAAATCTATGTTGTTAAAATACCTTTGTAACCTGTCTTAGCTACAGGAAACAGAATCGAGGCTGTGATGACGTTGGACTCAGATCCTCATATTGAGACATTGAGTCTCTTTGCAACATTTAAAATAAGTCTCTCTTAAGTATTTAGATTAAGTTTTTCTTAAACATTTAAACATTAAGAATTTAGCTAAAAGAGTAGTTAGAATAGGAAGCAAACACANCAGCCACTGAAAAGTTTGTATTTTTTTAATGTAATTTCTTGTAATTGCTATCATGAGAGTTACCTGTTTCCACTCTGTTTCCAGTCACTCCTAGCTTTCTGAAATTCAGTTTAGAGATTGAAAAGGAATGCCTCTCCAAAACCTCAACACGTCTTACAGTAAATGCTAAATTTAGTCTGAACTGTTATTACAGATACCATTGAGGTTTTCTGTTGCTTGTCATCTCTCAGGATCAGAAACCAACTTGCCTTTACAGATCTTTGTTTTGTGGTTGGAGAGCAATTGCATACTCCAGACGTGGCTTCTGGGAAATCTCTTGTCACTGCTAGAGTTGAGAGCGTGAGTGCAGATGGTCACCTTGGCTGTGAGATGCTGCTAAACCCAGTATTTGCTTCTGTTGATTAAAATATTCTTTGCTTCTCTATGTGCAGAGAATGCGTGAGAAATTTCAAGTTTCGTGAATATGGATCTTCTACAAGGTTAAATATAATTTGAATTAAAACAAACTAAACTCTGAAGTTGGAGAGGAGGCTGATGCAGGCAGCTTCTGGAGTTTTATTTGCATGTTTTCCCCAGTGAAGACTGCAAGGTAACAAGGCAGAGCAGTAGCGTTTTAGTAAGTTTTTTATAGTTAATAACAGATCAGACCATTGCTTCCATTTGGCATCCAGATGGCAACACAATGTATTATGGATGACACTGAGGAAATTGCCACCTTCCTCTAGAAATTGCTTGTGTCAAGTAAATGAAGAATGTCATCTATTTCTGCAGTATGAAAAATAAGGTAGAGTGATGGAAAATGACACTGAACCTAGAGCTGTGTGTGAGTGGCTCAGATGCCAGTCCAGCCTTTGTGCTTATGGGCACAGTGGTTGTTGCCTTTTTGGGTGGTGATCTGCCAGTGTGTTACCATGTTGTGCCTCCCAGCACAAGAAATTTGCAGGTATTATTAGATTAATTTCACTTAAGTGGCTGAACTGATGAGGTATAGAAGCTTTAAGAGCACATAGTAAAGCTCATAATTTTTGTACTGTTAGTACACTTAATAGTGAGGAGGCACGGGGCTTGCGCTGCTTCTGCCACTCATTGCCTACTCTGGGAATGAGTGTATTACTACATTTGAACTAGCTTTTATTCCAACACACTCACAGGCTTCACTGAGTTGCACAGGGCTTTGAAAGGAGCAGGTGCTGATGTTTGTTTTAGGAGAGGCACTGCCAGTAATTTTAGGGGGCTTTGGCTCAGCTCCTCGGTGAGGTGTGTGTTTTGCAGCAGGACTGAAAGTCAGCATGTACCTCTTGGCATGGCAGGTCCTTAAATGCAAGGCCAGATCAGAGGCACAAACATCTATTTTATCATGTCTTCCTTTATGGTGTCAAAAGCAGCTCCAATTTAACTTTAATTGAAATAATATATGTGAGTGAAATATATTGATCATCTTTTGATCACCATCAGTTGTCTGTCCTTTGCCAGTTGTAGTATCTGGAGGGTCTAAATCAAAAATAAGTCCATACTTGCATGGCAAAACTCTCCCTCCCTTTTTCCCCTAGCAGTAAATTACCAAACATTACTTCAATTAAATGTCCATGTGCAGGAAGAAAAAAACCCCAACTCCTCTATCCTTCCTGTTTCTCTTTTCGTTTTTTTTTCAGGTGGTAACTCTAAAAGTGCACATGCTGAGGTACTCTTTAGAGTGATGCTGTCAGCAGACACTCATAAAACAGGCTCAACTTCCCATAGGAGCTGGCCCTTTAACAATTGTTTGGTGTCTTTAGTCTTATTAACTCACTAACTGGGACAAGAAAGATAAATGCAGCATCAGACCAGATTATGCCCGTAATGAAGGGTTAGGCATATATTTTCCATGGCAGCCTGCGGAGTCATCTGGGTCTCTAAGGAGGTTTCATGTTGTCTTCATAATAGATTCTGTCTTTGTTCAGTCTTCTGACTGTCCTCAAATTTTTATTTGGAGAAAGGGCTCACATTATATGATCCCTTAAGCCATGTTGTGAATTCCTGCCCCGTGGGATGCCTCGAGCCTCAACGTTTGCGTCCTTTGGTGACGGAGGTTGCTGCCACAAAAGGCTCTCTAGGAGACAGGGACCTTGAGAAAAAAAATCTGGCATCAACAACTATGTTGTGACCTTTTCATTGTTGGAGTGCCTGGCTGTTGCTCTGCTTTATTGGCCTGAATGTTTTCCAAAGGAGGAATATGGAAGGTGGTAGCAACAGCATGAGGGTTGCTCTTAGATGTTATAGCCTTGTTTGGGATAGGTGCAAAGAAGGTGAAGAGGAACATGTGAGAGGCAATTGCGGAAAGCATAAGAGATGTCCAAGTGAAATTTCAGGGAAAATTCTCTGAAGTTTGGGGAAAAAAACTGATCTGAAAGGAAGAAAGAAAGAGACATCAAAAAAGAAGTAGCTAGTAAGCTTAACTTAAAAAATAAGTTATTTCAATTTAGGCAAGCTTTTTGCTGTGATCAATGACTTTACAATATAATTTACAGCAAACACAGTTTTGAAACACAAAACTAAAAGCTCCAATTTTTAGTTTTCTAGGTCTGGTTTTTAGATAAAAACAGTTTCTACAAGGTACAGCTTGAGAAAGCTGACTTATGGCATCAGTAAGTGGCATATGTTTCTCAGGTGGTTATTCCCCAGTGTCTTGCTATCCCTTCCCTTCCTGTCCATAGAAGGCTCAGAAATTCCTTTCAGGCCTTTAAAAAAAGTAAGCTGTTTTTAAGAACCATGGGCTAACAGATGGAGAAGAGATGTTGTCATCAGCTAGCCAAAGTAAACACAGTTGCAAAGAGTTTTTGTCAATAACTCTGCAGAATTATGCAATCCAGTCATCTTTCAGTTAAACTTTTGAGGAATTGCATAAATCTATGTATGTACCTGAGCAGTCTTCCTGTGCTCCTGTCAGGTGCTCCAGTTCATCTTGGTAATCTGTAAAGAGCTTCACCTACGTGAAGAATACAAGGGTTTGGAGCAAATAAGGGATTCTGTTTGCACCTGCAGGTGCCTACAGAAGAGCTGGTCTGCCCCTGGTCTGCTGGCTCACTGCTGGGAGCTATGGGGTGTCCCTGCCTCTGGATGTGCCTTTGTGTCCAGGTGAGTGGTGACACTGATGACAGGAGGCAGCAGGACAGGCTTTAGGTGGCCTTGTTCCCGGGATCCAAGCTGGTTTCATGGACAGAGAAAAAGGATTTCTCCTTGTGCCAAGCCAATTTTCATTGACCCAACAATGTGAGGCACTTCCTCACCAGTCTGTGAAAGTCCTGCATGAGAAGGTGTTGCTAAAACCTGGCACATTGTCTTTAATTTTTCTACCCCCAAATTTCCAGAGCTGAATGGGAGGCCAGATATCACATGGAGCTGAGAAAGTTGTGAAGTAAATATTCCCTAAAGTTAACTAGAAAATCCAGAGACTTGCTCTGGGTTCTGCTTTAGCCTACAGTTGATATACTCTTGTTGCCTGCTCGGTAATTTGTCGGGAACAGGGAAGAAGAATTCAGACTTGGCAAGCTGGTGCTGCAGACAGATTTTGTCAGATGAAATCCCAGTAGACGTTAGTCCAACATCAACAGCTCCTGAGCTATCACATGGGAATGCGCGGGGAGATAAAACCAACATCCTAAAGGGAGGATCCTCTATTTTAAGGTGCAGAGAAGGGAATCTGGCTAATGTAATTTTTTTCCTATCTTTCTGTAGTCGTTCAGAGAAATGATGGAAAACGCTGGTTCCAAACACAGATACAATTATGTCTTTTCTGGAATTCTCCACTACATCTAAAGTTGCTTAACTTCTCTCTCTTGCCTTTTCCTACGTGTGAAGAGAGGTTAATCCTATCTGCCTTTACCTCAGAGGGATTGTAAGGGCAGAGTTTGGAAAAGAATTTGCTGTCTACGCAAAGAATCCACAAGTGACTGCAGGGAAAAAAACCCCAGACCTACCATTGGGAAACTCCAGCACCAGTCTACTGATTTCTGGAAGTGGAGTGTTCTGTTACATAAACATCCTTGAAGCTTTGCAGAAGGGGTGACATTCACATGTGGGGCCTGACTAATTGGGCTTTGTGTGTGAAGAACGGGGATGGAGAGGATAAGGAAATGAAATCCCTAAGGTGCAAGCTGGGCCTCCTTCTTCCCATGGCCTGGACTGTTGCTTACGTGTTGGAAAGGGGTCTCGGAGCCTCCTGCACCACGGAGCTGATGACTGGGAGCTCTGTGGGCCCTGCGACACAGGCTGCATCCGAACTGCCCTCCCCAGCAGGCTGGGAGGTGTCCTGCTCAGCCCAGCAGCCTCCAGCAGTCACTCAGAGAGCATCCCTCTGCCCAGGAACTGGTAACATCCTTTTGGACTTAAATCATCATTAACTCAGTGGCCCTGGCCTCTATTTAGGCATAACATCATGCAGACAGCATTAACTCTTGGCTGCTTCTACCAAGGCAGAAGGGGGCTGCAAACTTCAAGAGCTCCAAATTGCTCCCTGGAGGAGTCTGCATCCTTCCACTGATTATGTGAGGAACCCAGATCCCACAGTTGCTGCTTTGATGGCCAAAGTTAGGTGGCACCAGCACCCCTCCATCCAAAACTCACTCAAGACTCAGGGCCCAGATTTCCTCAGCCCCACAGCTTGCAGCAAAGTGGAGCTGCAGTGCGAGTTGAAAGTCACCACTTGTTCTGCACACACTTTCTAAAGCTTTGTCACTAGTCCTGACCAAAGAAAATAACTTGTTTCCTCCTCCATCTCTTGAGGGAAGACTGTGTATAGCAGGCATGTAAATAACTTAGTAGTGTTTAATATAAAATTCACATGTGTATTTTTCTATATGTTATGACAAACACAGAGTAACAATCTGCAAGTTTTCCATTCTGTGTAGCAGCTCTCAGGGTAAGAGGTGAGATTTAGCAACTGGGATGTTAAAGGAACAGATTCACAAGCTGAAAGAGCCAGTGTGGAACTGGTTAGGAAAGAGTAAAATCTGAATTCCCAACTCTTTTTCTTTTCACAGCTGTTAAGAGTTCAGTGGGTTGAACTGCAATCCTTCAAGTTCATCTGTTGACTCCAACACAAAACTATTATAAACTGTGCCTCTAAAACACGTGATGAAACATTTCTTGAGAGCTATTTATTCCAACTGCAGCAGAGGAAAGTTTTCAGAACACCCGGCCTTTGGTAGAGGAAAGGTCTCTTGAGCTTTGCAAAAGGAGGAATTATTTGCATACCGGCGTAAGTTGCTTTTTGATTATTTTTTTTCCTGCATCACTGAACAAAATAATACTTCTAACTTTCCCCCACCATGGAAACATGATCAAGTAGCACAAAACTATGTTTAAGTGCCTAGCAGAGTATTTCTATATAGTTTTCTTTCTTTAATCATGTGGATTGGGTGTTTTGTAATTCAGCATGGAACTCAAGGTAATTTAATATTATGTATTTTCTTTCCTTTAATGTTTTCTGTGCCTGAATAAGAGTTCATTCACTTACAATAGTAATGCAGAGGTATAATAGACTGAGAGCTTCAATCAGGTGTGGGGTTTGCAAGCTTACAATTACAAGGAGTAAAGAAGAGTTTGGGGTAACCTTTTTCTAGATGTTTCTTTTGCACCTTTGCTCTGAAGTTTGATCGTACATATCCATTTACATTCTCCTCCAGGCTTTAGCTGTGATAAAACACTTTCCATGCTGAAGATGGACCATGCAAATGTGACCCAAGCTATGCTTGATGCTGAATCCCCCAGCACAGAGAAGAACAACAGCAACGAGTATTTTTACATTCTGATCGTCATGTCTTTCTATGGGATCTTCCTGATAGGAATAATGCTTGGCTACATGAAATCCAAAAGAAAAGAGAAGTCATCCCACTTGCTTCTGCTCTATAAAGATGAGGAGAGAGAATGGGGGGAAGCTGTAAAGCCTCTACCAACTGTAGCAGGGCTGAAATCTGTGCAGATCCCCATGATGCTGAACATGCTGCAGGAGAGCATGGTGCCATCGCTGTCCTGCGCCATCTGCTCCATGGAAGGCAGCAGCGTGAGCTCCGAGTCCTCCTCCCCAGACGTGCACTTCACCATCCAGGAGGAAGTGCTGGATACTGAACTAGGGGAAGTGTCAGAAACGCCCCTCAATGAGAGCAGCGAGGGTTCTGTGGAAAACATCCATAAGAACTCCTAGCACTCGCAGGGCTCCCTTGATCAGCTGCCAAAGCGTGAGTGGAGCTCCCACGGAGAACTTGTGCCTCTACTTCTCTGCTCTCCAATGAACTCTGAACAGGTATCTGTGCTCCTGGGCCCAAGGTGTTCCTGAGAGCTGGCAGGACAAGGAAGCAGTGGTACCCAACTTCAAAGGGTAACTTGCACATAATTGGGTTGCTTAATTTTAATTTTTCCATTATTATTTCTTACTATGAAAGCTAAGAACATGGTGAATATATATGTTATTTTCTAATGAGGTAATTATTACTGGCATGTCTCTGCATATTTCAGAATTCTGTAAATACCTGGGAATCGTTTGGGGAAGTTGCCTTCATGCAAGTGCCTGGTTCTTAAAGATGATGGGTGATGCTCATTCACACAAATCTGTGATAGACTAGAAATACTCTTACTGTGTTTTTCTTATGACAAACCACAGCCAACAGCACATCTGCTCAATGAGGTCTTGAAAGCTGAAAACTTGTTGATGCTGTACCTGAAGGGAGATTGCAGCGTGGCAGGAGGCTGACTTTAGGTACAGAAAGAATGAAAGACAAAGTAGAAAAAAAGAGGCACCAAGTTCCTGTGCAGTTTGTAAAGCCTGGCTTCAGACCCATGACACTTATCTATGTCTTTGCTTAAGTTATACCTGTACCAGCTGGGTCAGGTTCACCACCTTCAGGCAATCCAGCCTGTGACTGAGTTACTAACAGGAAAGGTGGTTTAGGTTTTTTTGCTTTCATATTTTTTAAAGATGTGTACATTTGGTCATTAAAGGCAAGGATCTGTAAGTTAAAGGAGATGTTAAAAGATCTTTCTTACAGGCTGTAAGATGTAGAAAGGCTCAAACAGATGCTGCTCTGTTATGCCCCCTTGAAAATAGGTGTAATTCTGGATGGAATTTAACCTAGCAAGGGTGAGTTCCTGGCCCCACTGAAATTATCAGCTGAGTCAGGAATGGGCACAACATTTTGTGCTTCTCTGTAGGAGTTAATTCTCCATTCGAGGTCCGGAAAATCATGCCCATTTACATCATTAAACAATCCAGACTTCCTGCTCTATTTAAGCCAGTGTAGGTAAACATTATGTTACATCTTTTTTTTTTTTTTAAATCAGCTCGCATGTGACACATGCATTTCTAGAAAGCTATTAGTAACTAGTATTTAAAATCACCACAGACTTCCCCCTCCCCACAATGTACTGTGACATTTTTAAAATGCTCATGAAATTTGTTGCTAAATTATTGCACTTTTAAAAGAAGTAAAAAATAATACAAAGAAGAAAATTAATATTTCAATCATACCTTATATTTTATGATAACTTATTACAGTGTTTTGATTAATTTTGAAGCATGAGGGCTGAAGAGCCTGAATCTAAAGCATTGCACAGCAAAATATTTGCAAAATGTCTCCATGTATTTCCTGCACTAAAATAGCTCTGTGATTTATCCACTGGCATTAGAGCTTGAGAGACAGCTTGAAAAACATGAATGCTGAACAGCAGAAATGAACTGAAGCCAGAGTCTGCTGTGCTGCTGCCGCTGGGAAGGGCTCAGAGGGTTAATGTGATGTAGGGATCAGAGATCGCTGTCTCTCTCTAACCACAGCAGAACAAAGGCTCCATTGTGCTCAGAAAGGGCCTGATTCGGGGCAGAATGAAGCCAGTGGGAGTTTTTCCATCGACTTCACTGAACTTTGGATCAGACCATATAAAGCTTTTTGGTAGATTTACTCTAAAAGGGGCTGTTTTAAGTTTGAAAGGAGCCAAATTAAGTTTGGCACTTTGCCTGGAATCACTTGAATCCTGTAACTTTCCAAATGAGACTGACATGCGCAAGTTGTCACATTTTCCATTGCTTTCTCCTTCGTCCTTTACTGTTGGTATAAATGTATTTGTGTCTGTAAAAAACTGATGTATATAATTCCTAACATCGAGTTGTATATAATTGTCTCATGTATTTAAGGTTTATTGTTTCTACTGGCACTAATTTTATTTAAATAAAGAAACACATTTCCTGGAAAAGCCTCCATGTTTGTTCACTACATCAAATAGATTTCCAGTAACGAGACTGGGCACAATTCCTACAGGATCCTTTTCTTAGCCTCTTTTTGAAATGATTGCTTGAGCTTTACAGTACTGCAGCTTTGTGGGCTGACTGCAGGGCTGAGCCAGGTGCTCTGAACCCACCTTTGGTCCCTGTTGGCTGTTGGGGCACTGGGCAGCACGCTCAGGGCGTGAGTGTGTGCAAGCAGGGCCACAGGGATACCCCTCTGCAAAGACCTGGGGGTGCTGCGGAGGCACTGGGGAGGCTGGCAAAACTGCTGTGGAAGCTTATATTGCTTATTCAGCCTCTGGACACGTTTGTGTTTTGAGTTTTGGGGTTAGATTTGCTTTATAGCAAATCGTGTGGGCTAGGTTTGAGGTTATGGACAAGTATCTGACACAGATCTTTGATCCCACTGGATTTCCACTGCTTGGCCGTGGCACGCAGCTGGCTTTGTCATGAGCTCTGACCCTGGGTCTCACTGCTGCTCTGTCATTCCCAGTATTACGTAGAGAGGAGGTTTTCAGAACCTGCCTCCCTATATAGGGGATACATGTTTAGGGGCAGCTTTGCACTTCGCTAAATCTGTCATGTTACGTGTACAGATTGACCAGCACTGGTTAAGACCTGCTTGCACAGGGTAATTTGAGGTGGTTTCGAAAATCAGATTGCTATAAAGTTATATCTGCTCGCTTTCCCACAAAACAGGCTCCCCTGTGCTCTGCTCTCTTCACTCACTCCCTATTAAATAATTCTGGGGCCTGGTCACGAGCTTCTGTGGCCCTCAAGCTGCCCCTCAGCCAGGCTGTGCTTGCCTGCAGCAGTGCAATCTCCCGGGACAGCCGCAGTGTCCTGGAATAGCGGGTCAGCCAGCAACGCCGCATCTTCCACATTTACCCACGCCGCTGGCTCAGGGTTTCCGTGTTTCCATTGCCACAACAATGAATCAAGAAACTTCTGACAGCACTGGTGATAAGGAGGAAAAACAGAACAAAACGTAAATTACAGCCCTGCTGCATGGATCGAAAAGGTAGCTTATTCCAGCGGTTTCTTGTGTTAAATTGAGCTACTATAAAGGGAAACTCCGCATGCTGTGGGGCCTATTTACACTGAAATGAGCTGCTAAACACAAAAAGTGGCCACTGTTTTACAGACTGTGGTGGAGCTATCCTTGGGTTTTGGGGTTGGAGAAAGCATGTGGACAGTTTTCAATGTATTTACCTAATATATACAGATATACAATATATTTACCTAATATAGAGAACTACCTAAGGCATTTCTCTTTGTCCAAATCAGTATTTTGATGACACTTGGGGAAAAAAAAAGAAGCAAAAATGTATTTTAGCTGTAAAAGTTAGATGCATGTGCAAGTGAATGCAATGATGCCTTGAAGACAGCCCAGTGACCCCAGACAGCCAGGTAGCTATTATTCCAAAATAAAAGTAGTGTTGCTAATCTTCAAAAACTACAGATAGAAGGAAAAAAAGAAAGATTAATCTTGTTTCAAAATCCTTTTGACTACTAAGGAGGAAAAGGTAATAAAAAAAAAAAAAAGAATGACATTTCCAGTGTGCTTTACTAACTGAGTTAAGTCAGATTCAGAGCTAAAAGATCTTGGCTTGAAGGCCATGATAATTGACTGTAATTTGGCTGAATGGAGGTGATTTTTTTTACAAATGCATTCTTCCTTAAAAGAACACAGCAATTAGGCTCCCATTTCTTGGCAGTGCTATACCTCATACATTTGCTGCAGTAGCTAACACGTGCCACCTTTGAGGGGAAAGGAGAAGATGGCCACATGTGCCCTGTGTACATGGGCTGGCTCCAGGACCTGCTGTAAGTAGAAGCGCGAGCTCTCAAGGTTGCACATTGGGATCTGTGATAGGACCTGTCCTAAATCCTGCCAGTGCATCGTGTTCAGACACACCTGTGAGGTTACTCATTCAACAGACCAAACCTGCTGAATGACTGAAGGGGGAATGCAAAACTCATCTCTTCCCCAGGCACAGGATCTCCCAAGCTCTCCCAGCATAGCTGTGCTCTAGACCACGGGAGAGTTAATCAGAGAAGGAAGGTTAATGAGAGAATCCACTTTGCCAGGACCCAAGCACAGGGCACAGAAAGTGGTAATGCCAGGAGCCTCACGTGCTACAACTCACTCCAAAACTTCCCTCCTTAACTTGGCCCTCTCACAGTGGGTTCCCTGGATCTGTCCTTTTCTCAGACAAGTGCCCACGCTCACCCAAATGATCAAATCGATGCTCAAAGAGTTGGAAAGGAAGGAAATGGATAAACTCTAACAGTCATTCCTGTTTCTAGGCCCTCAGAGCATGAGGCTGGACAAGAATAGGTGTACTGCTTGAGGACAAGGAGTACACAGGTCCCCAGTAAAGGCCACACTTTTATCACTGCCATTTCAACCAAGAGGTAAAACCATCTGCCTTTAATTTTCATCTGAAAATTTCAAAGATGGAAGGAGTCCCCACCATGTGAAAAATGGGCATTCTCAGAGATGCTCAAAGTGGGTGCCACACAGAATAGTTGGATGTGCCAGGTGCAATTGTGGCACAGTTGGACCATGCTCTTCTGTGGTTGTTGACTTACCATGGTCACGTTTTAATCTTTTTGAAATTTGTTGTCCTAGCGGGAAGATGATTTCTTTCTGAGTTAACAGTTGGATCTAGGAGGCATAAAAGTTAGTAACATTGTTTAGGTTATTGGTTTTCATGCACTGATCATATTTGCCTCTGTGTGTTTGGTTGATTTACTTTTGTATTTTTTCCATTTTCACACGCCTCTGCAGTTCCTACTGTGTACAGCCAAATCAGCCGCACCTTCTTACTGCATGGACACTTCTGTAACCAGCTCAACTAGGCTAGAAAATGGAAAGTAATCAAAAAACCATTGAGCACCAGTTTTTCAAAGTTTAATTTTGTTTGGTTTGGTTTGGGTAGGGTTCTAGTTTCTGTTAGGCCAGGTTAGACTGAGGCTTTTGCCACACAAAAAAGTGACTGAAAAAGGATAATAAAGGCAACTGGATGATGCATTGCAGACTATGTTCCCAGCTCTATCCCTCAGTGATCTGTTCAACTGGCCTATGCTTCTCTTGATTATGATATGATGCTGCTTATATTGCTGTCTGTGAAAATAAGTTTCTGATAGATGTGAAATGCTTGTGAATTTTAGATGAGAGATATGGTATAAATACAAAACCCTTGTCCACTTAGGAACAACAAACTTTTTTTGCCCTCCTTAGTACTCCCAGATGCAACAGTAGCCACTGGCAACAAATGCCAATTTCTAGCACTTGGAATATTTCAGTTCATCCCTCCTCAGGCCCATAGAAGCCACATAACAGGACTTTTTGCTTTGTTGAGAGCTGGAGAACAGGGCAGTAGTTCTGGGATGCAGAAGACTAAATTCAGTTCCCCCTTCAGCTGCAGCTTCACTGTGGTGCTCTGGAAAATTACTTGCTTTGGCTAAGACTCCCTTTATATAAACTGTAAAGAAGAGCACACCTTCTCTGCCTAAGGCTGATATGAAGATAACTACACTGAGAATTTCAGAGTGCTGAGCTCTGATGGAAAGTGAGAAAAGGCAGAAGAGTTGTTTGTCCTTGGAGAAGGAACTGCAAAATTAGGGAATTTGCTGTGGTGTGAACTCCAGCTGTTCAGATGGAACTATCATGTGATGCCTGCAGGCCCTGCAGCTTACCTATGAATGCTGGACCTGGAGCAGCCTGCTGTGGGGCTGGTCTCCAGCCTAGGCCTCCCTGGGACAGCTGTGTCTCATCCCAGCAATGAAAACATCAGCTAAACTGTGCAGGTGAGAGGATGTGAGACATGCAAGTGGTTTTGAATTCCACCCTGGCCAACACAAAAAAGCTCGATCTTTTCCTCAGGAGGAAATATAAACCATGCACCTCTAAGGATGTACATCTCTCTTCTCTTTCCTCAGAACAGGATACACTGATCAAACAAGGTTTCCTGTAAGAGACAAGAGAGGAAGTGAAAAATTGATTCTGCTACTATTATTTAACAATAGGTATGGAGTGATAGAGCAGCAGACAGACTGCCTTGCACACAGGAGAGCTCCAGTGGTGCCTCTTTCAAGGCCTTAATGGAAAACACATCCCATCATTTTCCTTACAAATACCTGATGCTACAAAATGACCCATTGCAATTGCCAGTCTTGTCAGCAGCAGCAGCCACTGAGTGTCAGTAATTGCTTTCCAGCCTGCAAGCACTGTGCTGCCACTGCACTGGGAAACAGGGAATGCTCTTGACACTTGTAGAAGCATGGAGCAGTGCTGGGACTGCTGAAAGCCCCAAGCACCACTGGGACTTTTCTCCAGATCTGACTTTCCTCACTCATCACTGTATGAGAGCAGTGTGGAAATTCGGGGGATGTGCTTCAAGTGTGTATGTGTTAATTTTCATCAGCTGCACAGGATTTTACACCAAAGGATGCTGTTGACTTCGGTTACCAGGGTGAGTGTTACCTAAGAAATGACACTGAGGCCAGTGGATGAGGTGATGGTAGCACCTACCCATGTTTACTGAGAAACTCCTCGTTGTGCCTCCACCAAAGGAAACAGCAGCAAGAGCCCTGTCACATTCTGTTTCTTGGGGTCTGTCTGCTCAGTGTTAAACATAATTAACTTCAGTCATATCTAATTAGCTTCTCTTTGGCCAGGACCTGTATCTCAGATGGATGCTCACTGTAAAGATTTTTTCTCCTATATTCATCAAGAATTCAAGACCAGATTAAAATAATCATGCAGCTCACTTCTGCAGAGAGGTGCAAATGGCTGCTGAAAGGGCTGACCTTCATCATGCTGCAGTGGCAAGAAAAATGCTGCCTTAGAGGTGGCTGCTCAAGGCTTTTATTTTTTCAGGTGATCTATAGGTGCTGTACTTACTGTTTGTGTAGATATTTACACACTGCATTATGCATTACTTTTGTAATAAAACTCATGAAGAACATTCAATAGATCCCAGGATTTCTTCTGTCCATGAAAAGAATTTTTTCCATAACTTCTCTTGTGTGACCTTTAGTTTGTCTTGTGAAGTACTATCATCAGGAACAACGAGAACATTATATTCATGTGAAAAGAAGAGTACAAAATATTCGTATGGAATAGACAGAGCTTTGGGACTAAAAGTGTCCTGTATAGGAATATTTGTGAGATGCATGTGTGCCAGGGAAGTATCAGAAACCCAGAAGTTGAGAGTAATAGTCCTAGACTCTCTGAGTCCTTGTACTTATTTATTGATGATGTCTAGACAGACAGTGAATTTTCCCTCATTTTTCTGTCGAGGGTTGTGTCAGTTTGAACTGGGAGAGTCCAATAATTGTACTTATATCTGTATGTGTGTTCTTGATGTGCCTATTTTTTCCCCCCTTTCTACCATTTTTCTACAGGACTGAAGCCCAGGGAAATAATTTTTTCAGGCCTATCCTTGCCTTCTTTTTCTTTACTGCATAAAAGACATAGCTTAAGGCACTTAAGTCAGGTTAAAGCTGATTTTTTTCTATTCCTTGGCACTTTTTAATGCTGACTGCTGCCATCTCTTTTGAGTAGTGCAGTACGTGCTTTCCTACCAGCTACACATACTGACATATGGTTACCATCAATTTTATAGGGCCTGGAAGCACAAGGGATTGTGTTCATGTATCTTGTTATAAAGTGGGGCACAGAATTTGTAACTTCTACTGTGGGTCACCAGTTCAAATGTAAACCCAGGACAGGACTAACCAACTTTGGTGTGGGGACTTCATGGCTTTTACGTCACTGGCTCTGTGAGACTGGTTCCCTCAGCACACTGAAGGAAGTCGTTTGAAGATGAAGAGGAGACATTTCATGCTGCATTCCGCAAAAGCAGCAGCAAGTCTGTAAACTGGGTGATGTGAGTTAGGTGCTGAAGTTGCTGGCTGGTGGGGAATGGCAGAGCCCTCTCCCCACCCACCTCCAAGGCAGGCCTAGCGGGGCAGCAATGATCACTGACCCTCCCCAGCTGGTATCTGCTCACCAAAGCACAGTCCCAGCTGGCACCACTCACAAAAGGCTTCTGGGCCATCAGGATGGAGGTATAGGGGGTCACCAGCCCCTTTCTTATGCTGATAGTGATGTTGGAGGGTGGACCTTCTCATAAATGTTACACTCAAAGTGGCATCAGGGTGTGGTGAGGGGAGGGACAGGCTCCAGGTAGGATTTGGGGAGATATGTCCCCCAAACCCATGCAAGCCAGGAATTTGTCTTTTAGAAACAATGTCTCTCCCTTTCACTTTTTTTTTTTTTTTCCTTTTTATTCCCTCTTGGCTCTGGAAACATGCATTTTATTGCTACACAGCAACTTCCCTGAACTCTATCTGGAAGATTAATGGTTTATTGAAGAACAGGCAGGATTTAGATTGTCATCAAGAGACCCATAAAAGTAAGCATGTAAAAAGTGTTATGGAAACAGAGCATGGCCCCTTGGAGTTTTTAAGGGTGGAAGCTGGGCTGTACACATGCCCTGCATCCAGCTCCCTCACCCCTTGCTGGGAGCACACGTGTAAGAGCAGTGGGAGTCATTATTTGTGCTGGAAGTGAATGAGTCCCTTCAATGAAATTTACTGTAAGTGCACCTTTTCACATGAGCTGGGTTTTTTCCAGGCTAGCTTCTGCTTTGTTGGTGCGTGTGTGCGTCTTGTACGTCACTGGGAACACATTAATGACCATCAAGAACATTTCTTTTGGAATCCTCATAGATATCCCTTGTGATCCAATTTGAAGCACTGCCTGGAAAATGATTAACTCCTCTCTTTGGTCTGTAAGGGATTACACGAATCTGCTCCGCCGCTTCGGGCCACAGCCAGCTCATTCCTGTAGACATCCTCATGCTCCTCTCCAGGGACCTGCGCTCTTAGGGAGTCCTGCACGTAAGCTGTTGTTGCATCTGAAGGCCAAACTGTTCCATTCAAGCATGGGTCCATAAAAGCCACTGTGCTGCCAAGCCCTAGGGAAAGGCTGGGCAGCAAGCTTCCAGCTGAGCCGTGACACAGTGCAAACAGCACCCTGCTCTAACGTCAGCTACGGCCCTCAGCCTTTTGTACCCCTAATCTTTTTCACAAGATTCATCAGTGGTGGTGTATTCTGTGTGTGGAAATAATGGCTTCATGGGTATGCCAAGCATTGTGAGGTTACAATGCAGCTAACATGGACAGTTACTGTGACCATTCCCCTGATTACTGAAAATTGGCTGAGGTTGCCTCTCCCTCCATGCTAGCACAGGACCTGCATGTTACAGCCCAGACAGAGCTGAACAGGGAATGCTAGAGCTGTAACACCACAGCTGGCATAGGGAATGGGTTTCTTTGGTGAAGGTTTAAGAAAGCAGCTCTGAAGACTTGTTAGGACAGCTCATCCTCACACACATCATCATTTCCTCCATTAGCTTTGATCCAGCATCTTCCCCCTCTACTTCAGTTTCCATGGGCTCCCCTGCCCTCCTCAGCACCATGGATCACTTTCTGTATGTCACAGTAGAAGTAGAAATAAAATTAAAGTAGTAAAATAAACCCTGTTTCTTTAGCTTTGCAATTTCTTCTCAGCCCAATAAAGGTGCAGGTTTGCTCTTCGCTCCTTGCACTGGCGGGGTTCCCCTGTAAATGGCCGCAAAAGAGCTCCAGTGGCCCTGACCCTCTAGATTTTTAGGCATGTCACTGGGGTCTCGTCACTCTGAATCTGTTGGGTTTTCGGTCCAATTCACACCAGATTCCTCACCTTCAGTCACTGATGTCCCCGAGGGCTCATTAACCTGTAGCCTGTTTTTAACTGGTCTTTCCTAGGTTCTTGTTTTTGCATTTCTCTCCTGGATCAGCTGGAAAGGAAAACAGGCTGCCCTGACACAGAGCTCTGACCCACATGGGGCAAGCTGGGCCCTGGGGTGCCCCAACTCCCCCTTCCACCTGCTGTGGGGGTTGAGTCTGTTGGGTTGATAAAAACCATTGCAGAGATGGGCAGACATGAGCTATGGCCACACAATTGCCTTTGCACAGTGTTTCTGTGCAGCCCTCCGGCTGTTTTGTTTATGTGAGTGGAGCAACTGGAAGTTATTGAAAAAAATCTCTTAATTACACCGATGGACTCTCAGAAGAAACTTTCAGGTGCTAAAAGCCTCAAAATGAGGAGAATTCCTGCCTCCAAGCAAGGGCAGGAAGCAGTGTGCAGCTCAGTGAGGGGCTGAGAGCACTGCAGAGGGCTCGCAGCCCTCATGGGGCATCTCTGAGAGGTCTCTGTGGGGTGCAGCCTAAGCCAGTGCTTTTTCAGCCCCATAGCAGCCCCACAAAGGATCTCTGAGGGGTTTCTGTGAGGTGCAGCCCAAGCCTGTGTTCTTTGAGTTCTGTAGAAGTCCCATGCCTCCATCTGAGGCCATTTGCTGTGGGGGAGCCCGGGAACAGTGGTGGCTCAAGGTGATGGCAAAGGGCAGGGACAGAGGCCTCCCCATGGGGCTGGGGGAGGATGGCCCTGCCCGGGTCCATCAGCACCAGGCTAACTAGAAGAATAACAAACCCTGTGATTTCCTCCTTAATCACACCTCTCGGGTGCTGCTGCTCACAGCTTTATGCTTTTTCATCCCCCAAGGCCTGTGATTAGTCCCCAGCAGCCACGTCAGGATACACTTTATGGTTTAATTGCACATCCCAGTCTGAGTAATGTCTCCGGTTGCTCAGCCTGTCAGGCCCCATTAGCCGAGAGCATCCACCTCCCAGTGCTGAGCAGCCTGGTGAGAATGTGCCAAGCTTACCCAATGAGTGTTTTATCTTTGCCTCATCTTTAATACAGACTGCTCTGACATCTCCTCATCCTTTGCAGAGCTCCCTTGTGATGGTTCAAAATGAGTGCGAAGAGATTCAGCTAACGCCTGTTCCTGAGACTGGGCTGTGCCCACGGAGGGGGAAGAGGGACATGGTCAGTCCTTTGTGGTGGTGGTGGTGACCACAGCTACTGTCTCAATCACAGGGTAATCAGAAAGCATTTGCTCCCCACAGGCTGAGGTCTGCTCTAGATTTGCCTTGTTGATATTTGTGAAACCTCTAATTAGCTGCCCTTTCATTTTGCTTTGTATCTGAGGTTGATACCGTGCCATCCACTTTTCTCAGGAGTTTTAATATTTCCAGCGACTTATGAAAAGGGCAATTCTGTCAGGCATTTTGTGACCTTTAACTTGGGAGAATGTCGTTCTTGGGGATGATTGTGGCCATTTTGTCTGCCGTGTTCCTCACAGCAGACAAAAATTTTGTGATGATGGTCACTCTTGAAAACCAGACTGTGGCTTTCTTAGTGTGGACTAAGGAATCCCTTAGTGAGTTCCTTTCTATTCAAGCTGTATACAAAGAAAGTCTTGTTTGTTGTTTAATGCCTATAGTGAGGGACTTCAAATGAGCCAACTGGCCTGCAAAGTCAGAAGGAAAAAAATCTGGTGAATAGTAAGTTTGTTGGGAAAATGGTATTTAGGTCATCCCAAAGTATTTATGGATTCAGGTCAAATTTTCTAAGTAGTTACTCCTGGGATTTCGTTTTCTTTTTTTTTTTTTTTTCTGGGAGTGGATTAATTTTTCCCTTTTACTAAACTCAGGGGTTAATGCACTTGCCCAGAAACTGGGAATCCCTCATACAGTTTCAGTCCATACATGGGCGGAGCTGGATAATCCATTCCCACTGAATTACCAGCACTTTTGAGTATGTTATGAAGAAAGGGCAGTACACCCACAATATGTCCCACTGGACCGGTGTCCCTACAGCATAAAATATGTATTTCCTGAGCCAGAAAGAAATTACAAATACTCCCTAGTGTGGGGGTTAGCGAATACACAGAGGCAAGAATATATTGGATTTCTGCTATACAGTCCACTCTGACTATAACTTGTATAAAATTGTATGAGAACATCAAGACACTGTGAGATCTGGTTATCCTGTAGCCTGGCAGCCATAGTGCTCCCATAAGAAACGTGGATCCTCTCAGGGCATAGGTAGAAATCAGTTTGGATCTACTGCTTCTTGGATTTAATCAGGGAGTTAAATATCCTATCCTTTCTTTTGCTGTTTGAGAAGCAAATGCTTTGTTGAAACAACTGTGTTTTTGCTGATTTAGTTTTTGGTGAGGAAACATCAACTTACTTAAATTTGTGAATCATCTTTTTTGACTAAAAGCTGGTATTCACATGAATCTGTCAAAGTGGGGCCTCGTTTGCCGGCTGCTAAAGGAGGGGATACAAAAAAGCAACTCAGCTTACAGAGCTTGCAGTCTGGGAGAGGGGATGTGGTAAACAGAGAACTGAGACAAAGTAATCTGGTATGTGGTTTGGGTGACATGAGTCAGGTAGGCAGTGGATTATAAGTAGGTCTTTTGGCAACTATGTTAATATTTTAAAACAACCTGGAAGCGATAATTGGATCTCATTAACTGCTTCGGTGTGCTTGTTAAAGGTGCTGCTGTCTAAGAGACTTTCTAGTGCAAGCATAAGGGAAATATTCAGCTCATGAGACAGAAAGGACCATCTGACCTCTTTTCTCCTCAGCCTGTCCTGAGCATAGAGGAAAAAGAGGAGCTAGGCTGACATTTATTTTTCTGAGAAGAAACCAGCCTGTCTTTAAATTTTTCTTTGGGTTTTTCCATCAGATTTTATAAATGACATGTTATTTTACAGCACGCTTAACTGGAAACAGACCTTAGATTTTTATGAGAATATGTCCTGTCTTTTTCTTAGTAGCTGCTAGTACTGGGGAAGGTGCAGTGGGCAGAATGTCAGGGGGAAAATCCTACCAAACAACAACTGTTAAGCACAGGTTTTTGGATCAGCTCGAGACAACTCACAACATTCTCTGCAATTTTGCTCATTTCCTTATACATCTGTTTTCACTGGGAAAAATAAGATTCCTTTCAGAATCAGGAAGGATGAAAATACTGGACATAACCTATAAGAAGGCTTGAATTTCAGCTTCATCTCTGCATTTTTTTTTTCTAGTTAGCTAATGGGTCATCTTATAGTGCTGCAGTAACATCTCAAAGTGTTGGTACCTTTCTTCCCTGTCCAATCTGATCCATGCAGCAAACAGCTGAAAGGTCACCCCATGGCAGGTGTTGAAGACACTGAATAGAAACTTCACAAGCATATTTTAGGTGGACTGTTGCATTCCTGTAGGGTCTGGCTGCACAGTATCATACTGAGGAGAGGAGAATGGCCCAGAGCGTGGTGGTGAAGCGAACAGGACACTGTGTGGTGGGTCACGTAACAGCTCTATGCCTGACACAAACAGTTCACTGAGACACTGACATGGGCCAGAGCCCATCAGTTTGGATATTTTGCATATGACTGTCTTCGAGGAAAGTATCACGCAGTTTTAGCATTAATGGAAGTAGCAGGTGCCTAATCATTCCCTGTGTGCTTGAATTTAGTGCTGTGTTTGGTATTTGGTGTTTGCTTCCTCAGACTTGCTGCAGGTTAATGCTCAGCCATTGAGCTCTAATTCCTGTGTATATTAGGATGTGCTGATGTTTGAAGGGAAATGTGTAATATTCTGGCTTTGCATCTGTAAATGAATGCAGAGCTTTCCTTGGTTGCTGGTTGACCGAGAGTGCAGGAGCCAGCATAAGCAGCAATCCAGGATTTATCTGTAAACAAATATCGACAAGAGAAAAGCAGCAGTGCAGCAGCTTGCACTGGATATAATTCTCATCAATTCAGTGAGTAAGCACACAGGATTTGCCTTATGAGCTGCCGGACCATGGATAGTCTCCAATCCCATGGCACTGCAGCGGTACCAAAGTTGACTAAATGCATTTACCTGCTAGCACTCTGAGGCCAATATTCCTGTCTTAATGAAAGTACAAACCCTATACATGTTGTTTACAGCTCCATCACAAAGACTGCACAAAATTTATTTATTCTTTTTTAATTCAAAAGAAGCCTAGAATAAGATAGTCAAAGAGGAATTTTAATGAGACTGACCTCAGCAGAAGAGTTTAACTAAAGCACATGGCTCAGAGACAATACCAAGAGGTGACATCCTTTACTTTTTTCCCCAATGGGCCACAGCTGCTTTTCTACTTCCAGGACTCTAGGACCTCCCCATGCAGCCCTGGCTGGGACCACCAGTCCCTGCACAGCTCTGGGGCTGGCTGTGGGTGCTGGACTCATGTCCTGGGACAGCCCAGGACAGCTGGGGGACTTGTCCTTGCAGAGTGCTCTGGGACTGGTGTGCCAAACCTAGGCTGTAAAGGAGCTCCTGGGCCATGGAGCCAGGTGTGGGTGAGGCCAATCAGGGTAATAAAGCTTATTAGTGTCCTCAGGGCTTTGAGCTCCTCTCCTACAGCTCTCCTGTTTGCTCTCAGAAGATGGAAAGCAGGAAGGTGTTAATTTAAGGACTGCTTCTGTGACTGGAAGGTGTGGTTTTGGTTCTTTCCTCTAGCCCACATTTGTGATTTTTAAAATAATTTTAATTTTTGTGACCTGGAATATTTTTGCATGTTCCTCTGGTGGAGGAATTTGTAAGTGTGGTGAGATCTGTTGTGGTACCTCAGCATGTAATAACTGACCTGTGTGGGGCAAGAGCTTTTCCTATTCACAGTCCTGCTCAGTTTTAGGGAGGTTTGTCTGTAGATGCCTGTGATACACCAGGAAAATGTGCCCTCCGTCTTGTGAGTTGCTCAGAGGGGGCAAAAGGAGTCAGCCTGGTAGCTTGTTAGAGGTGGGTCAAGTCTAGGAGATCATGGAACTTCAATTTTGCTGTTTTGCCTGGGGTGGCTGGGAAGTTTCTGGTGTTTTGCATGGCAATGAGTTCTTTTTGCCGCAGAGCCAGGGTTTGAAAGCTGAGATATGAGTCACCACATTCAAATGCTGCATTCAGTCGTTAGTCCCACGTACTTGCTGAGTGACCCAGGCCCAGTGTGTGGGTGGGTTCTGTGGTGTGTGTCCCCAGCTGTGCCCAGTTCACAGAGGATGTGTGCACATGGGATGCATTGCTCTGAGAGCCTGGTGCTTCTGCAGTAAGAGCTCCTGCTTTTGAGCCTTGTGGCTCACTGCTTCAGTCCTTGGTTTGGCTAACACCTCCCGTGGTGGTGCTCTCACCTCTCTGAGGTTTGCTCCAGCTGAGTGGTGAAGTGCAGGGAAAGAGCAAGCAGCAGGCAGCCTTACAGATACCACATCACAGGCACAATGACCCTGCTGCCACAACTGCACTAGGCTAGATCTGGCTTTCAGAAACTGAAGATGAACCTTAATGCGGGGAATTTTGTGTAAGTTGGTTGGTTGGTTGTTTTTTATGTGTTTTTTTTTCCTTCAAAGCCAGAAAGGCATGCAAACTCATTGACAAGAGTTCCTTTTCACTGATAGTCCCTGCTATCGTCACTAAACCTGGGCAGAAGGTTCATGGATAAATACTTCAAAACTCTTTAAAAGGCAATTAAATGTTCTAAGCAGAAGAGTCAGTGAAGGTGTTACAGCTGGATTTCAGATATAACCATTTTATATCCATTTGTACACGCAGGTGTGTGCACTCCTCTGTGTGTGTGTGCAAGAACTCCTCTGTGTGTCTTGTGGTGCAAGAACCAAACCTCTGACAGCAGGGAAGGTTACATCAAGGAGCTGACAGGGTGATCTGAGAACCAGGGTGGCAATTTCCGTATGTAGCTTTGTTCTGATGTTTCATGTGGCACATCAACACCTGAGAGAAGGCTGACTCTGTCCCAGAGCACAAGTTTGTTGAGTCCTGTCTCATACTGGCTTTGTAAGGAGTTGGAGGCAAAAGTCTTCTGGAGTACAGTGAGAGAACCCTGAGACATGGCAAAGTGAAGGTGGAAAGAACTCATGGTTTTATTTTTAAGTATCTGTTCCTTGGAAGCTATGGAGTGTATCAATAGGTCCTTCCTGTTGCCTTCTTCCCAAGCTTTCGTGTGACTGTCTGTCTCACAGCAGCAGCTGCCACCTGGAACTTAAGGGAAAAATTCCAAAGAGTGGTTATCACCAGTGCATTAGGCTTTGGACACTGCTTTTATAAAACATATGGGAAATGTTGCCTGGAAAAAAACCTGCCAAAGCATAATTATTGCCTGGGGATCTGCCTGTGAAAAGTAATGTGAAGGCAAGCTCAGATCTCAGAACCTAGTGAATTACTGGCAGAAGAGGGTCAAGGAAATGCAAAAATTTGCTAAAAATTCTCAAAGCCATTTTTTTAATGAGAAGTTATGAAAATGGCAAATTCTGCTCAAAGTTCATATTGTCCTGCTTTTTATTTGTTGTTCATGTTGCCATGGCTGCAGAGCAGTCTGTGGAGGTAACAGGAATACTCTGTACTGCCCTTGCCTCTGAGAGCGAGCACGGTGCCATCCCCTCGGGTCCCCGCAGGCAGGGCAGCTGCTGTTTCATGCAGGTATAAGCTGGCATCAAGGTGTGCTAGACATGATAAATTGTCTGCTGCTGTTGTCCCCTCCCTGTTCCCTGTACCTTTCTGTGTAATGGCAGCACAGCCCTGGTTGGCATTTTTCTTTCTCCCTGAAGTGGGATCTGCCATCAGGACTTTGCAGTCTGGGAACTACTCATCCTATGCAGGTCTTGGTGCTCCACCTGACTTATATTCACAGTTTTCTCTCGTTTTCAGGTACTGCATCATTTTTTTGACATAATCCCACTTTCTTAGAGGCACAATCCCTGTTTTTATTCTTGTAATCTGAGCTTTATTAAGGTTTTAAATTCTTAAACGGACCACCGTGGTCTCTTGCTGGGAAAGGTGCTGAGTGATGTATGTTAGGATTCTGAGAGACTATTCTGTGCAAACATTATCCTGTGCTGCTTTGCTTTTATTCCTTTCTGTATGCATCCATTCTAGGGTATTCTTGGAGATACTGTGCTAGATGGCTTTTCTGGTCTGTCAGGTAAAGGCCATTATCATCTTCCTAAGCTTTACACACATACCTTACCTAGGGGAAAAATAACTCTTGCACAGAAAAAGCTTATTAAAATATTTAAAAATTGTAACAAGATATTGCATTACTGATGTTGTAAGCTGGTAAAATTTCTTGGATAATCAGACTTTAAAGGGATTATTCTCTGCTAATGCAGTTTGCATCCTTTTATTCTGCAAAAGTCGAAGGAGACATTTATTCTTCCTATTGTACAAGTAAACTGAGCAGAACTTGGTAGCTGAAATCCTTGAGCTGATATGCATGGAAACACAGAATGATAACAGTTTGAGTGACTCTCAGAGAGGCTGCAGGTTCAGCAGATGTGAGGCAGTAAAATTGTATCTCCATGAGAAGAAAGTAGCTTATGCAAATACTGCTTGGATCTGCCAGAGGCTTGCAAGCTGTTACTGGCTTTGCAAATGAATAATTATGTGAGTAAACCATGACTTCCAAACAGTTTGGCCTTTCACAGGTGTACAGAAAGGCAGGTGCAACCAAACACAGGTCATGGGGATAAAAGAATATAGTCACATTTGTAGTGAAAGCAGATAGTCTGTGATACTGCTGGAATTTAGACCACTTGTTGGCTTGTGTATAAGGGGTTTTTAGATAGAGACCTTGTGTACCTTGGCTTGGGTACCTATATCTTTGCTATAAAGGAAGTTCATATCACTGCAGTCAAAACCTTCAGGTCTTCTTAAGGACAGAATTTAAAGGATTTTGACTCCACAAAGGCTCTGAAATTGCTGTTCAGGTTATTTTTAGAAAGTTTTGGCTTTCTCATATTACCACAGCCATGAGTGCTGCTAAAATCTGCCCTTGGGCACAACTTTCATGTGTCTGGATTTGTTTGCCAAGTGCTTGGTGGGTCCTGGCACCATTGCAAACCATGGAGTGCTAAGGCAGGCTCTGTGTGAGCCTCTGAGAAGGCTCTCAGCTGAGCAGTGGGTCTGCATTTAGGTGCCCATGATGTCTCCAAACTCTGGATAACTCTAACAGTTCATTGTTCTGTTGGTATAAGTGGTGCCAAACAAGCAGAATGCACTGACTGTGCATTGTGTAAGCACAAGGCAGAATTGGGCAAGGGCTACTCAAAGTGGTGTATTTACTGGTAGTACCCTAAGGCTTGTGCTGTAGGTCCCTGGTGTACTGGATTAATACTTCTGAACTTGCCCCAAAGCCAGTGTGTGTGAAATTGCTGTGCTCATGTGCAGCAGTCCTGAAGAATTCCATTTGCTGGGGCTGAGGAGAGTGGCTCCAATGGTTCCATGCTCTGACAAAGGCCAAGTCTGCCTGTTCTTGTGGGGTGGGGTCACTGTGCCTGAGGAGCAACGCAGGCACTTCAGACATCCAGTGCTCCCTGGAGCACATCAGGCTCGCTGCACACACAGTGAAAGGACCTTTCTGACTTGTCAGGGACATGACTCTGGATACCCCATATGCTCTTAAGATGTCTCTAGTGTTCTCTACAAATAAGTGGTATTGAGAGACCAGACCTGTTAAACGCAAGGATAATGCTGAGAGAGCGACTCTCTTCTTGTTGCCTGGTGCTTTGCTTTCTCAGTGCTAGGGAACACTAACATGCATTTTCTTCAGTCCTATCAGATCTTTTAAATGGATTTCTAATCTTAAAACTCCAGCTTAATCCCAAAGCACTCTAAATTTGAATTCCAGTCTGTTAAACCTACTTAAAGTTTCTACCATTTCTTCTCTGACTGTGCAAAATCCTTCAGTCCATTTTATTCTTAATAAGGACCCACATGGCCTAATCATGCAGTCACAGAGTAGACTATGTATATATAGACTCTATATCCTTCCAGCCTCTGTGGTGTGATTTATATGTCCTGAGACAAAGCTGCACCTGCTTTTTTTCTATGTCCTGAGACAAAGCTGCTGTGTTTTATGGCTAGAATTTGAAGATTCTTGTAGTTAATATCTATCTGACTTCCTTAGGTGAGCAGAAAGTCTGAATAAAAATAACTCAAAACCCCCAGTAGCTTTATCCTTCAGAGTGGATAAGAGCAGTGTGTTAAATGTGTGCAGAGGCAGTGCTATCTTGTTTCATTGGCACAGATGCTGCTTTTAGGATTGTTAATTCCTGCTGCCTTTCACCATTGAAACATCTCTGAAAATATGTTTTCCTTTCTTAATTCTATTGTCTTATGACTCAGAGACATGGTTAAATATCTAAAGAAAACATATAGATCACTTAATTCAATCAAGATTGAATTGTAGATATTTAAATGCCTTATCTATAAAGAATTCAACAGGAATTGAGTGCACTAACGTATTTGAAGGTCTGAGTATTACTGCTAATGAAAAGAGCTGGGTGATGTGATTTTTTGATTTTTGGATTTTTGTGGGGTTTTTTTATCTACAGGTAAGAATGGAAAGGAATTTTAAGTTTTCCCTTGCTTACTCAGCTCCTGACCTGACCACTGATTTCCCAAGGGATGGATAGGGATGTGCATTGTACGTGTTATGGGAATGCATGTTGCTGAAACAATGACCTGATCACCCACTCGGTGCCAGCTGGTCCCTGCAGAGCTGTGGGGTGGCAGCTCTTCATTGTTGTGGTGCTCAGAGTCGACTTTGAGCCTCCTACTTGCCAGGCCTGGGACATGAGAAGGACCAAGCCTGTTTGGGCTGTTGCACTCTGTACTCCCTTTGCTGTCTTTTACAGCCCTGCTGATGGAGGAGAGGGATTTGGCTTGCAGGTGGGGTGCTGCTGGCTAGTGCTGAGTTGCTGTAGCTGTAGCTCTGGGTTTTGTGAAACCTCATATGAAGCAATTTATTTGGGGCTCTAGGTTTTGGAAACCCACTGGGAAAGACAGTGGGAGTGTATGAATTAAGAGAGGAATGATGCCTCTTAAGCAGAAGCAATGTAGATAGGGACTGCATCAGGCTGAGGATGGCAAACACTTTCAGCACATGTACATGCCTGATAGGATGGGATATTCAGTGATATTCATGTTCAAAAGATCTTATTTCTTCTCATGAACTGTCTGGTTCCCTTTCCCTTGGAGCTCTTGATGTTCACTGTCTGAATTGATGATGTGGGTAAGATCAAATTCAACCTGACAAAATAAGTCAGAGGATGTGAAATCCTCCCTTTTTCCAGTCTCCCCTGCGAGCAAACAAATGTCATTTCACCCAAGTGAAAAGTTGTTCTCAACAGGGTTCAGACTTTTAGATTTAGTGAAATTATGTGGTTTTCTACACATGGAGATAGTTTTGGGCTTTGTTTGTGTGGGGATTTATGTTTTGCTTTTCTTGCATGTATCTGCTTGTGATCCTTAAGGTAATATATTAAGAAGGGATTATTCAGTGCTGGCAACTCATTCTTTCCTGCCCTTCCTGTCACCTTCCTCTAAAACACCAGTCATCACAGGTCATGGGATGAGGCAGAGGGGCAGTACTTGAAAGGGGTTTTGCTTTGTGCAGGGATGCTATGATGTTAGGAGAACAAGTATGTAGATTAAGGGATGAATCCCACTTGTCTTTTTGGCTTCTAGATAATTAACTATGATCTGTTAGCCAGGCTGTCCTTATTGTTTTTGTCGTAGTCTCATACAAAGACAGAGCTAAGGACCATGCCTGTCCAGCAGAGGTGTGAGAGCTGCCAGAGTAACTAACTAAAGCATCAGTTTCAGTAAGTGTCTAAACCATCAGCTAAATGGCAGCAACAACACCAGGCTGGAGTGTGAAACTGGAGGATCTTTTGGGAAAACAGGAGCTGTAACAGGATCACTTCATTAATTAAGAGAGCAATAAGCACAATTGTTGCTCTGTTTGGGCTGATTCTTTCTAACCAAAACTTATGACTAAGCTAAAAAAACAATCTTGGGATGCGATTGTGAGCAGAAGGAACTTAAATGTGAAGCAGGGGGAGGTGGAAAAAATGAGGCCAAGGAAAAGAAGGGTGCCTATGGGAACAGCTTAATTTATTATTTTTTTCTCTTTTCTCAAATAACCTTCATTATATAACCTCAAGAAACTTTGCTTTCATATTATAAGACTTAGATACATGAGCCTAAACCTGAAAACTTGTGGTCTTTGGCTTTGCTAGCAACCTTTTACAAAACAAAAAGAGCCCTGAGGACAAAGCACTTTGTTGTTTGCTTATCTTTGGAAGGTATTCATTTAGTCTTGACGTTCTGTACTCTCCCTAGCCTCAAGTAATGTGATCCTAGGAGTTATTGCTTACAGCTAAATGTAATGTTTAGTCTTCAGACTTTTATAGCACACAGAACTAGCAAAAAGTTTTGCCATCCAGCTTGGAACTTTTCTGTGGCAAGTTATAAATGGTGTCAGCATTAATGTTGGTGTGGGTGAAGAGAAGGATCTCTGACTCTTTCCGAATTTGCCATTTACACTTCTAAGGTAAATATTGTCTTCTAATTGCATAATACATCACCGTGGCACCCAGCCCTTTCTGAGAATCCTTTTCTGTGGGGCAATCTCCACTCTTTCAAGTGTGTGTGCTGGTGTGACTTGGTCTAACTGGCTTTAACTATTTCTCAGAGAGGTATTGTGATGTCAGAAGAAGTTTTTGGAACAAATCCATAAAAATGAGTAGTAACAAATTGTCAAGGCTGAACGGTGTAGCCTGGGTGTTTTGAGGGTAGTCAAATAGAAATCACTGAGCTGCTGACTGTGGTGCATAATATATGAGTTAAATTAGCCTTGGTGCCCAAGGAATAACAGATGGCAAATTGATGATGATTCATAAGGGAATCTGGGAAGATTAACTTGGGTAAGGAAGACTTTCTACAGGAGAAAACTATTAAGCAATTATAATAAACAGTAGAATTAGTAGTCAAATAGATATGCTGAAGAGGAGAGATTCACAAAAAGAAGCCATGCCTCACATCTATGATGTTTTTGTAATGTCTCAATAATTAAGGAGCTAATTCTCCATCTGGCTTATGTTGGCATGCTAGAACTTCTTAAAAATCCCAACCAAACAAAAATATAAACCAAAACAAGCAAAAACCCCAAAACACACACTCAAAATTCCTCACAGAGGTGGAGTTAGGAGTAAAGCACTAGTTTTACACAGTGGTTGGCAATAATAAAAAAGGCAGAAAAATGAAATTAGGAAAAATATGAGGAAAATAGAAGAGAAAGCATCATCAGTTTGTTCTTTTTCTTGCTTAGTCTGTGTGGTTTTGGACTTCTCACAGTGTTCAGAAGCTTCTGTGAAGATGTAGGAAGTCGTGACATTTCCTTAAACTTGGAAGATGTGATGTGAGGTAGAGGGTGGGAAAGGCAGACCATGGCAGTTTATAAACTCAGAGATATGGAAAAGGTGACTAGTGAAGGCATATTCAATATTTCTCATGACATGGAGTCTATAAGTATATAATGAAACAACCAGCTGACAAGTTTAAGACAAACAAAACCCCCCTTACTTTTCTTTCCATAGAAACATAATTAAATGATGGCATGCCTTGCCCCAGGATGTTTTGAAGGCCAAATGTTTCAAACCATTATTACACAAATCAATGGGAGAAAAAATTCCACAAAAGGCTCCTGAACAGTAGATACAGTCTGTGGTTGAGGAAGTTCAGAGCTGGGAGGATACACTAGGGAAATATCGCTGTGTACTTGTGCTACTTTCTCGAGGTGCCCCAGCTGCTGTGGGGGGAAAAGCAGCAGATTAGAGGGATCTTTGACCTGACCCTGTACGTGCAGTGTTGCTGGGGAATCTCCCTGGTATATTCCAAGGAAGCATCCTCCAGCTTTCTGCCCTGTGAGAGTCTGGCTCCTGTAGATGTACATAAAGCCAAGCCAATAAAAGCCATTTTCAGTGTCCTCTGCCAGGCTTCCTCACACATCAGGACAAAGAAAGCAGCTCATCTTGCCTCTTGGTTTCTTAATACAGTGAATAAACTAAGCTTGGTGGGGTTTTTGTTAGTCCAGTGGCTGCACAGCCAACCTGTTTCCTTCCCAGCTTGCTCCTGCAGCCTGTTTTATGCTGCCAGATGAATTTTCCATTTATGTATCCCCAAACTGCAGATTCTCTGACACATATATCCTAGGTGTGAGGCCCAGCACAACAAACTTGCCAGAAGTTTACCATCTGTCTCAATAATGAAATTAAACCAATAATTGAATGGTATGAGAGATATTTCAATTGTTGCTGCTGCTGTTTTATTCACTGTCATTTAAAAAGGGGGATTTTTGTGGGTGGTTGAGGGTGGGTTTGTTTTGTTTTGGTGGGGGGGGTTTGTTTGTTTGGTGGTTGTTATTGGGGCTTTTTTTAAAACAGGATTTTAACTCCCATGTTTCTGAAACAGCTGAAAGAAGTTTTCTCAGACTTTTCAGAAAAAAAATATCTACCTCAATACCTAAAAATGGAAAATTCCAGAAAAATATTTGTTTGAACAGACTTAAGCATGAGTGGACACAGGGATTTTGCAATCTCTATATGGTAATGGTGGATTTATATATTTGATAGCAGCATGCAACACAGAGGGGACTTCTGAGAGTCCACTACTTTTCTTGTTTTCATACACATTAGTGATGATTAACTATGCAGATTCGTTGAGGCAGGTGACTATTAGACTGCTTTTTGTCCTAACTTTTGAGGAAATAAGGTTTTATTTCCTGTGTGCTATTCCTAAAAAGACCTTAAAATATCCAAATATTCCAGCTTCAAACTAAAAGAATCCAAGCTGGATTGGAAAACGTTTAAGTTGGTAGCTAAACATTCATTTGTGCTCTGGTTAGACACTTAGTAACAGCTGTGGAAGTAAAAAACAGATAGTAATTGGATCGGCTATCTTTGGGAACAGAATTCAATACATGGTTTTAATTTTCTATGCATTTTGAATGCTCAGCATGATGTTGATGAGAACACAGCTAAGGCAACAAGCAAGTTTAATGAGTGTGGTGGTTGTGCCACCTTCCCAGGCTGGTGGCAGCTCTCCCAGGACCTCTGTGATACATTCATTGGAATTGGGCTGAGGAAATCTGTAGTACTGCTGTCCTTTATGGAGTTCCCCTGGGTAAATACCCACATTCTTGTCGGGTAATATTCTTTGGAAAAGAAATATCCCTTTTTCTGTGTGGACTAGCTCAGTTTGTGACTGTGCCCTCAGATTGCAGTTTTCAGGCACAGTTGATGTTCCTGTGGAGGGAGCCTGACTGCACCACCAGCACAGATATTAACAGACTTAGCAGTGAAAGGCTCTGCTTGCTGTGCTCTAAATGAAATTACAAATATCTCCGTTTTCTTTTGGAAACAAAACAAACTCTAAAAGTTTCTACTATGTATAATTTTTGCTTATACAGCATCTCTAAGAGAGATTTCCTTGCCAATAATTTGACCAGGTTTTATAAAGAATGGTGCTTATTTAAGAGCATATCTAAATTGCAGGTTGTTTTCCTTAGTAAGGTGAAACTTAGCAAGGCATGAAACTTCTCTTGTACCCTGGGACATGGTTTGCATACAAAGTGTGCTTTGAAGGGAAAATGGACAGCTTCTCCTTCCTTCTGTCCATCTTCCCAGTTTCATGTTGGAAGATAAAGGGAAAAGATAGTTTTGTCCTTTGTTTGTCAGGCAGTTCCATTTTATATTTGTCACAAATTCAAGAGCTGCAGCTCCTGGTGTATTGCTGCTGCTGCTTCATGGGGTTTTCCCCCTGCTTTTGGCTGGGTGAAAGGCACAGCAAGTACTCTCTGCAAAGGATGTGAGTGGTGACTGATGTGTAATCCCATTTTGCCAGAAGTAAGCATGCTGGTGAAAGAGAGCTGGCTGTAATCAGGTTTGGACAGAAGATAAATCTGTGCCAAAGAGCTGGCAAAAGGCCTCTGTTATGTTGGTATTTGCAGATTAGGACAAAATGCAATCTAACAAAAGGATTCACTTGAGAAGCTCTGATGCACTTTGACTTGCTGTGTTTGTGGTTTGGAAAAGTGATGCTTTACAGACAGTTGTTCAAGAGGGACTACCTGTCACTCAGATATTTGCTGTACCTGCTTGGACTTGGAAGAGATGAGGGTTTGCTGAGAGACCTGGGAGAAGGAAAGAGTTGTCTGGAAGCACCTGAGATTTTGCTCAAATTTCTGAGTGCTGAGCTCCTGTATGAGAGAGCTCACAGGGTGGGAAAGAGGCTTTAATTGTGTCTGAGGACCATAATAAACCTGATTTTTCTCAGCTAAGTTTGGTGGTGATCAAAGGGCTGTCTTGGGGCTGGGAAGAATTGCATGGATTGGTACTCCTCTAGGTGGGATTTGGTGAGGCTGGGCTGTGATGTGTCTCGGGGCAGTTGCCTGCGGACAGCTAGAAAGCCTGCTGCCAAGTTATTTGAGGAAAGTGCAAGCTCTCTGCTGTACTGCTGTGTTTTTCCAAAATTAAGACTGTGTTCCCTTTCCCCTACTTAGTATTTTCTTGTCTGTTCCTTGTCCAAAGATGCTTATAAATTAGAAATACTGAGCTCTATCAGGAAACTAGAGCCTTTGTGGGCTGTGTTCTTGTGTGCTCTACGATTTTCGGCGGGGGGGGGGGGNTGTGTTCTTGTGTGCTCTACGATTTTCGGCGGGGGGGGGGTATGTTTCTCTGTTTTGTTTTTGTTTCATTTTGGTTTTTTGTTCTTGTTTTTCCTGGTATCATGCACTGCTTTGTTTATTTACACCAAAATGCTCCAGGAGTTGGTTTGTTTGAAGATGGTGGTAGATGCTACCATGGAGGTGGTGCTAACTGCTCTTGGCACTGTGCTCTGTGAGGTGCAATTTGTGCATGAAAGACGGAGACCTCTGATGAAATGCATTGCTTTCGATATTGCTGAGAACCTCTCAGAAAATCTTTTTTTATATGTATAAAGAAATCCATTCCCTTATCTCCCTCATAAAAATCCCAAACCTCTGAGTCCTGGTGAAGTCAACAGTACAGCCACCACAGAGAGATGTTAAGAGATGTTTTCACAAGGCTACAGATCCTGGCTCTCTGCCCCAGCCATAAGTAGCTGGTACAAACTTATCTCTGATTTTTTTTAAAATAATCAAACTTCTGGATTGTATGAAAGAGCAGTAAGTACCTACTTAAATGCAATGCCACTGGAGTCTATTAATCTCTTAGCAGATGAAACATATTTATTTGTTTGAAAGTGCATTAAGTCAGAGAGAGTCCTTGTACTGAAACTCATATTTTAGTTTGCTCAGTCACCTTAACACCCTTAACAATCTGATAGATAACAAAAATACCTTAACAAAAGGACAAAGGAGGAATTCCTTTCTTGACACCTCCCACCTCCCCCTGGAAGAGTGTTTGGCCAAACCCAGGACTGTGGACCTGGCCATACCTGTGTGCACCACCCGGAAAACTGAAAACATGGCTTGAGAACTGCCAGAACAACTCTCCCTTGCCTGATGTCCTCTGATGACTGGAAGGAAGGAATCTCTGTGGAAGTAAAAAAACCCACCAAAACAACATCAACAATTTTTTTTTTTAAAAAACCAAAACAACATCAAAACAAAACGACCCCCCCAGTCAAATATTAGATGATCCTTTCTTAAAATGTTTTCCAATTCCTTTTCTAATTCTTCTGTTGTCTTTTTGAGATAGAGAGCAATAAAAAGGAAATACTGAATTAAACATATTGTGTAAAATGTGAACAATGGGTTTTGACTAGAACACATTTTCTTACCTCTTCCTGTCAAAACAATTTCTATCACTTGATTGGGTATTTTTAGCTACTTTCTGAAAATTTATCTGCTATTTTAGTTGTTACCTGCAGCAAAATTTGGATAATAGGTGTGAATACTAATGGCAAAACCAGATCGTCACTGCACAGGAACAGTTAAGTCTGCTTTTCTCCAAGCGCATTACTCTCTTTTTATTGACAATAAATTCTATTTTCATTTAATGATCTAATTATCAAATACTGGGAAACTTCTGATCCTTCATACTTAGGCTCAGATTTTAACTGTCCAGAATGGGGATTTCATTTTGGGTTTTTTTTCTTCCCTGTTTTTATGATTGGCAAACTCTCTTGCTCTGTTTCTGTCCGTGTTTGGCCTTTTCAAATTAAGAGAATGTTGAGTAGCACAGGTCCCACTATAGGTTTTTGAAGTACCCCTCTTCAAGTGTCTTTCAATCTGAAAATTAAAACTTTGTTGCTGTCATTTGAACTTACTAATTCTTGAAAGACACTGCTTTATCCTAGGGCAAAGTTAGAGAGCCCACAGAAGGGTAGTGGCTGTCAAGGCCATTCAGAAACCTGTGTCAGTATCTTAGGGGGGAAATCCTAGTACACTGAGTAACTTTATTAACACACTGATGAATACTCAAAGCATTCTGATAGCTTTACTGGGCATCACTGTGCTTGAAAGGCTCATTGACTCTTCCTCATTTAATCATACTTATCCAAGTATCTATTGATTCTGACATGCAGTAAATGTCTTACTGGCTTACACAAGCAGAAGTTAAATTCTTTGGTCTGTTGTTTGCAAGAACACCCTTTGATCCATTTTGCAAGATCTGGGAGGTGTTTGACCACTACACCCCTCTGCAAGTGAGGAAGATTTACATGACAAGCTGTGCACTGTAATAGCCTGGCAAAATTTTGTATTAGAGTCCCTTAGAACTCCTGGGTGAGCACTCCCTGGTCTTGGCAATTTATACAGTTCATGTTATAGAGCTGGGAAAAAGCTGCCTCCTTAACACTTTGGTTTGAGGCAGCTCCTCAGACTGGATCCTTGGGCAGACTGGCTTAGTGGGTGAACCTGCCTGACCTCCCTGTGCTGCACACAAATGGAAAGAATTCAGTAGTGTTTCTGAAACGGGCTTATCTGCCTAAGTGTTTATATCTTTATGATCTGTTGGTTTCAGAAACTTTCTGGCAGGCTCCTGGCTTCCAGTACTTTTGAAAAAATTTTTTTATTAGTAGTCTTTATACCTAGAGCAAGTCGTACTTTATGCCAACAATGAAAGCATTTTTTTAAAATGTACTTTTACCTTTAACTTGACAGAATGAATTCCTTCTCCTGTGTTCTCCATCTAGCCATATCTTCCACATTTTCTAATTTTTTTTTTTCTTCTAATAGCAGTCCTTACTCAGATGTTTAACCATGCTGTTGTTCTTATTGCTACTTTTGGAGTCTTCTTCTCTCACATGGCTGTGAACTGAGAGTCTTTATATAGTGTTTTGAATTGCCTCCCTGCTGCATGCAATTGCCCTATTCTTGTAGCTGCTGTTTAAAATTTTCTTTTGACTAAGATTAACCATTTTTTATAATTTCTTTTAGAAAATTTAATATTCTTATGGTGGAATTCTGAAGTGTTTTCTCTCTTGTAATGTTATTAGAATTGACAATAATGTGGTCATCAAAGAGCAGTTTCTCAGTGATACACCTTGAGCCACATCCTGTGCTTGAGAATCACATTTCATGTGTTTTCTGAGGTTATTTCTAAGCTTATTTAAAGTTCTGTATTATGCCACCATGAGTTTTATCCAGTAAGTACAGAGGTAGCCAAAGTTTCTTGATCTTGTCCATCTTTGAGGCCTCTCTAATCCTCGGCACAATTCTGTGGTCGCTTATATCATCATGGCTGGGCTTGACCTCTACTTTAGGTGAGTGCTGTAGACAAAGTCTGTAAAGGAATAGTGTTTCAAACAAGAGAGACCCTGTAGCATGGATGGAAGCATCTATTCTCTGATTTCTGTAACTCTTTAAAATACACTGACCTCCACCACCAGAAAGATTTGTTTTCATCCTTAGAAAACATGCCACTTAACATTCTAGTGTCTCAAAATGCTTCAGAAATATAATGTTCAGCTTGAAATCTGATAAATAATGCATATCAAGTTGGAAGTTTTGAAGCAGACTCCAATGTCTGCAAAAGAAACAAACTGAAATCTGAGATTGCAAAACACCCAAGCTTTTGAGAAAGCTCAGATCACTGCATTGAAGCTCAGCCCACCTCCACAGGGACAGTTCTACTAGTGTTTGTCAGCTCAATAAAGCAGAAATACTACTTCTGTAGTAGAGAATATGAAAGGCATTTTAGAAAGCCACAATTAGCTGCTCATCTTATGATCTCTGGCAAATGGTTCCTGCTTGAGAGGCTATTGTGGGCAAGGCCAATTTGCTCACTGACTTTCTAGTGTAGAATAACTAATTTACATTACTCAACAGAGCTGAAAGCAGCTGATGTTATTAGGAAGAAGAAATAAACAATTGTTGTTGGGAAATGAATGGAACAGTGTATTTTGCCAGTGATAACTAGGCTGAGCTTTGACGCTTCTCAGACAGAACTACAGTGATAGTAATGAAAATTGCATAATGAACTAAAGTACTGTGCAGAACAACATGTCTAGCTGTTACAGTAGAAATTGTGCAGCTGAATTCGTTATTAGGTAGCTGCATTTTCTGCAGGCTTGGAAAGGCGCAGGAATAATCTTGTATTGTGCAGACTGTTGGAAGTAGAGGTCAGGAGTAGGCTCTGCTGGTACTGCTTTTCATTATTCCATGGTTGGAGCTTGTGTAAAGGGATGTACAACAGTTTAATAACATGCTGCTGTCATTGTACACCCAATGGTCATCTCATATCCAGCAGTTCAATGCAGTAGCTTCTGTGAGGAAAGTAGTTCCTGAGACAGTGCATAATAGCAGTGAGCAACAGCTTAAGAAAACAGCAAGTGAAGAAATCCCAATCTACAGGAACACAGGAACCTTCATTTCATTCCGAAGACCTACCCAGCCTAGTATCTTGTCTGATGCTGACTGAAAATGGGTGCCTGGCTAGGGAAGAATGTGTGAGCAGAATTAATGAGCACAATTTCCCTGTAAATGCTCTCACAGGCTCTCATTTTTGGCTTGGAGATTTACTGAGCCAACAGAGCTTCCATATATTTAGTAACATACAATAAATCCCCCTCCTGTGAACACATGCAGCTTTCCCTTAAACACTTGTAAACTTTTAGCATTCATGATATCCCACAGTGGAGTTCCTCAGCTTAACCCTTCTTCATGTGAGAAACATCTTCCTCTTGTTTAATCTGTGGGGGAAAGCCCTGAGATGTGTTTTCCAAAGCCGTGACCTCCCAGCAGTATGGCCAAATCCATGTTTAGAATGACTGGAGTCATCCACCTACTCAAGGTGAAGCTGGAATAGGAAACAAGCTGAGGGTCTTTTGTGCACTGGAGAAAGTGTCACAGAGCCTTGGTTACCCAAGACCCACACTGTCATCCAGGAGAGTCCTGAGTAGTCACTGCATTTGTGGTTACTGCCCTGGCCCTGTGGTGGGTGCTCCTTGGGGGTCAGCATCCCTTCCAGATCTACACTTGGTCTGGCAGGCCAGCAACTCAGCTGGGTTGTAAATTGTGGTGAGCACAAGTCCCACATACCTGAGGGTGGGAGAGGTGGGAGCGAAATGAATGAGTCAGCCACTCTGCAGGAAAGCAGGATTATTTTTATGTTATCTTGAATTAGACTAGTCATCAAACTTTTGTATGGCAGGAAATCAATATATTCTGTAGACTTGGAAACCAGTTGTTTTGCCTTCCCTTCTGTTTTCTGTGTCTGATGATTGCTTGTGGATGTTGATTCCAAACTGTTTGGTTGCTGCTCTGTGCTTGGTTCTCTGGACCCTGCTGTTGGATCTTGACTTGCTCATTGGTTTGGAACTCTTTGGATAAGTTTATTTTTTCTATTTGGTGGTAGCTAACCCACTTGGAGTCATGGTCTGTGGCTAGACTCCAAGCTTAATTAGTAATAAAATAAAAAAATCATTAAAAAAAAAAAAGCTGGCCTATAGTGAATTAATTTGTGTATTCTCCACTGGCTTGGAGTCTGAGTGAAAAGATATATCCACATTGCACATGGAAAAAAGTCTTTGCTAAACTAGCAGAGGAGAAAATTGCCCATGTTAAAAATCTGCCTCTCTTACCTTGAATTCAATCCATTAACTCATGTATTTTGTCTTAACTAATATTTAACATGAGTTAGTTGGCTTACTGTATATTCAGAGGACCTAACTGGGATGATAAAACCTTTTTCAATATTTCTTTTTGCTCTATAATAGAGATAATATCTGAAAAATTAAGGACAAGATAGCAGAACTTAATGGCTCAAACAGATAAGGAAATTTTATCTTCATTAAGAAATTACCCCATCTGATTTCTGAATATTTTCTTTGGCAAGAAAGAGTGTGAAAGAGAGTTTTTGGTGTGTGAAAGAGAATTTAACTGAGGGGAATGGTTGCATGGGGTAGCACTATGAAAACTCGTTATTTACTCATATTATCAGCTTTCAGGCTTAGATAAAACTGTTATTAAATGAAGTTGGGACAAGAACACAACAGTACTGTCCTGCTCTGAATCAATAACAGGGTTTGACTTCTGTGTTTCTTGATCACGTATGTGTGTGTGTGTGTATATATATATTCACTATTTTTTTTTTTTTTTTAAGACAGAATTGAGTAAAGATTTTCACATAAGGTCTACTAGTGTCTGATAATCAGCAAATTTCTTCAAATCTCTGCTTGCAATTACCCAAGAAAGACATGTTTCTTCTTAAGAAGAAATTAAAAAAAGAAGTGCTTGAAGAAACAACAGATCTAAGTAGCTGGCAGGAAAAAAAAAATCAATAAAAATAATAAATGATGCTGGGCTATCCTAGTAACTATTTATATCTTATTTATCTTAAGCTGCACTTCTTATTTAGCATGCTAACATATTTTAAAGTAGAATTAAATAAGTAGCTAGTGCCTTTGTTTTCAGTGAAAATACATAAAATTGACAAGACTGTCAGCATGATTTAACACTTGTTTTCCTGGCTGCAGGGTTTTTTATTTTGGTTAGCTCTTGCATAAAATGTTTTCACTGAGCAAGAGAATGAAAAATGTTATTATTTACTATGCTAAAATTTTGAAACCTTTCTCTATGTTTAGGAGAATCCTTGAATTGTTATTTATTACACACAACTCTTTAACAAAAGGAAAATAAATAGGTTGCTTTGTGGTAAACTTATCTATCTCAGGCAGGAAAATGTTTTTGCTGCCATAGGTGCCTTACTCCACCTGCGTGGAAGCCAATGGAACCACTTAGTGCAAGCAGGCTGCAGCACTGCGCTGCTGAAGGGTGCCATGCCAAAACTTGAGAGGTTTTAATGCACTGAGTTTCACATTGCATCAGGCTTTATTGCTGGACTTAAAAATTCTCAACCTGACTTGCAAGAGCCCAGACTGCTCAAATCCTGGTCTTAGAAGACAACAATATTGACCAGACAGGCCAAGCAAAGAGAGGAACAAATTTAGGTTTCTTGTAAAGCTGCTTTACTCATGTTGAATAACTGTTGAGGGCTAAGAAATTTTTTTTTCACATGCACCGGTAGCAGGACAATCTCAAACAGGTAAAGGGCATTCTTGTTTGTACTAACAGTCTTTGAAGTTTGACAGCTGGAAAGATTTCTGATACAGATCAAATTAGATTTAAAATGTATTGCTTTTCATTTGCCAAAATGATAATTAAAATGTTTCCTCTTAAATCAGAGGTCTCAAATGAAAACACTTCTGAAATAAGGACTAAATTAAGATAATTGTTTCCCCTTGATGGTTGTGGAGGTGTTAAAAGGAGCTGCTACTCACTTTTTTATCCAGCCCACTTAAGTTCAGTTCACAATTCTTCTGAACTGAGTTCAAACCATACGTTGCACCTCCTTAACCACCCAGCTCTTTGCTTTTCTAAGTAAGTTATATAAAGTAACATGGCTCCTAGGGGGAGGGCTGAGGGAGCTGTGGAATACTTTAAAATGTTTGGGAAAGCTTCTTTGGATTTCAGATCCCCTCTCTCTTCTAAAGAAGTAAAACGTGGTCCCTTATAAGGTGGTGGAATGGTCTAGTTAATCCTTGGAACTTCCAGCCAACACCAATATGGGAAAAACAAGTTTAGCATCCCACCTTCTCCAAACATTCTTCTAGTCAAAACTGTTCTGAAAGTAAGTGACCTGCATACAAAATAGCATTTTCTATCTGATAAAAGTGACTCTATAGCAACAGTTGTACCTTGTTACTGAAATTATACCTGGAAAAAAGGTCTACTTTTGAGGATTTAGTTTATCAGGAATTGAGATACTGTTTGACTGTTTCCAGATGCCTATATCTATGCAATAAAGGTAGAAAGTTTATTTCCCAGATTAGTAGCCTGCGCTTTAAAAAAAAAATTAGCACCAAAGAAAGAAGTATGCATGTCCAGAACTTTGTATTTCACTCATAAAATAAGAGAAATTTTTATTCCCTGGGAATAGAAAAAATGCATATTGCAACTTTTAATGAGTCATTTAATCTCCTTCTTTACAAGCTGTTCTCCTCTAAGATCAAGCAGTATTGACTGTACAGTAAACACATCTCTTCCGCTGGTAAACAACTTGGTTGAATTACTTCTAAATACATGTTTAGTATTAGAAACGCTCCTCCCATCCACAAGTCACTCATCCCTGACCAGAGAAGGTCAAATTGTCTGAAACAATCATCCACATGGAATTTAAAGCCACAGGTTATTTTTAACCTTATTTTGAGGTGTTTTACAATTCATAAAATAATGGGTAAAAATTACTATTGCCAATGAGTTAGTGAGTAAGCCGCAGCTTTGTGGTCTGCGTACAGCAGGTGGTCAGTGATTAGAGCTGCTGTCATCAGGCAGACTGCACTGTCTGGACTTCAGTAGCCTCAGACTACGCTTCAATAGCTGGAAAAGGTCCACACCAGGCAAACAACTGCCACGGGGAATTTGCCAATTCAGTGGGCAAGAAATCTGAGCTGTCACTTCCTTAAAGTCATTTCTCCAGGACTGACGTCTTCGAGTTTGTTGGTTGTAGAGAGCACATGGGACTGCACCAGATCCAGGGAGGGAAAAAGGAGGGGTCTTGCAGGGAGTGATGGTGTCTGCCTCTTCCATTTCACATGGTAGGAACTCTTCCCTTCATAGCTTATCCTGCCATACGTAGGAATGTCTCAGTGTCTTCCAGTGGAATGTTAAATAACATAACAACCATCTGCCACATGACAGTGTGCCTATCATCCCCTTCCTAAAGGGAAGCGTCTATGATGGGAAGTGTCTTGGTTGTGTTTGTGCTTGTCAAACACACATTGCTGCGCAACTGTGTTAAAAAAGGAATAATGAGAAAAGAGGTCAGAATAGGAAGGAAGGAGCCTTGTGATGATCCTGCGTTCCTGCATAGATGGTCTCTGACTGCTTCTGACAGACATCTGACTCCAGAGAAGACAAACTCTAGCCTTTACTGTAGAGAGCTCCACCATGCCCAAGGAATGAATAGGTTGACCACAGTCATAATTACACAAGCAAAATAGCCTTTTAGACAGTTTGGGTATACATTGTGGGCAGTCTGAATCAAGCATGGAGGCTCTAAGACCTTCAGTGCTTGTTTCTCAGTTAAACACCCTGTGTTTACATAATGTGTATGTGCGGGCACATGCAGAAATGGCAGTGTACTGTTGAGATACCATGGGTTTTTGAACTGTCATTGCTCACTAATTGCTCAGTGGTTCACAATTTGTGAACAGCAAAGTACATTCTGTTGTCATGAAAAAATTATTTAGCTGTTTAGAAATTGGTGGAATTTGTGTTGAAGTTGGGAGGACCAAACTGGCTCATAAAACAACAGCAGCCATTGAGGGAGGAAAAAAAAAGTAGTAAAGTTTAGTGTCATGTGCAGTATTTGTATGATCAAGTGTTATGTTACTAGTCCTTTTATACACCACCAAAAACACTTGTGTGATACAACATGTAATTAAAACCAGGTTCCTAAAAGTTCTTCCGTCGAACTGAGGTTGCCATGCTGTGAAGTAGTCAGTTTGGAGCTGAGAGCTGCTTGTGCTCAATGCTGCTGCAGAATTAATTTCTTAAATACAATATACCCTGTCAGGATACTTTTTCCCAAACATTTATAAGTGGGTTTCTATGTCCAGATTTGTTCCTTATATGAACTGGGTGTTCCGTATATAAACTGAGGGGTGTTTAATGAGAAAGGGTATTGTTGTGAGGCAGCAGTTATAAGAGATAGCTGTAACCAGGTAGTCAAAGTAAGAAACATCTCCTAGCAAGTTCCTTTATGCTGCAGGACATTTAAAGAGTGCAGAGGGTGCAGGAGCCATGCTTTCGTGTCCCCAGGTTGAACTCTGAGACACTTTCCTATATGATGCAATGAGACAACTTTTCCTTATGCTATACTAGTAATGTAGCATTCTCCCTCTTTCAACATGCTGAACTTCTCACCATTCATGCTTTTATCAAGTTGCTCAATCTCTTCTCTCTGTAAATAAAAATGAGGATTTTTAAAAATGAGAGTACCATGTGAGAATTTGTATGTGGTCCTTTGATGTGAACAAAAGCTGCTTTCCCATGCCTAGTCATCTGTCTCCTATGTAAATAGTTCTGATTGCCAAAATGTTACTGTTGAATTTTATAAGCCATTTGTGAGCAGAGGGAGAATGCATGCTTATTGCAGAATGTTTTCCCATTGTATTCATTTGACATGACTTTTAAAGGCAATATTAAAAAGTATGCTTTAAAGCAATTAACATAGAAATAGTAACTATGCAATTAAAATATATTATACAGTTTTTGATTTTAGTTGACAGTATGTTGCATATTAAACTGAGAGGGGAAAATCTTGCTGTGGCTGACTTTTTTTTTGCTCAAGGTATGGCCATTAATTCGGTTGGATCCTCGTGCAGCTTTTGGAGAACACTGGGTTAGAGGAACTGAATGATTTGGTATGTTTCAAGCTCTGTCTAGGATTCTTTATTTGAGTAAAATTTCCTTGGATGATGTCTGGGCTCCTGCAGACTTTCCAGATGGAACACCTCTCTGCCAGTCACCACAGCTTTACTGTAACACTCTCTGTTCACAGGCAGGCCCGTGTTACTCTGATGAGGAGCCTGTACTCCTGAGAAAGAAAATGGGGCTAAAATACATTTATATATAAAAAGTAATTTCATAAATGAATATCCAGGGGTTAAGATCTCCATCTGATGATGAACTGTTGCTGTACTTTGATGTGTTCAGAATTCTTCCTGTATAAAAGAGGGATCTGCACAAAATTCCTCTGCTTGTCTTTTCTTCTTGAATTTTTATTTGGAGTGATGGCTCCACACCTCTCTTTCAGCAGTTTTCCATGCAAAACCCTTTAAACTTTCAGAATATTTTGAAATGTGGATCCAGACTTGAAGTTCCAGTACGTAGGCCATTTTGTGGGTAGCCTGGGTTGGTTGCTTTGTTTGTTTGCCTTAAAATCGTGCAGTTATCTAACACTCCATCCTGAGGGGCATTCACTTCTCTTCCATAATCATATATGTTCAGAGCTGAAACAGATTATCAGCTTCCAGAGAGCCCTGAGTATGGTAAAGCCAGAACTCTAATACTCTGATTCCAGCTACAGAAGGAAAATCATGGACTTTCAAACTGGCAGAAGTGTATAAAGAGATCCACTTTGCTTAGCTGTGAGTGCCTTTGGATATTGTGTAGGCATGTGACCCTGTAGGACTGTTCTGTCCTCTTCCACAGATCATCAGGACAGCAACACATCTGCTTACAGCTTTGGTATTCTCTGCTTCTTTCTCACAAGTGGGTACTGCAAACTATTGATCAAATTATTCCAAATGAACACCCTCATCTCAGCACTGATTGCTCAGGTATCAGCTTTCTCGTGAATGGATGACAAAATGTTACTGAGACTACTCAGACTTGTCCTATCCAAAAGTCACTCACTGCAGGCACTGTGAGCATTTTAGTGTCTGCTGTACTGTTTGTATACATTTCTTCAATATTTGAAAATGCTGCTTCTCTTTGTGCCTGGTCTTTCTTCTTGTTAAGGAACCAGACTGTTTCTGGGTCACCTTTCTCCTCTGACATTCCCTTCCATAATGAATTATGTCAAAAGAATTATTTATTCTGCATAGATAAGGACTGACTGCAGAAACAGGAAATTTTAGCTTTGTTCTGCTTTCTATCCAGTTTTATATCTAAATTGACTGAGGCATACAGAAATCAGATTAAGTGACTTCCTTCAAGTCACGCAGTGAGCAGCTCATTTTGGATAGAATCCCAAGAGGATACTTGTGGTTCCCAGCCCTCCTCTGTAACCTCCAGACCACATTGTCTCCCCAATGCACAGTGCAATGAATTCAGTCTGAACATTAAATTACAGCTTTGGCAACAAAGTAAGAGTTCCCGGGGCTCCCATATTTGCTGTAACTTGAAATTTCCAGAAGAGTTCCTCGCTGTGGTTTCTGCAGCCTTCCCCATTCACCATGCCCATGGCAGTGGGACCCAGTGGGTCTACAGAGGGTTTTCAAGGCCCACTGCAACTTGGCTGCCTGTTCTCATGTTTGCTACACAGCAAAGTAAAATCTGTGCTTCTTTGTTACTAAAAGAGGATGGCAAGTTATCACAGTGATTTATTCAATTTTTCCTGGCTTTTTCAGTCAGCAAAGTCACTCAGCATAAGCAAGTTGATGGTGGATTCCCACCCTCAGAACAAATGTTTACTAGAGAGGAGCTCTATGATCTTGCTGCAGAGGAGATAATGAGAGGGGAACTTAAGATCAGATAAATGTCTGTCTTGAGGGAGGGTTTGCAAATAAATGCAAAATACCTTTGGTTGTTTCTGTAACTACACAATCCTGCCCTTTAGTAATAACAAACATTACATGGGAAGATGCCTCTCTAGATTACCTGAAGTCAATATCCTTTTATATCCCTTCATGCCTCTGAGAAAAGCTTTCTTTGATACATCACACTCTTGTGAGTAAAGGCTGGGAAAACCAGCCACTTGAATGGTCTCTTTACTGCCAAGTTTTAAAAACTCACTTTTAGAACCAGAAAAGAAAGGCTGCAGTTCAGATTTGCAACTGTTCTTTGAGCTTTTGTAACTCACAGACCACTGAAAGTGGTCTCCTAGCTCATATGTGGTAAGAATTATGTTCAAAACATATGTGAAGAATTGAGCTGTCTCCTTACAAAGCAGAATGATGTTCCAGTGATACTTTGACTGTGTGAAAGTCTTAAAGGCTGTTAGTCACTTCTGAAACAGAATTAGTATAAAGCTAATGATCCAAATAGCAAAACCCATCAGGACAGGCTCTGCTCTCCACTGTACTGGAGAAAATCTCTTGCAGTTTCACTGATGCCTTACAGAAATCTGTGGAGTAGAGGAGAAATGGTCACTCTTTGCAAAAAGCTCCCCTTTCCTCAGTAAAAATGTCAAGGTGGTTTAATTTTGCCCCAGAAGAATAATAGATTTGTCTTCATGTTTTTTTATTTGGTGATTTATTCATCTTATACAGCAAATTGTAATTTTTTAGTGAATTTCATTTTCTAACGTTTTCATGCCTGAATGAAACATAATTGTCTTTCTCGCTTTTTTTTGTGCCTGAGAATTATGTTGATCTGCCTCAGAACAGTCACCTAAACTGTAGTTCAGATCTTTTATGCTGAACTGGGAGAAAATTAGCTTCAAGTTAAATGGCAGTAACTTATCCCACTAGATAAAGAAAAATAATTTCCCTGCTATAGCACCATTTTGTACATGTAGTCTAATATGTATCTAGTTCCCTCTTCTTGTTCTGCTTTCCCTTCATGTCACCTAATAGAAATTGTAAAGATACATCGCATTTTTTTAAAGAAACAAAGAAACCAACTCCCTTAAAACCGCAGATAATAGTATACCCAAAAAGCTCCTGACAAGTAACCTGGCAGTCAGGGCTAAATCTTTATGTGAAGTCAAGACGTTCCCACATTGAGTGTTAAGTGTCCTTTCAGTGCCTCTGATGTCACACCACAAACATCTCTTCTTTTTGTGCACTCTATATAATTAACACATTCCTTTAGTCGCTGTCATCTTCCGTCTTCTCCCCCTGCCACCTCATCCTGCTCAGGGTTGGCAAGGAGGTAGAACGGGCTTTGCCAGCTCATCTGGCTCCTGGGTCTTATGTTGGCCCACCTCTCACCTGCTTCCCTTGTGCACAGGGTACTCAGGATTTTCAGGAGTCTCAAATACTATTAAATCAGGCAAGGTTTAGAGAATCCTGTCTAGTGTGGATGAGCTCATTCCTAGCTTAACAAACACAAACTTATCTTTCTTAAACCATATTAAACCATAGCTTACAGTGCTATGAATGTATAGAGTGCCATAAATCATAATTTAAGAAAATCAGAAAGCTTCTATATAATGTTGAAGTTTATTGAAATGACTCTGTTTATCAAAATCAACACGCTTTACCAAGAGCAAGTCTATTTTGGTATAAACATCATAGTTTCTTGAAACTCTTTTTTTGTTCCACTCAAGACTATCAGTGTTGGCAGGAAGGAGACAGAAACCATACCATTTAGTCACAACAAGGACAGTGTGAGCTTGTTTGTTCACTAGCTGCCAGAATGGCAAGGAGTTGCCTCGACTTTTCTTCTTGTTCATTTACCTTAAATAGTTTAATTTCTCTGAATGTTAGAATCCATATTTATTGGTTGATGAACAATTTGACAGTAAAATAGTGGATTAAAGACTCTTCCACCTCCACATTTCCCACCCTTCCCCACAGCTAACCAGAAGGACAGATAAATTTGTAGTAATGGAAAAGTTCTTGTTTTCAAGGCTGAGCAGCCTCAACCGTGGTACAGAAATGGATTCTGTCAAGCTGGGAGCAGACAGTTTTGGAGGTAGAAGAAAAACATTATAGTAACCCTGGCAATTGTTTGTGTACATACTGAGAGGCCTGATCTTCAGAGAACACAAGCAACTGACCACTGTTTTAGCTCAGTCCCATCTCTAGCTTGAGATACCAAGTAGAGCATTACCATAACTGGAACTGTCACTGAAAATCAGGGAGAAAATAAAACCCTCTAGCACTATATTTGAAGTGATATAGAATCAGGTATTACTTTATTTTCTGGCCAGAATGTGCCAAGGAAAATATTCCAAACATGCATGTTTTGCAGGATTTTCCCCCAAACTTTATACAGTCAAAACCCATAGAGATGCACTCTTTCAAAGTTCTTTGGTCCAGAGCTGAGCAACCCCCAGTATTCAGATTCCCATTGGATCCGAATCTCCTCGTCTCCGATGTTAATTAGATCTTCCTTCTTCGATTTTCTTATCAGTCCTTTCCAGACCAGATGTCTCCAACTCAGCCAGAGGCAGCATCTGAGGGTAGATGTTCGTAGATGGCCACAGATGTTCCGTTGATGGCCTTTTATCTTTCTGGGTCTCTTTGGGCTACTCTCGGTCTGTAGGTACGCTAAGCCCATCTCCTTAGAGCGATGCTACATCTCCTAAAAACTAGAGACAATTCCTTTCCCCAAGGCAAACTCAAGTCAAGCCTAACTAGAGAGACAAAATAAAAATTTAGAAGTTATATTGTTTCCAACAGAACCGTTATTTCCTGGAGGGTGCAGGTTTCACACATTGTCCTGCTGTGTCCAGGAATGCGGGAGGTTTGCATCGCTGCGGAGATCGGGCTGTTATATAAGTGATATCCTAAGGAAAGGCCATGGCAACAACACATCCCTCCCAGGGAAGATGTCTGCAAAAGCCTGACTGTGACCTAGAAAAGATGGTGAGAGGAGTTGTTTATAACAAGTCTTCATTGAATTAGGAATCTGAACACTGGTGAAGTTGTGCAAGAGAACTCAGTCCGAAAGAATCCAGCTGAGGTGGATCCCTTGGCCAGCAGCAATGGTACAAACAATTCTTAGATAAACAAAAACCCTCCAGCTCTCATGCCAAGGCAAAGGCTTGATCTGTGTGTTTGAGAGTTCACACAAAATCAAAAGAGACAGAGGTCTGCCTGCGAGATCAATGTAAGTTGTTGTTATTCAGCAACTGGATAAAATATCGTAGCAGAGCATAACTGTAACAAAACTAGGCTGAGAAAGAGTAGGAAAAATATGTGCACAGCTTATCAAATTCTTCTGCTTAATTGATAAGTTTCTCACTAAATTTTGAAGCTTGGAAAATTCAGGCTACTCTAGTAAGCCTGAGTCAAGAGTTCAGTTTGGGATTTAGTTGTGCCCCAGGCCCCTTTCACAGAAAAACTACTTGTTCCATAAGTTAGGAAACACTGGTGCATCAAGCTTTCAATAACTATGCAGTAACATGGTGCAGTAGAGAGGTTTTTTTTTAAACGTGAATTTTCACTGGGGGGTGAAATTTCCCACTGGGGAGTGGGAAACGTTAGGGATTGAGGATTTCATTTATTCAGTACCTGTATTGGTTTCCCTGACCCTCACAGTGCCCTGTTTATTAAGAGTTTTCCTTCCTTGTTATGTTTTAACTGGAATAGAATTTGGAGAAAAAGAATCAAGTTAATATGAACAAGAACATTATAATCTGCTTCTGTCCATTCAAAGGCAAATTGAAAGTTACCTTAGAGTGGCTCACAATTTCTCCAGCTATCCTATCGGGTTTTTTTGACTGGGGACGTCACTGGCTCCTTGTGGTATTTCTCTATGAAGCTGTAGACATTAAGTCTGTCAATCTTGAGTTTAATAAACACTAATTTGCTTGCAACCCATTGTATGCCTGTAATTCAAAGAGGCTTTGTGTTTTAACTACTCTGTATGTCCGCAACTCCATCACTGCAGCTCATTTCATCACTTAACTTGTCCAAATCCCAGATGTGTCTTGTCAGTGCACTCTGATGATATCATGATATGAGGCCCATGAAACAAGAAATTGTTATTCCAAACTTTTGTGAATTAAAACTTTCTGCAGGTTTAGCAGCTGCTGAGAATCTCACATGTCACTCCAGTCCTGCATAGACAAATGAGAGTGTCCCTATGCGCATAGATTTGTGACATAAAATGCAGATACATTCTAGTGCAAAAGAAACAAATAGCTTTCTTGCTTTTTCTTTCTGTTGTTTGAAATTCCTTTTTGGCACACTGTATACATACTTCTTCTGGCCACATAGCAATGCAGCTGAAAAAATTGTCACAAAGTTCAACAAAGGGAAAGTGAGAGCCAGAGCTGAGTCATTGCATACATGAGAGCTGGGAGGAGGAAGCTTTGGACTGTACTGACAGAGATTCAGAAAATGCTGAAGAATAATCCATCCCAGAGAATGCTGGCAAACTATCAAGAAACAAAACAAGAAACAAAATAAACCACGGCTCCACAAAGGGATGGAAACCACCCCCCACAAAGTCAGCCAAAAAAACTTTCCATCACAACATGAACATCAAGCCAGCTCTCCCTAGTTTTCCCAAGATGAAGCAACTGCAGCACTGATACTTTTAGCAGTTAATTTAAAATATTGATCTAACAGATGCTCAGTGCTGGGCTGTTTGCATGAGCTGGTACACAGGTACTGCTCAGCAGGTGCTTGGATTGCCCCTGGTGAAATGTTTTGTGTGTCAGGGAGCTGGGGGTGACATTGTGGCAGGCAGACAGCAGCCTCTCTGACAAGGCTCCAGTCCCACAGCGCCTGAACGAGGGCACAGCAGGTCCAGGGAGAATAGCCAGGTCCAGAGAAGAGTCCAGTCAGTGATCATCAGACATGTCTGGTGACAAGACAGGCCCAAGGTCAAGGGAAGGAGTCAAGGCAACATGAAAGTTCAGCCAGGTGCAGTGAACCTATCATATCCTTCAGAGAAAAATCAAATACATCTTCCAATGCCATGGGCAGAGGATGCCCAAGTGGAAAGCCCTGGTGTGACAGCACAAGCCCTGCTCCTCACACCTTCCTTGTCTTTATGGAAATTGGATTCAAGGTTACACAGCTGTGTGCTATTAGAGCAGCCTCTGGACATAGGCAAATGAACATTTAAAGAAGGGAAGAGGTTGTAGAAAAATATTATAGGGGAAGGTGATTATGAAGATATCTCAAGACATCAATGTACCTTGTACTCAACACAGACACTTGGAGCCTTGAGAAACCTGGAACTATGTCCTATAACATCCTGCATGGATTTGCAAGATACTGTGGTGTTTTCCTTCTGCTATGCTCGTAAGTACTGGTGCTAGGTGCACGTCTATGCACAGGTAGCTGTAGTCACACATAATCAGCTCCCTGTCTCAAAGGGTAGGACCATCTCAGTTTCTCCAAAGGAAGTCACAAGGAACCCTCTAGCAGATAGCAATAATACAGCTTTATTTACTGAGAAATTTCCTTTCTTTTCCTTTACTTTTTGTACAGAATTTCACTGTTCAGAAAACAAACTGTTTTCTTATACACTACGCTATGTATTTTCAAACTGTACATCTGAGGTATGGTTCATAAACTTATAGATTAACATTTCATTTTTATGTTCTTTTTAAGTTCATGTGTGCCTTAAAGTACCTGCTAGACAATTCTTTTCTGTGTCACTCTCTAACTGGTAAAACCAAGCTCCACTCTCCCACATCCTGGGCAACCTAGCTGAACGAGCAGAGGAGATATCAGTACTCATGACTTCATGGGAATAAAGGAAACTTAATTTCACTCTTTAATTTTATCATAGTTACATCCTTCTGATCACTGACTGTGAGTCATGTGGAATACTTTGGCCTTCATTTCAGAGGCTTTGTTTCTTGTTTCTAGTTTACTTAAGGTTACTGAGGGGCAGGGGGTGGATTTCTCTTTTCTCAGGATAGATTTTTGATTCAAACAAATCAAGAGCAACATCTTTGCTAAGTACCTCAATTTGCATATTTTCATTTCAGGGTGCCTTTAACAAAGTCAAGTTTTGAAAAAATTCCTCTTTCTAGAATTTAGCATCACTCTACTAGATTGAACATTCCTTTGATATATTGCCCCCCTCCCCAGCAATTTGTTCCTCAAGGACATCGCATGGATTCTGTGGTGGTATCTGCCATGAGCAGCCCCACTAGAGCTGCTTCCTGAGCTGTGCCAAGCCAGGCTCGAGTGTTTTCAGGGCAAGGGTCAGAACATCCTCTCCCCTGTGTGCTCCAGAACGAGTTGTTCCAAGAAGCAATTCTCCAAAGGTCAAACTTTCTGATATAAGACCAGTTTAGAAGAGAGCAGTGGAAATCCTACATAATGATTTTATTAGATTCTTGTCCCTTTCATCTCCCAGAATTTTGTGCTCAGCAGTGTTCTTAGTAGAGATCAGTAGCAAAGTAATCCCAAGAAAGGTCCTATGGTTTTCTGAAAACAGAGATCTGTTTTCATTGCACAGTTCTGGCTGCACAAAATCATGATTGCCTGAATCTTTGAACTGTTCTTTTTGTCTATAATCCCCATTATCCTTTGGCTTCCACTGAGGAGTTTCACAGAGAATAACTACAGCTGAGCAAATATGAGGGTTCCCTCATTCTCTAGACAGTATGGTGAAGATTGGAGAGGAGGAGGCATTCCTGGAGGAATCTCTTGTGGCCATAGAGGGAGTGTGATTTGATTTGAAGGGATTCATGCCATTGCAGTGGTGCATTTTTTTGTTACAGTCAGACTGTGATTCTTCATATAATGCTCATCCTGTGGGTCTGAAGTTTCAGTGTCTTAAAAGCTCCAAAGTACTCTACTCTAGCCCTTCTGAGGTAGCCTTAAGAGAATATCTTTGAGGTCTGGGAGGAAAGGCAAGGCTCCAGAATACTGGAAAAGGACAAGCATGAAGCCTGCCTCAAGAAAGAGATACAAAGGAAAAGGAGGAACCATGAATTAAGTCAAAGCATTTTGAATGTCACATTAGAAGCTGTAGGTTGTAAGTTGTTTGATGCTGCATATGGTAGCTCTCAGATATATAATGAACTTGCTGGTGTTTTCTAGCCAACATCTCAACTGTATGCTGAATTGTGCATTTGTGGGATACTTTCCCAAAGAAAGGCTAGAGAATTAACTATATGCAACTCCATTACAGTAATTCCCATTGTTACATCTTTTAGTACATCTAAATGATAAAACATGATCTAATTGCTAAACAAAAGCAGAAACAGCAAATTTTGTAGTAAATGTAAGTTATTTAAGTCAATGTTGTGCCTTCCTTCACTGGTATTTGAATTTAAGTTTCATTTTGAAAGTTTAAACTTCTCCAGTGCCCCCCAGGGCTAGTGGGCAGCTGGTTTGAACTCTGGGGCACCAGAGTCACATGCTCCCTGCAAAACGAGTTGCTTAGCAAGAAGTCAGCTCCACTCCCCAAAAGCTGCACTGAATGCCTGTCTTACAGAGATACCTAAAGTTGTCACTGATTTGAGAACTCCACTGCCCATGACAACCATCCTGCTCCTGAAGGAGTTTGCATTCTCTGGCTTGTTTAGGTTGAGCATCAGCCACTTGGCACTCCTGTAGTCAGTCCCTTGTTGCTGCTGGCGCTGGCTCTGAGTAGAATTGTCCAAATTAAATAAAGTGAGAAGATAGAACTGGATTTCTTGGCATGCTGAGAAATGTTCAGTCCTTCCCCGCGTAGCAGGGAGCAATGACCACAGGGCAGTCTGTGATGGCCTAGTGCCCTGAGAAGTGCTTATGCATGGGAAGACCTGGTGAGGTAAAAGGAAGGCTGTTTGTAACAATTTGCTCAGCAGGTGTGCTCTGACCTGGGTTCTCGCTGGCAGATCTCACCACCAGCTATGGGCACTGCTCTGTCTGTCTCTGTCACTGCAAGGTGAGCTCATCCTTCAGTATAAGCCCTTTGCCCTGGGCCTGTATCTACAGTAATAGAGTCAACTAGAATGTGAGAGCTGTCTTGTCATGAACTTCCCTGCGAGTTTTATCCCACAAGTTATCCAGGCTGTGAGCTCCAAGCAGGAACTTTATGTGGAGTCTCATTCTTGCTTCTGTGGTGCAAGTGAGGGCACAGACACTCTCAGGAGCAGTGAGGTGGATAAACATGTTGCTGGGCATGTGGGGGAGCTGTGGGTGGCAAGCTTATGGCCCATTTCAGGGTGGCCTAGCACCTGCAGCTCCCAGATGTATGAGTTTGGGAACGTTTAGGGTAGGTTGACCTATGCTTATAAATCAATGTATTTTAATGACTCTTTAATTTAATATTTAATAAAATTTCCTCACTTGACAAAAATACTAAATATTCTTCAGCTTGGGGAGAAGATGCCTCTCTGGCCCTTTTAAGCCTTTAATGGTAAAGGGAATGGCTTCAAATGTCTCAATAGGAGCATTGTAGAAGACGTTATAATTCCATGTAAGGCTTTACAGAGCTGGAAGTGGTTTTCAGGACAAAAGACAGTTTAGAGAAACTTTTTTTTTTAGAAGTGGTAATTATATGTTTCGTACTTCACATGAGCTTTGTGGGTTTTACAGTGTTCTCTTAAAATGAAGCTCTGGCATCCTGGCTGGCAAATGGGGGAAGAGCAGGCAGGAGTAGTGGAACATCCTGGCCCTGGAGATCATGGGCATCTACCCTCTCAGGACCCTGAATCCTTCTCCGCCAGCCCAGCAATCCTCCAGGTGAACTGTGTTAGAATGAGAAACCTTGGAAATGCAGGGCACCGGCAACAGGAGCTAATGAGCCTTCCATGATCTTATGTCCATCTCAAACTTTTTATTTTTAGTTCCAGGATGCTTTGGTTTCCCATCTGTGCAGCACAGTGCCTCAGGCAAGCTGGCAGAAGCCTGGGCATATTTCCACCAGGAGACAGATTTCCACTGTAGTTGGCCTTTTCTACTGCTAAATGCTTTGGTTTTGATGAATCAGCATTTTCCTATGGAAAAACATTCCTTTGGAGAATTTCCAGTCAGAATGAAACCAAGATTCAGCACCTTGCAAAATCCCTCCAGAACAGGATTTATTCTCTATAGCTGTACTTATAAGCAATTTTACTCTTCCTTGGTTTCTCTATGTTATAATAAAATAATAACACAGATGCAAATATCACTGGTAAAGGTATTTATAGTGAGGATAACTATTTTTGCCACTGGAAAGATTATGAAGTGTATAGACATTTAAATACAGGACCTGGAAAGGAGATAAAAATCTCTCAGATTCCTGTGTGGTGAAATCGTGAATTTTGAGACCTTATTTTGCAGTGCAGCAGTGTTAGAGGTCATGGAAAATAAAAATAGTTTAAACAATTCAGTATTTGCTTAGCATTCTCCTTGTAAAACAGACTTAAATCTAGGCACGTATTATTGAAAATCATAAATTTGATCAGACACTTGTGAACACGTGTTTATATTCAGCTCTGGTTGATTTTGGCTTCGTGTTTCTTCTGGCTATCTATCCTCAACCAAAACATAGCTCAAGCAGTTGCAAAAGAACTATGGCCGTAAATCAGTGTGGGTGTGAGCAGCAATAAATACAGCCCTTCTCTCTTGTCCTCTATAACACAGCAGGTGTGAAACAAGCCATTAGTTCACACTTACAATCGTGGGAAGGCAACTGTACATTTGTCATGCAAATTCACATCCTTCCTTTCACAGTCATTCCCTTAAAATGAGTGTGGTTATATTGTTTGATTGTATGTGTAACTAATGTAGTCCCTTCCTTTTTGCTGGATTAACAGTTTAATGCATCTGAACCCACCTGTTCCTACAGGATTCGCACAGGATCTTTTGCAGTCCATGTCAGCTTCCTACCTGGAGTTCATTCAAGCCATAGACAATCCTTTTGCCTTAAGGTGAGGTAGCAAGTTAAGGGTGATTCAGTGACCTTTGGCATCTTTTTAAGCAGCTGAAGTTGAAGGATGAGCTCTGTGCACAACCTCATCCCTGAAGATTCTCTCTCTGAATAAAACTAAAAATTAAAAAAATAAAGGAGGGGAAAACTCATCACTTCAGTTGCAATCCAGAGACCAAATTTTGCTTCTGCCATTCTTATTGCAGGCAAAGAAGGTAATGCAACTTGATAGCTGTGTCATCCTGTGGAAAGAGATCCTCCTGTGAAAAAAAGTCCTCACCTGCCCCTACAACGGAGACGTCCCTGCAGGAGGCAAGATTTGCGTCTGAGGAGTATGGAATTGCAGGTGGGCTGGAACTGGGGTGAGTTGATCCATGACCACACAGGCTCTGGCACTCACAGATCGCGCGTTTCAATGGCAGTGCAGTTAATGGCTGGCTGAGTCTGCTGAGTGAACTTCTAGAGGTGCACCATTTCATCTGCCCTCTAACCAGCACTTCCCTTGAGAGGAGACTTTTGTAGCAGGTAAGACCTTATCTCCTCACACATTTGAAAGAGCTTGTTGCTTTATGTTGTTTTATTCCTCTTATCCCTCCTGTTGGATCTGCCCTGTTGTTATGCTGTGTGGAAGCAGATGAACACTGCATTTAATTGTATGAGATCATAGATGCAGCTGAAAAATGAGTAATAGCAAAAGCAAGATAAAATCCCTTTATTTGGCATCTGCCAAAAAGAGAGAGAAAACCAAAGAAAACTGGAAAGAGGAAAAAATTGTGTACTATACCTTTTATGGTTCTGAGCCCTGGAAGGCAATCACAAATACAGCAGAGCTACTTGGAAATTTTTAAGTAGCTGTTTGTTAACTGTATGTAGATCTGGAAAGACTAAACATAGTGAATTGTGGAATTTAGTTAGTCTACTTTAACTAGAAATAAATCTGAGGCATTAATTTCCAATCAGTGTGATCCAAAGTCCAAGCATGTTTAGATTCAGAATGAATGGTTTCTATCTTTCTCTAATTGGAGACTCATCTACTCAGAAGACTGTATGCTGGGGGAGCTAAACCCAATTTTTCCATATGTAGAAGTCACACAGAATATAATTTAAAGAACTTACTTTCAGCACCAAATCCAGTACTCCATTTCCTGAGAGACTTGGCATTTGTAGCGTGGAGCTCATCAAAGAAGCTGACTGAGCACTAGCTGAGCTCAAAAGATCGCTGAGTTGTATATCTGACTGTTGGGTGTCTTCTTTAGACCTTGGTTAGGAAGACAACTTGCTATGAGTTGTGGTAACAATAAAACCCAAAGGTAAACACCCTCCCTACAGGAAAAGGGTTTAGCTGTACTAAGCCATGGGAGTGACAGAAGAACACAGGGTCACAAGAGGATGGGGTTCCTCTTTGGCTAGATCAGTACGTATTTAGTGTGAAAGTGCACCTGCCTTAAGAGGCTGCTCAAAAATTGTGTACTCTTCATTCTTTAAAGACAGATTAAGTTCTTTTGCCTTTTAGGGAGCAGAAGGAACCCAGTATTAGTGGAAAAATTTTCAGGGGTAGGACTGAGTTTACTTTTCTCCTACTTAGACTGAAAAGCAGCCTTTCCTCTGGTTGAGAGCACAATTTGAGGTGATCTATAGGGTGCAAAGTTCTCTCAAAACCTCTGATGTGGGTGAGATCAGCTCCTTACAGGACTAAGGCTCTCCTGTGAAGACTTTGATGGTTTGTAAAGCACTGATTCAGCACATCCACTGTGGGCTGGGTAATTTGCAGGACATGCTTTATTAGCCTATAGTGGCTTGAAGCATAAATTGAAGCTTGAGCTAGAAGTTCACTGCTGATTTTTTCCAAAGAGCTAAAAACACTTCAGACTTCTTAAATGACCAACACATTATATAGGCAAAATTATATATGTGAATACTTTTATAACAAATTGATGTTGTCATAATTTTGTATGAGTATGGATGTTCTTTGAATTAATCCAAGATGCCTAAATTGTAATCCACAGCAAATTATTTTTATTTATTCTAGGTTGCAAATACTGCAGGTATTCCACCTAGCTCAGGGTGGTTACCTGGAGTCTGAAAGCAGCCACATTCACTGTTCCTAAGAGATCATTCAAATTGCTTTTCTGCAGTAACTTTCATCCAACTTACATTTTGGGTTTCTTCCAGTTTAATGGAACCTTTGGCTCAGGTTTTTAATGCAGATGGCTTTATATAAATCTTTAACGAATATGTTGAACCTGGGTCACTTGAACTGCTTTCAGCTGATTTAATGCTGACTTCTGCTGTTATCAAGATCCCAACTTGGGACCAGGCACCAGTATTTTACTTTCTTGCAGAAAAATTATACTACTCAGGAAAGGAACATACCACTCAGGGAGGGAAATTTAGCTTATGATTGGATAATAAGTAGCTAAGGAGGGACAAATATTTTTCTCTCTTTCATATATACATATGGTTGTTTAATACTTTAGAAAGTATCTTGTTTTCTGAAACTAATGAAAGTTTGTTAATAGTAGAAATGGTTTAAAGCAATTCAGCTATTCTAGTAATGCATGTAGAAGTTTTGGAAAATTTTCTACAATTTATTCTTTCTGTGGAAAAAAATGCTTTGTTAGCAAGCCAGCTCCTGCTTCCAGCACCATTTTAGGCCAGACTATCTTGAATCGGTCCCAGAACCAGCTGTCTTTTTTGGTTCAGATCAGAATGGACACAAACTGAGCTTTGAATAGTGGCTTGAGCTTTTCAGTGGTTTGCTACTGCTTCAATTTTGCATTTAAATCACTAATGATCAGTTGATGATTATTATTCTATGAATGTTTAAAGTCCCAGTGTCCTATTTGTGAAATGAACTGGTATAGAGACCAGCAGAAAAGTAATTGTAGCCTTAATCCTCTGCTGTGTCCCTGGCACAATGAAAAAACTAAGGAGAAGGTGAACATCCTCATTCCACATTTTGGCTGGGTTTATTAATAGATTTGCATTTATTAAATTAGTTTTTGCTAAGTTTTCATTGTGTCATAGGTCAGTATTCTGTCTGGGTACTGAAAGGGTGGTTCTGGAAGTGGAAAGCAAATTCTTTTTACAGCCATGATTTATCCTCATCTTGAATACTGTATCATATTAGCAAAACATTTATAGTGTGAGAGATGTATGAGTCAAAGTATTACATTAATAGTTTAAACTGAAGATGGGCCAGAATTTTTCTGTGGTGTCCTCTGAAGTGTCTACATATAATGGAGTGAACAACCAAAAGGAAATCTGAATGTGGTAAATCAAATTGCTGCTCAACCCGCCATCAGGAATCAGGAGAAAGTTTACACAGCTGCCTGTCAGTAACTGCTAATGATAAAGTGTATTTCTACCATCCCATAGACACAAGTAATAACTTTATCTGGGTGAATAGCAGCACTTGGCTGGCAACAAGTAGAGGAAAATGTCACTTTTTTTTTTTTAAACTTTCTTCTCTTTTAATTGCATATTATTGACAATATTTGCTTGCTTGGGGTGTGTTGTGTTGGAGATCTTCCCCACATGGTTGCCCTGCAGCTCCTGAGGAACTGCATTCATGCTTCTCTGGTGGCAATGGGAATCCTGCGGGGTGGCTGCTGTGTGCAGTGGGTCTGGCACTGATACGGAGTTGGGACTCACTGGCCAAGCACTAACACCCAGAGACTCAGAGCATTACTGGGGTGCCCTGTCTAGATCTCATGTCCAAAGGGCCAGGTTGGATTCAGAATGACGCCCAGCTCTGACGTAAGTATTTTGGATTATTGTGGACAAATCTTTTTATTGCTTTGTTTCTCAATTTCCCCACAATAAAATGAAATAATACTATTTACCTTCTCTGAAGAGTGTGATGAGTTTGCAAGTAGGAAGTAGGGTGAAAGTTAGGCAACAATTTTATTTTTAAATATTGGCATTTAATCCTTGAATACTATCAGTGATTTCTGAATACTTTCATTTCTCATAACCAGGTCTGTACAACCTCAGTTCACCTCCCTGTGCTGACGCCTTTAGATGTTCTGCTCCACAGCTGCCATGGAGATGTCTGTAGGGCTCTGGTATCAGTCTGGGCAGGAGATAGCCAGGCTTTGAGATAAGCAGGCTCTCTGTGGATGCCTCTCTGGTTTTTTGCATGCATTGGGAAGAGCATCAGAAGGAAGTGAGAAGGGGGAAGAGAAAGCACAGGCATTTCAGAGAAACAGGACTGTGTCTTTGCTGTAGAGCTCTGATACTGTGCTAGTCTGATCCCTTACAACAGAATATTGGCATGTTATAATCCATGCAGTTATTTTCTCAGTGTGAAGCAGTGATTTACAAAGACTTGATCACAAGCTGCAGCTTTCCCTTCCCCTCCTCTGTGTTCCATCTCCATTATCCTAATGTATTAATGCAGAGAACACTGCCTGGTACCATGAGATGTCTTGCAGGAGGACAAGCCAGGTGACAAGTGCTCCTTTCCCACACTGCCGTGTGGGACTCTGCATCTTGATTGCCTTTAAACTGGTCAGTCTCCCTGGGCAGAAAAATGCTGTGCTGAGTTGCTGCAAATGTGTGTGTGACAGTACTCCCTGGGGTACATCCAGCAGCTGGCTTAGAAATTCAAAGCTGCTTTCTCTAAGAACAGGACACGATTTAATACATTTAGAGAGGGATCTTATCAAGGTTAATAAAATTCTCTGTACCCTCTGCACACCCATCTATAATTGCTGTTAGTCAGGAAGTAGATGAGGGTCTCAGTACTGCACCCCTCTGCTGTGGGTGCTTTGCTGTACAGGGCTCTGCACCCCCACCTTGTGCTCAGGGCAAGGGATCCGTGCTCATGGATAGCTGATAATGGTTGTCAGCTGTTTGTCAGTACTGCTCTGTGCAGAGTTAGGTACGCCAGTGCGTCAGCCAGGACAGAGCTCTGCACCAACAGAGCTGCAGTGAAGCTGGCTCTGAACAAGTTCATTTCAGTGTCTGTAGATGGGGAAGGAGAACTCCCTCGGTTGGCTTAAAGGAGGTGCTGAACATTGAAGCATGAATTCCTAGGTCCCAGATGCAGTCAATGGAGAGAGCAAGCGGCTCCAGGGTGTGACCCAGTCTGCATCACCCTGCCCAGCTGATCTCTGCCCATTGACTAAGGAGGGTCAGGATTCTGACAGAGGCACTCGGTGGGAATCTGTCATCCTGCAGCATAGCCAGAGGGCAGAGCTTTACTACATGTAGTATTTACATATCTTATGACTGCTCACACCACAGTCCTCCTTTTGCTTGTTTTGGCTAGGCCAGGTATGGACTTTCCTTTACCGTTTTTTGGTTAAATTTTTTATTAGCACAAGATAATTGAAGAGAATTGCATCTCCTTGGTGCCTCGATAGGTTAAAGCACCAGCAAGCAGTGTCTTTAAGCTTTGCACATCCTCATTGTGCAGTATTGTGGTTAATGTTGCAATGAAAGACCAGTCCCTTGCTGTGCAATATTAAGCAGAAAAGGATGTAATTCAGTACTACTACTCTGGTAGTTAAGCATGTCATGTTTCCATACTGTAGTACTAACGTGAAGGGAAAAGTAACCCAGACCAAGACAGTCGGCTTTTAAAGTGGTTTGGCTTCATGGAATTCACATGAATGAGCTGCAGATCCAACACACGATGATACAGCCTATATCAGCTGAAGTGACATGAAATCTAGGTCTTGCCATAGTTTGGACAACCCAAGCCCTGGCCCTGAGTCATGGAGACGTTAGGTTGGGAACTTACTGTGTGCAAAGAAAAGGTATTTTTATTCCTTTTAGCAGACAAAGAATACTCATACATAGTATAAGCAGCAGCAATAGAGAAGGTTTGATAATTTTGACTCATATGCACTGCTTGGTTCAAAGCCTTTTGAACATAATTCCAACCAGATAATGTGAGGAACAGCATTGTATTAAAAGACTGCCAGTGGAAAAGCCATATACACACACAAGATGGAATAAGTCTGTAAAGAAAAGTGTTTTCTATTTAATATTTTGATTTTTTTTCCCACTCCTGCCTTCATCTGGACTCAAATCACATCCAATAATATTTTAAAGAACCACCAGCCATTCTGCATTGAGTTGGGGGTGGGTTTGGCAGGAACTTTATCTTTTTCCCTCAGCTCAGACACAAGTGGGTGGTATTTCTCCTGTGCTTCTGCTGTTACCGATAAATAATCCAGGATTCTGATCTGTGTGTTGGGGAGCTTAGTAATCAGGAAATTTGTGAAAAGTAATGACTCACCTGAACCTTCAAGCTAAAGATCAGCTGTGATTCACCTGGACTCTCTTAATTGCTTCATTTTAGGTTTAAGAATTTCATCTGTTTTAAATCTAATTACCATGGAAAAACAATAAAGAAGCCTTGCATATACATATATTTTGTTCAGTGATACCTGACTTTCCCCTCTAGGGGAATGGGTTCATAATTCTGACATATTTTTATTAAAATAGGCAGCCTAAAAAATTTTTGAAATATGTAGCCTCACAGGAGATTTATTATATTTGCCTTATGTTATGTTGTCTTATATTATATTTGACTTATTACATTCAACTGTAAAGAAGTCTTTTTGTAAGCAGAGAAAAAAAAAATCCAGAGATGGAAAACTACTTATCCAGCCAAAGAGAGTGCAGTTATAGAACAGGCATCTAAATCTTCCACACCATTGTAAAAAATTACCACTTAATTGTTTCCAGTTAAAAAAAAAAACAAACCCCAAAACATAAAGAGAAGTTCCTGGGATATAGCAAGTCAAAATAAGGACACTTTTACAAAATAAATGAGATTTTCACATGAGAATCACTGTTTCCAGCTCAGCCCAAATCCTTTTTAAGCTTTTAGAGAATCCCTGTCATTTCCATGCATTCTCTTCTGTTTATTGTTTAATCCTGTGTAGCTTGCAAGTCAATTACTTCACTGCAAGTTTGTGTTTATGCACCTAAAGTTAGGCTGCTTTATTTGTTGAGGGTGATTAAAATTCACTCAGCTACTGGCAAGAAGGCAGATTCCTGTGTACTATTCACACTGTGCTGGTACTGTGGAAAATGGAAAGAAAACTGAATGATCAGGGTGAAAACTGCTTGGGTGTTAAGATTTCCTAAGTGCTCTTCTCTTGGAAAGGACACTTAGGGTCTAGTGCAAAGTTCTTTATTGTTGCAAGGATAGGAATCTTGTCCAAACAAAGTTTAATGCTGCATTGTAGAGCCTATGTAAAAAAAGTCTGAAGGCAGTCCTGAAATCCAAATTAGACTTGGGGGGATGTTATCACCTTTCAGTGCCTTTCTTATTCTTTTGATAGAAGAGCAAAATCTCAAATGAAGTAAAAGCCAAACCCACATTCACCCCACATTAAGCTGCAAAAATGGAAAAACTGATTTGAAAACAAGTAACTGTAAAGTCAGAATTATCACTGTGGCAGCCCATGCATGCTTTGTAGGTGGAGGCCCTCATGTCCCATTTTTATCTCAAGGCTGAATTCCTTTGGGTTTCCAGACTGGCTCACACCTGAGGGGCCTGGAGCAGGAACTGGCTCTGTGCCCCAAGAGAGGCAGAGCCCTGGAGCCAGCCCTCAGTGACCATGGTCTGCATGTGTAACTAAAGATGAAGGTCTGTATTCCTGAAGATGTGAAACTTTTCACTGACCTCTAGAAATTTGTTCCTATTTTGAAGACATGGAAAAAATGGCGTGCTGGTGGAGAAATCTAAAACCCCCAACTGCTCACATTAAGGAACAAATACTGGTGGACATCCAGTCCCTGCTTCCATGTTAAAAGATTTTGAGGCATCCCTTGTGTGCCCGGAATTTTTTAGCAGTACTGACTTTGGCTGGTGAGGGTAACATAGCAAGCACAGGATCTGTAATTTGGGTATCTCATCTCACACCTTCTCTTGTTGCTTAACTTTATGCCATTTTCCTTATGTCTCTTTTAGCTTTCTGCCAAGCAATTCAGAGTTACTATCATCTTCTAGAAGTTTTGTTCCATATGAGATGCTTCTATACCTTGATAAATGTACTGCTTATTTGTCTTGAACAACATTTTTCTTCCTCTGCTTCTGCCCTTTAGTTTCACAATGTCATTCAAAGACTCTAATCTCTTCCAAACCCCTTCAGGAGTGTCTGGAGTTTGGTAACACTTTCCTCTTTCATATTCTTAAAATAGAACTTTAATCGCAATACAGGTTCCCCTCTGACGACTTTCTTTAATAGGAGTGTTCTTGTTTTATTTTCTTCCTACAGCTGAAGCTCAGGCTTCCTCCTGACTCAGAAGGGGTTTGAAATTGGGTACAACTTGTCTGTAGATGAGGGAAAGGAAGTGAACTTGTTTTGATGCCCATTCCTGAGGCAAAGGGGCAAGTTTCTACTGTTCTCAAGATCTACTATATAACTTTAATACCCATTAGCTGAAAGAGAGTAAGAAATTATATTAGAAGTGTTCTAGATGGAGCTTTAACAGTGCCTGGATTACGTGTTTTTCTGGGCCAAATATACAGTAGAAGTTAATTTATATAAACTGAAGTGTTCATGAAACTTGAACAAATTCTCTCCTTTTATGTGCTGTCTTAACTCTGTCAAGTTTAAAAGTCAAGCCCTCAGAACTGTGAAGCCTCAAGTCCACACTCCATTGGATTCTGTGTGCTTACTGGTATTACTGTGTGTCCAGGGAAGACAAATGGAACGGGGTTTTAACCTGGCCTGTGGGACTAACAAGACATTACTTTCTTGTCTGACAGAGAAATCCCACTCCTTTTGTGGATGAGTCTGTGTGAAAGCAATGCCACAGGAGTTACAGAAAGAACACAGAAGAGAGACTTTTTCCTGGCTGTGAGCAGACAAGATACTGTGCTTTAAAAGACAAAGCAAGAGAAAGTTATTATCAGTGTTAAGTCCACACTTAACTTTGGCAGCATTAAGTCCAGCTCGATCATCTTGCTTGCATAGGAGTCCAGCAGTCTTCAGCTCCCTGGTGACACAATGCCAGTTTTTGCTAGCCAGTCTTTGCTAACATCTATGGAAAGGGTTTGGTGTAGGCTGCAGGGTGTACAGTGAACAGAACTTCACTGAAGCCAAGGGGGCCTCGTTGTGCACCACAGAAGTATCTGTTCAGAATCCAATTTTTCTGTGTGCCCAAACCAAGCCTTATGCATTTTCCCTTGGGGATTTCACTAGCAAAGACTTCCTAAGAGCCTAATGAGAAACACTAGGCAGCCTCCACAATTGCTATTGGGATCTTCCCAACCTCATAGGGGAGAGACCACAGTGAGAGAGGGTATAGCGTCATTTTATGAGCAGAGACACGTTTGTGCTCCTTTCTCTGAGAGGCCTTTCATTGGAAAAAGAATTTTGTTCACAGCCTTCTTTCCATTCCCCCTTTCCTCTGAATTGCATCAAGAACTTTTAAGCCCCTTTGCTATACTCTGTGCTCCTTTTTGGCCTAGGAGCCCTTCTCCAGAATCTGCTGGGGTTCACAAATTACCAGTGCTATCAGGACTCAGTTTTGCTTAAACTGTTTCTTTTCTCTCCATTTCATATGTGCAAAGACTTCTAGCAAGGGATTTAGAGTGAGTCCAAGCACACTTTTCAGGTTAGGTTTGAGCAAAATAGGCTGTAAGGAAACCATGACAGACTGACTTACCTTTGTGTCCAGACTGTGCACGGCAAGGGACACAGCAAAACAGCCCCACATTATGGGTTAAGGCCTGCCAAGATATGCCTTACAGCCTCAGTTAGGGAGTAAGAGTGGCTTTTTGTCTCTGTAATGACCCCAGCTTATTCCACTATTTGATAAGCTTTTAAATCTTTTAAAAATTCCACTTTGGTTGAGGACACTGAGGAGATGGTCAAATCTAACTGATTTGTTCCCTTTATTCTGGTATAGCAAAAAGGGTTGTAAAAAATATGTATAACAAAAAAAAGGCTAAAATCTCAACGTGACTGGTCTTTTTAGTAGCTTTTATTTGTTAGCTTACATATGACTTCATAATTGCAATTAAACCTGATGTGAGAAAATTCCAGTAATCAATCATTTTTCTAAAAGAAAGAAGAGTTTTATTTCTGATAAATTCAAACAGATTCAGAAGAACAGCATCTCATTCAACAATCCTGCAATCTTTTACACTATTTTTGTGTCTCTTCTGCCTTCAGAACACAAGCATTCACTGCAGTAATAATGACATCCCACAGCCATGACAATGGCAAAGTTCCTGTCAACGTTCTTTGCAGCTCTTTGCCTCTTTTGTGAGTACTGTATTCCTCCTGTGCAGAGCTGCACAAGTCTCTTGTCTTTGCTTGTAGCAGAGGTAGCTGTTTTTCTCTCAGCAGAAACTCTGCTTCAGCAGCTGTGTGTGCTGCTAAGCTTGTCTCAGGGAGTTCCTGGAAATTTCTTCCCTGTCAGAGCTTTCTGCTTTGCTCTTTGACACAATAATCTTTAAGGCCTAATAGTCTCACAGGAGAATTTCATTAATTTAAGCCCCAAATGGTATGAGATTGGCATGTGGAGCTTCTAAAGCTGTGTGAATGAGAAATGCCTTTTTGGCCTATTTGGAATCACGTCAACTGGCTTCATCTTCCCTGCTTAACTTTATAGATGTGATAAGTATGCCTCAAATTTTGTGTATATAACAGATTGGCATTACTTTTTTTTTTTTTTTTAAATCCAGTAGCATGCAAATGATTTCCCAAGACATTCCACTTCTGGTTTGGTGGTGTTGGAGAAGCTGTTTGTGGTGATGTAGTAACTTCTCCAGACGTTGGTGAACCTTATGCACAAACCTGCCTGACTCAGGTTCTGCTGAATCAGGAGAAAGCAGGCACGTGGTCCTTAGCTTAGGGACAAAAACTGGGCTTTCAGGGGAAAGTGCAGATGGGAGGAGCCTTTCTTGAAACAGCAAATGATGCACATTGTACAAATCCTCTCAGTAAAACCTACTTGCTTGTTTGCTTTCATCTTGTAGCTAAATTCAGTTATAAGTTGCCTACTTAAATCCCTTTTGCTGTTCAATTAGTTGCTCTATTTACCTCACACTTATTCTTAAACCATAACTCTGTGCTTTCTTCAACAGCTGTCATACTTCAGTGCAGACTAACCTCTTTTGCTTAGTGGGGAGTATGAGTGTGACTGTTTCATATGTGCTTTTTATGATCACAGTCACTTGCAAACTGCTTTAAGTTCTGCAGGGATAAAAGACTACATAAATCTCTGATTATGGTTATTACGACTATGCTAACAAGAGCTGGCTGAGGAGCAAGAAATTTTGTCTTGCAACAGCCTCTAGGGTTTTGAAATTCCCCATTGGAATGAGATCAAACCTTTTACTGTCTGAAGTGGAGCTGTTGAAACATCGATTTTCAGATTCCCAAGTCAGACTTTTTTTTTTAAATTTGGGGTTTTTGTGACTTCACTTGAGATCCCAGATGCCCACCCTAACTAAACTCCAAATACCATTAAACAACAACATTTTATTTAATGAAAAATACTTTGTAGAAAACATTTCCATTTGAAGGAAAAAACACCACATATTCTCATGTTCTACTTGGGGAAATGGACACTTACTGTATGTCTTTACTTTTAGAGCTTTGGAAACAGATCCTAATGGAGATGACATTAGTAAACAATGGACAAGGGTGTGAATTTTGGGTGTCTACCTTAAAAGAGAGTACACAATGAATGCCTGAATGCCACTCTCCTTTGGCTTTGTGCATTGTTTGCTTTCTTCAGTCACTCATGTGACACTTGCCAATTTTGAGCAACCACAGAAAACAGGTCTTTAAAACACACAGGGAGAACTATAGATAACACCAGCATGCAAAATGCATTGTGTTGAAATGGAATTATTAGGAGACCTCTGGGAGAGTGGCCAGGGGGAAGGTGGATAACTATGTGTCTAGAAAATAAATTGTTCTTCCACTCCCTCAAAAAAGGAATGTGTGAAAGATGTCAAAGGTCGTTTACCAGCTGGAGCTTTCAAACGTGTTAAGAAAGCAGAGCAGCGGCACGAGGTCCGCGAGGCTGCCCACTCATAGCTGCAGTTCAGAGCACGGGGTGAGCGGCTCAGGCAATGCTCAGGTGAGGAATGGACATTTCTCAGTAAATAGTTTTGCCACTGTGGAACAGGCTTGAATCCAGATTTCACTCTGTATGTCCTTAAACTTTGCAGGGACAACGCTGTCAAATATTAGTGTGTTTCAAATGGACATTTTTTTGTTCTTTTACACAAAAGAGGTAACTACACACACCTCAGATGTGGCAGGGGAAATGAAATCTGGCTGTATGCTGTGCACTTGGAGCCTCTCCATACTTCGGAATGGAAAATTCCCATGAGCACCATGTGGGACTTGCCCATTACGTTTTTTCTTCATACTCCTAAGCACCATTTTGAAAAATGGATGTGTTCCTTCTGTCTGGTAGAGACTGGGTAATATTGTAGAAAATAACCTGTTCACAGAATTAAAAGAGAGACTTTTACCTGCATCCATTATTCTCTTGGTTCTGCTCATATAGCATCTATTTCTCCCCCATTCTTCAACTGTCTCATGTGAAAGAATTCATTGTATTAATTTCCAAATATCTCTTGTGTTTTTGCCATCTAAAATTTCAGCTACTTGCCAGCTCATAACAAACAAAAATATCAAGCAGGGATTGTCTGAGTTCAAGCTCCCTTCTGTATTTTCTGGATGAAGAATATTTTCAGCACTGGTAATCTTTTCCACCAACCCTTTTTTGGAAACATGGAGGGCAGAGATAATGGTCTAAGTGAGGAGGGGCAAAAAACCTCTTTTGACTTTTTGTAGTATAGTGATGTGGTAATATCTGGGACATGTCCATGTGGTCTGGTTGTTTGATGTTGAGCGCTCCTGTGTGTTTCAAAGCTGCAGCTAGAAATTCCCAGGAGCAAGAGCACAGGGAAAGTGCCTGGAAGGGACAGCTTGAATGATCAGATATACCCTTCTGAATTGTTTCTCCCAACTCCTTCTAGTGTTTCCATCTTTCAAGTGTTTCTTTTCTCATGTTGGGACACCAAGCCCCACAAAGCCGGTGCAGTGGCAGCAATACTCACATACATAAAATTAACAAGGAAGATACAGATGGATGTTTGCGTTTGGGTGGGGGTTTTTTTGTTATTGCTCTTTGTTTTATTGGGTTTGGGGTTTTTTGTTTGTTTCTATTTGTTTGCTTTTCTTTTTGTAACAACTAGTTTAAGCATTTCTTGTAACTAGGCTTATCTACTGCTCCTCCAGCAGACAGGAGTGTTTTGTTTATTTTAGCTTGATGGCTAAATCCTTTAAGCCTCCCAGAAACTTACTCCTGCATTTCAAAGAGCTCTGTGAATACAACGTGAAGACAAATATAAATATGCAGAGTGAACTGTCACCCTAGCATTACTTACTTATTACTTACTTACTTGCATGCACTTGCCTGTGATGATTTGAATGCCTTTGTCTCAGTTCATTTCTGTAGTCTTGGTCTTGCTGTTCTTGGTCTGCTGCTCTTATTGGCATTCCCATGTTCCATAGAGTAGTTTTTTCAGGATTTCTTCAGTTCCAACCCTTGTAAATCTTGCTCTTCTACTTGATGTTGCTCCCAGTCGCTCTAGCAAATCTAAAAGATTTGGTCTGAAAACATGTAGTTCCCATTCAAGGACTAAACTGAAGCTTTTGCTGAGAGACTTAGAGCAGGGTGGTATCACAGGTATGTGTCCTTTGGAGCCCAAGAGAAGGTTGTGTTTCTCTCAGGGCACTAGCGTGGCTCTCCATCTCTCACCAGTTACCTAACTTCATCAACAGTGATGATTTAGTCACCTTGGGCTCTCCTCTGCTCTCAGGTGTAGATGTTGCTGATCAGATAGGCAGGCACCTGTGATCAGATTAGAGAAATACAACCAGTAGTGTCACACAGTCCCCCCACGTTCCTTTGCTTCTCTCCCTTGGCTGCCTTCTCTCCAGTTCAGACCCAGGACCTGGCTCCACCCAAGTTCTCTTGTGTTTTTTCTATCATTGACTGGTAGAGGGAAACACTAAGGAAACACATCAGGCCCTTGTGGGTTGTGTAGATGGCAAAATGTAATGGCTTTTTGTAGAATGTAAAGCAATTTAATGGTTAAGCCATAAATCCAATGAATGAACAGGGTCATGTGAGTTAAAGGACTTCAGAGATTGCTTCTGCTGCCACTAAAAGCTGTTAACATGTCACTGCAGGAAGTGACAACGTGCCCATGCAAAATGAATGTTATTTAAAGTAGCTTCATTACATAGGAAGCTAATTCCAGAGCTGCTGTTTTAATGACTTCAACATTCACAAATTAACCCCTAAGTACTTCCCTCACGTAAGTGCAGCATGCAGAACAGATTCGTGTCGACACTGCTTTGAGCCTTTTTCTTTAATTTTCCTGAAGTTTTTTTTTCCTAAATCCCTTTGCATTTAGTCCCCCTGGAGTCAATGAAGATGCCTAAGCTAGTTTGGTGAGCCAGAAAGCAGGTGGTTTGCTGCAGCATGCTTGAGGTCTTTTCCCCAAGCAGCTGATGATGCTTGTAGCCTGCATGCCATGGCCCACAGGCAGCCTTCTCACCTTTCCCACAATCCAGGTCTTGGTACCTTGTGGAAAGCCAACTTGTCTGCCCTTCACTGGCTGCATGAAGACAACACAGTGGCAGATCCACAGGGAGGACGTGGGTCTGATCCATGTCCAGAGCAGCTGTGACCTGTGGTCAGTGTTCTGTCAGTGCGGCCTTGGGCCAGCACACAGAGGCACACGAACCTGAAACCATCTTCCTCACCACCAGAGTTCTGAGCTGCACAGCTGGAACCCACCCTGGCAGCATGGTAAAAATACAGGCAGTGGAGCTGGAAGCATGAGGGAATGTGTCCCATCTGCCCCGTAGGGTTTGCAGATGGACTCCCCCCGGGTTAATCACTCAGCAGCTAGAAATCAAGTGGAGCTGTTCCCTGAAATGCACTGTGAAAACAGGAATAAAAAAAGAAAAATACATTAAGCCAATCATTATAACAAGGAAAATAAACATGCAAATAAATCATAACAGATCGAAAAGCAGTGAGTTACAAGGACATGTTTTTGTTGGGTTTTTTATAGTTCCCACTGAGCTAAGAGAAGAAATTAAAAAGAAAAAACTTAACTGATATTGAAGTCAAATTGCAGCATTCAAAAGAATGTGATTAGAATATTTGTTTATCCACCCACCTCAAACACTCCTCTTCTCTTGGGGACACAAATATTGCAATCATAAGAACAATTTTAATTTACGTGGGAAATATATCTTCATTTTGCCCTACTCATGACTTGCTGAAGGGAGATGAGACCCAGGCTAGAAAGTACTTTTATGGGACGCTTCACTTGATAGATTTGCGGGAGAAAACACTGTGTGATCAGTGGAAATTGCACTTCTACTGCCAGCAGTGGTGTCGTAGGTGTGTGGTAAATCCTTATGGCAGTTTTCATGTGTATGATTGAAGTGTTTGGAGCTGCTTGTGCAAATGAAATGAGTGGGATTCTGCCAGTGCTCAACAGCTGTGATGAAGTGGTCCATTTAGGGAAAGCATCACTCGTAGTCATATCCATTGTCTTAACTTTTCATGTGCTTCCATTAAAGAACTCTAAGATAACACTTTTAAGTCAGATGGAGAAAATAAACTCAGCTGATATGTCATCCTTCTGTTTTACTCAATGGTCTTTAGAACGAATATGAATAAAAATACTGCTGTGTTCTTTTTTGCAGCTGTTTTCACCACAAAATGTACATTTTTCAAAACCATTTTTAATGAAAAATGAACCAAATAATGGAATGACAGCTAGAATAAGTGAGTGAGAGAGTACCAAGACTGAAATGAGGAATCAGAATGAATTTTTCTCAAGGTTATTTTTTAAGTTTTAGTTTGTGACATTTTCTTTGTAATGGTGGGGGAATTAATATAAAAATTCTGTTTTAAAATGTCAATATGGCAAAAAATATTCCCGATCAGAAATAAACCAGCACAGCACGAGTACTTCCGATCCTGCTGGGAAGTTGCCTGAGCTCTTCTGAAAAAATGGCATGTAAATTCAGGACTTTACCTTTCTCTGTATCTGTTTATTGCAGTATTAGTTATAATTCTGTACCGAAAGATGCCTGCTGAGATGGACACAGCCTTCATTGTTCCCATTTTCTCAGAGGAAAGTTTTTGATCAACCCCGATGTCTCCATGTATTTCACCAGAAGTTAGTGTCTGGGTTTCACTTGTCCAAAATCTACCCTGATTGTGGATAGCAAAAGCCAGTGGTTAAACTTCTCCAGCAGAAGGTCAGGTTCATGAAAAGCTGACATTTCTTAATGTGATCCACTTCAATGAACAGAGACATACTCCCTTGTCTTACTTTAGATTGATACAAAAACCAGTTTTTACTCTTGGTCTTGAATTTGGATGTGGGGCAGTACAGCCATGTTTGCAAAGGAGTTCTTGTTTTGTGTCCCACCATTTCAGTTGTATCCAACTTACTTTTTGCTATTTAAAGTTGAAGATTTTTTTCTTGAAATACAGTTGCAGAAAAATGTATGTACATCCTGATCCAGTTGATACAGAAATAGAGGTAGCATTTCCTCCTTATCCTCTTTATCTTTTTGCTTTAGCTGCTAAAGACTACAAGAAAAAACTTTGAAGACCTGTGTTTGAGTGCAAAGACAGTTCCCTGAATGACCCATAGCAGATAATTTATACAATGTTCGTTTACTTCCATTAGGCCCAAATATGTATTTCCCATTTCTGCCCGAGAGCAATGCAGTCACTTGAGCAAATACTGTATCTTAGTGCTCTTGCAAGGGCGTGTGAGCACTAGGCTTAAAACCAGAGACATCTAAATTGAGATTTCGGAGGTATTGGAAATAGCACGTCTCATCTTGAGGTTTAGGCTCACAGAATATGGAGGTGTAAGCTTTGGTAGAGTGTCTGCTTAGTGTATGAGTCTGCATTTTTACTGTAAAGACAAGGAATATTGGCCTGAGCAGGATCTGGTCTTTGTCACTTGGTTTAAAGAAATGCAGGGTTCTCTAGCAATGATGCCCAATTCTCTTCTCATACTTTGCTCCAGTTAATTATTTAGAGATTTGTGGACTTAGCAAGCTCTGACAAAATTTTACCAGATGTCAGAGACCACATGCTTAAGAAAGCAGAGATTGTCTTTTTACTTCATCCAGCTTTCTCATGTCAGCAGTGCCCCATTTAACATCATAATCTTTACTGGTAAAAGAAGTGTGAGACTGAAATTTTAACACTTTTTTTTTTAATATTTAAAAAAATTTTCTTTTTGTTGTTTGTGGGGGTTCTTTTGTTACATCTCCTTGCTCTTTAGTGATCTTTTGTGCCACGAGCTGTTTCTGTGTGGAGGGAGATGGATTTCCTCGTGTTACTGAGTGACATCTAAAAGCCTCTCTCTTGCTTGAGAGCTTGCAGCGACGTCATGGGAACAGGCAGTATCAAGAGGATGGAAATTTTCCAGATGTCTTAGACTTCCTTTCAGCAGCTGGGGTCTGGTGAATTTAGCAGCCAAATCTGCAAGTTTTCGAGCTGAAATCTGGATTCTCTCTGTGCTGGGTAGGAAAATATCTTCCCTGCTCACACCACATGGTGAGATGTGTGTGTTTATCTGTGTGTGCCCGCCAGCTCCCCCAGGAGTTATGGGCTCGGTGCCAAAGTCATTGAATGCTACTGAGGATGTTGCTGGGGGGACATGAGGTTAAATCACAGGTGCTTGGTTTGTCCTGGTTTAGAGGTGGCAGCAGGCAGATGAAGGAAGAGTTTTCCAAACTGTAGAAGGCTGCTGAAAAATGAGGTGAATAAATAGTGGGCAGAGTGAGAGATGGTGGGCTTCCATTGCAGCAGGAACGTGGTGGTTTAACTTTGATGTTAGGAAACCTTTTGGGTGGCTGGAATAGCAAAGCACTGGATTCTTACCCTGCATCCTCTCCACAGCTGACCTTGTGCCATTTGTGTCAAACAGGGCATTTGCAGCTGTCTGTGATATGACCTCTGCAGGTGACTTCAGACCCCGTTTTGAATTACTCAAGTCTCTCAACCTGCATATCTATGGATTGTCACTGGCTACTGCTCAGTACATTAAAGCACTGTGCCGTTCACTGCTCAAGAACAAGCTTGTGCTTTCTCTCTGAAGTTCATGAATTTAATTCTGTTCTTTCCTGTTGATATTGGCAAGTATCTATCAGAGAGAGTACCCTGTGTGTTTTCATTGTGGCCATCTGTCCTGGTATTAACAAAATGATTGCATAATCCAAACAACAGAATCCTTTGAGAGAGGAAGAAAAAGAAAGATACACACAAGTCATGTGGCTGACATGCACCACAGTGATCCAAATAATTGTGGAATCAGAAATAATAATAATGTATTAGATTTCTCAGTGGAAAAATGCTTGATCTTCTAAGGAACAATTAAAAAGACAATATGCAATAAAAGCACTCAACTGTAATACAAATGTGTGCCTCAGGCTCCATAGGGTTTATGAAACAAAGTCATCTTGGTGCATTTTAAAACTGAGAAACATAATTAAAATGCCTTCTTGACAAGGAGGAGAGACATTCTTTTGCCATTTGACTGACTTTCCTATCTGTGCTCTCTCTGCTGAGCACACAGTAAGAACAGGCACCAGTCCTGCTCTGTAGCAAGAGGTCAGGGTAGTTGCGGCTCCTCATTCCTCCAACCTCTGAAGCATGTTCAAAGCAGCATCTGTAGGCACTGATATTAAGTGGGCTCTACCTAGAGTGAGACAGATGGGAAATTTGGTTTATTTGTTGTAATTAATGAGCTGATGAGTCATGTATGTTGCTTGAAAGAAGGTACGGTTTTAACATGATGGAGAGTCACAGCTGTCACTGACTCTAATTAATCTGTTGGGAAAAGATTGAGACCTCAAGTAAAAGCACAGCTGCTCAGGAAACACTATTAAAACCTGCAGGCATCCTGTGTTCTGTTACAGAAAACAATCCACATAAGTTAATTCATGAAGTAACTTCAGGCTGCTTTGCTTTCTTGCCTGAGCCTAAGTTGTACAAGAAGCAGCATCATTTCTGAGACCATCCTAGAACTATAGGTGGGGTACAGCTGTGAGCAGCTATGTGATACCCCCAGAATTAAAATTGATTTGTGATTTGAATGGGACAAATGCATGAGGTTGTGGTGCTTGTAAAATTTTTCTCATTAAGGAAGAGAGTTGTTCTGAAGTTATTTGTGGTGAAGAATGCTAAAAAGCGCAGTTGTGTTCTAGAATCCCTAGACAAAAACTCTGTATCTTGCTGTGTCCTTTTTCAGAGTAAGGGCCAAGCTCACCTTGACTCTGAAAATAGACTGGCAAAAGAAATTGTATTAAGGTAGGATGATTTCACATTGGCCAATATTCTCACATGTAAAAGGATGATCTTCTACTGTTTAAAAATGAAATGTTGATGGTTGTAACAATTCTTTTCATCAGCTGAGGAGGTGATAACATCTTAAAAAACTTGAAAAAAATTATAAAGAACATTTTTTTTCACCTCCTTTTTTTGTGTTAGTCTATTTAAGCTTTTATCCTATAATTAATTATTTGAATGCCAACTATTTGGTTATGTTGACATTTATAGCACAGATAATTTATTATCTTTGGTATCAATTTTTTTTTAATGGTTTGCCTAATTCTGTTTCTTTTAACCTGATAATGGCTGGGAGAAGCTCAGCCCATTGTCAAAAGCAGAGGTAGAGAAAGAGCAGTTTCTGATAAGTGCTGCCTTTGATGTTCATATTCCATGTTCCAAGAAGAGCACACAAAGAGTATACCTTTGTGCTTTCAGTAATTTACAATAACCAACATAAGGTTCAGTATGCTGGCAAGCAAAATGTAATTTATTTTACCCTCTCAGAGAAAGACTTTCAATGTATGATATGTTATGGTTACTGGATAAGAGGATCAGGGGTTGGTGTGATTTATATACACTCTCACTAACGTTTTGCCATTTTTTTCCCGTATATGGGAACTGTGAGGATAAAGAGGGAAGATTTGAAAACTAAAGAATATACTTTTGATCTCCAGGGAAATGTGCTTTCAGATAAAAGATTCTTTGCTGCCCCTTTTTACCAACGCAAGTGAGACTGGCAGAAATGACTGCACCCAGAGAAGATGGATGGATCTGCTGGTTGCAAATATTTCATCTTGAGATGACATGTTGTGCTAACTTTGGTTCTCTGTGAAATAGCAGGGTAATGTGCTCTTTACTTTCCTTTTTAGTTAGAGCTGGTGCCTGAGGCAAAAGTCAGCTCTTGCTCTGTGTGTAGCATTGGTGTGAGGGGCTTGACAAGAAGCCAAGAGCTCCCATGTTGCTCCGAGATTGGTGTGGGAGAGGGAGGGCAGGAAAGCTCTGGAAGGGTGGTGACCAGCCCGGCCTTTTGCTCCCTTCTCTTCAAGGCATTATGCAAAGGTCTGGCAGAAGGAATGCACAGTGCCAGTAAGGGCAGGGACAGCAAGCTGGTGGTGGCAGCTTTCTGCACCAGTCTTCTCCACTCCTGGTTAGTCTAAAATGACTTTTGTGAGCCTCGAAGGTCTTTACTACACTGCTGTTGTTGTGAAGATGAGCATTGTCCCAGTGGTAAGAAGCCTTTGTGGAAAAAATAGAAGAGGTTGGTTCCTTCATCTTTTTGGCCATAAAATCAAGGGAAAATTGCAACAGGCTGTTGAATCCCAGCTAAAATTTTTCCACTGGGATCTGTTCCAGTGGAGAACACATGGTGATTTGCAATCAGATAGATTGTCTCTCAAGTCTGTCCAGCTTGAACTTGGATAACTCAGGAGAGGAAAAAGAGACCTACAGTGCTACAAATGCTACAACAAGTTCTGGTTTTGAAATTGCAGAAGTCCTTGTGCAAAGAAAATATAAGTACAATGGAACTGAATTCAATAAAGATGAGCTGCAGTAAGGGTTGTGCCTGGAGCAGGACTCCACAGCTCCACACAGCTTTATTAACAACCAAGAGAGCACAGCCAAGTCTTTTTTAATGAATGTCTGATGCCACAGAAGGGCAGCGAGGAACATGGCTCGGAGCATTAATTGTAAGAAGACTTGTACTTCTGCCTCTCCCTTCCCCAAACTCCGTAGTAACTAGGGAAAGAGACATATATTGTTTTGTTGTGAAGGAAATTAAAACAGGCTCTGACTTGAGGAAATGTTGCAGAGGAACCAAAAAGACTGCCTTGCCCTTGCTTGTGTTTGTGTATTCAAGAGTCTCTGTAAGGTGAAAGGGACTTTCAGGGAGAATTGTGGGGAAGTTGTATGATTCTGTTCCATGTCCTGAGCAATGCAGTGGGTTGTGCTGGACACAAATCTAGAGCTTGCTTAGAGCAAAGGAAATGCTTGCACCATGTCGTGCTTCAGAAATGGGAACCCATCCTTGTCCTCTCTTCTCCCCACACCCATCACAGGATCAAAGCTTGTCCTTAAAAGCAGGCCTGTAATATTGCTCTGGTTGCTGACATTTCTGCTTTTGCTATTTATTTCTGGCATTCATTCCCTTGGGCTGAAAGGCTGAGAGGTACAATCTGTGTTTTGACAGACTTGGGTTTTATTTCTCATTGAAGTAAGCTCAGAAATGGGTTTCTTCATTGCATTGTCTTATGGGCTAGTGGAGTGGTTCTCTTTTGTGTTGTGGTGATTGTATTTCTTCCTACACTGGTTATCAGGACTGCATTTTGGATTTATTCACACAGCACACCATATATTTATGGTTTTTAGCACCATAAATATATGGTGACAAGAATGAGGTCCTTCTATGTGAAGGAGGAGGTGATGACTTACAGTAATGATTTCATCTTTAGCAGACTGGGCTAAAGGAGTGAGTCTTTACCAGAGCAAGTGAATAAATGTGATGCATAAACTGAGCACTTGTGCAATCAAAACATGCTCACCTTTCTTCAGCAGGATTTAACCTTTCAGGAACAGTTTAGCATATGCTGATGTGATGCTGATCCGACAGGATCTGCTGTCTTCAGCACCAGGAAAGAGACACTGGTCACATGTGGCTGCTGACCTTGTCAGCTCTCTCACAAGCTAAATGTGAGCTTAAGAATGATGTATTTCTCTCTGCCCTAAAAAGCCAAATGGCTACATGATGACTCTAATATTTTTTTTCTTACATTTCTGAATGTGGATAAAAGCCTCAAACTTTGGCCTCAGTGTACACAAGAGATATGAAATTATAAAGGCAAAAAACAATACCCACAAGTATTTAATTTCAACTCTTTTACTTGGTTCTTTGTCTTTTTGGAGAAGGGGAATTGATGTGGGACAGTTTTCAGTATTTGAGGTTGACAACACTGTATTTTACAGATCCCTGGAGTTATGACCATGTTCCTTTTACCAGTCTTTGCTGAGCACTGAAATAGCAGGTGTAGATAATTATTATAGAAGCAGAACTGGACAGTTAATATATTGTTGCTTAGAGCTCTTTGTAACTCGAGTAGACGTTACTGCATAGGTTATATTTCACTCACATTTTGAAGGTTACCTTCACATCTTATGAGCACTAGAAACCTTTCCTCCTCTGCTTTTGTTTTATAAAAGGCTTTAAAAAGCCCCCAGAACACTCAGGAACTTCAAATTTGAAGTGAGGGTTTTGGGTTTGGTTTTTTTCCTTCATGAAGGAATCCTTCTCTTATAAAGAAAATTATCCCAATACATATCAAACCTGGTATCCTACTGAACAAAAGCAGCTAGCATACCAAAAGAGCCTGGTTTCTTCAGTCAAGCTGTCAGTAGCTAAAAAGTTATGGACATAACTAAAAGTTTTGACCTTGCATCCCCTCCTTTGACATATCATGGAATAATAGAAAGAAATTTATCAATAGCCTTTCAACCTGCAGGCTGCACACTTCAAATCCTGCATGCTGGGTCTCTTTTCTGGTGCTCACGTTTCAAGGTGATAAGTGCTTTTTTAACATCAGTAGAGGGCAAGATGAAGGGAGGGGTGGGTGTTTCAGCAGCAGGGTGTGCTGCTGCCTCGAGTTCCATGATCTTTGGGCAATGGCTCTGGTGAGCAAGATCAGCTTTGCTGCTGGACTGAGGATTGCACTGGCTGATATCTGTGTGGATCTTGGGAGAGCCACTTGGAAAGTATTGCTATGCAGAAAATGCTGGAATTGAATCTCTGCATCCAGGTGGCAGGTGGTTAAAAGAGCTGTTTGGGTTTGCTGCTGCTGTTGTACTTGCTCCATTAGAGCAAAATCAGTCCCAAGGATTCACTTGTGCTACAGCTGCTTGTTTGTTCTGAGGCAAAAAGAGCCACCAGAAAAGCTCTTTTGCCAACACAACTCAGTCTGTACTCTGGGTTTTTTACTGACAAAGTTCTACATCAGGGCAAAACAATGTCTGCAAGGGGCACCAGTAGTGTAGGAAAGGTGTCACAACCTGCAGAAGAGAAGGGTATGAATGTAGATCAGTGAAAGAAGTATCCCCTACATGCCAATGAGGCCCAGTCGTGTGCAGAGGTGCTGGTTGACTGCTTTAATTTGAAATCAGAAGTTGTCTATGATGGATGTCAACACAAGAACTCGTTGAGCATTCCCACAAACATATTTCTGAGAGGAAATGACGTGGGTCATGTGTATTGGAAACAAAACTCAGAGCATCTTTTGAAACGTTTGCAGGTTTATTTATCTAAAGGCAAACAAAATAGATCAGGAAATATCTTAGCTCTTCCATGTCTCTTTCTACTTGTTAAAGGATAGGAATAACAATAACAGTAATAGCAACAGTAACCCCAGGAAAATCTGAAATGCAGATATTAAAAATAATAAGCACTGTTTCAAATGTCTGAAGGATTTTTCAGAGTGTTTTCCTGGCTGGGTTATTCTTTCCTTTCCTGAGCTGGCTGGAGCTCACTGCAGACTCTGTCCCTTGCAGGCAGCCATGCTGTGAACACTCTGGGTTTGTCACCCCGAGTCCACAGCAGTGACACTTCAGTCCTGTGTGTTGCAGTGCTGACATGGGGCACTCATCTTCCCTGCTAACCACGCACCCAAGGGCCTCCCAAGCACACCTGCAGCTCAGGCTGAGCAGGGAAGGCTGGGTTATGCACGTCCTTCCTCCTCTGTGTCCACACAAGAGCAAACAGCTTGGGTCCTGCTTAAACCTGTGGATCCACATCCTCTCAATTGCTCTTCACATCTGGAGCCAATCAGGGCTTGCACACAGCTGTGGGGTGATACCTGCACCATAAAGGGCAGAAGGTGGTTGTGCTACAGATGTGATGTTGACAAGGGCCAGGACAGAATTAAAGATGTTAGGTTTATTTTTTTCTGCTAAAGTTAAGGAGCTGTGGCTCTGAACTCTGAAATAATTGGTGCTGTTGAAAAGGCCTTTTGCACAGAGTGATTCTCTGGAATAGGAATTTGTTTCCAACATCACATACTCTGTTTTCTTTGACCATTGTTACTGGCTGTCCTAATCACTGCTTCTAAGAGCAGCCAGCCAAGGCATTGCCCAGGATTTTTTCAAGAGTTACCACAGGTGAAGAGCTCAAGCAATTGTGTGTTTATAAATGGCATCAGTGTGGAGGAGAGCATCACCCCTGTCTCCTGTATTCAGTTCTTCACCAGCTGGGGGAATGAACAGTATGTTTTATGCTGAGTGTTGAGGGATCAAGTGTGGCTGAAAGCCATGACCTCTCCAGCTTTCTATTTTTTCAAAGGCTCATTCTTTTCCCTGATGTCATTAGTGTTGCTATGGAGTTTCACAGTGCTCCACTTGGAGGCTGTTCATGCAGTTACTTACTCACACACTTAAATGACTTAATGAAATATATACAAACTTCTATTGAGATGATCTCTGCTTTATTGATTGTCTACAGTCTGCTTGGTAAGAGATAAACATTGGGGAAGACTCGGTCTCTGTTGTTTGAGAGTTACAAACACACCTGGCAGAACAAAATGTAGGCCACAAGAGTTTTGGCTTAAAACCCCCAACAAAATAAAAAAAAGAAACCTTCTTGGTCTGAAGATTTAGTGAGTGATGGAAACTGGAGTGATGGAAAATGGAACATGTACTTCAATCAGTGTCAGTACGTGCTAGTGTTGGGGTTTTTTGTTTCTGTGTCAGGTTTGAGAAGAGGAAAGATCAGTATTCCCTTCCCCTGACTGCTCCACAGGTGCTTGGGTCACGTCACTTTGGTTCAACAAGTTACAGTGCAGTAGGTTACCTGTGAACACTTAGTTCACAGAAATACAAGCCAATTTAAGCTACAGTAAAAGAAGTTAAAACTATTGTCTCAGGTCAAAAGCATGCTCAGAGGCAGCTACTAGGTCTCAGCTGGTACCCAGTGGTTTCTGGTTTATGGATCTGAACTTTGGCCTTTATCTACAGTTCTGTTGAGATCAGTCTCTGCTTAAGAGATTTGCCAGCATAGCTATGCCAACAAATCAGTCCTTGTGTAGACTCATCTTTTACTGAAGGAAAAGTGCATTTGCTATTAAAGTTTACCAGTTCTGTTGAGTGAAATAAGCCAGACCAGCAAAAGTACTTTGAAATTCTGTACTCTTGGGCTTTGTCTGCCAAAGAAATGTCAGTCATACCTAATTAGTTTACTTATACCATCAAGGGCTCATACTGGAGTTTTGGCCTTATTTTCCTTTAGATTCTTGTCATTGTTCCACTTGACACTGGACCTGTGAATGGGAAACGGGGAAAATGGGGACATTCACAGAGTGTGTACCACAATCCTGCCATCCACAGTGTTTCAGCAAATTAATTATCCTTTTCTACTGAGTTAAGTAATTCCATTGATTTTAAGAGGGTTTCTCACTCAAAGAAATCTTCATCAGATTCAAACCTAAAACTGCACTACCACAGAGAGAAATCAGAGCTCAGATTCAGGCTTAGCTACATTGAAGGCAAAAACCATTCACATGCAGGAATGCTGTGGTATAATGTGATTTTGTCCATCATATATGCTGATGACAGATCTGAATGCTGAAATAAAATCCTGTAAAAAAATAATCTCTAATGATATAAATCTATAAGCTTAGATTATTGATCTTTAGGCCATCAAGTATTAAGTAGATTTTACTGGGGAGGTCAGTGCTGTGATCTCTAACTTCAGTGCTTTCTGTAGCGTGTATTATGGTTCCTCAAGCCTAGAACAAACATTAACTGGGGATCTATTTCTCAGATTTATCGTTTTTCTGATCCCAGTTCCCCTCATTACTAGTCTGAGTGCTGCAGAATCCTTCAAAGCTGTCACAAATGCTAGGGAGCTCTGACACTGGTAACTTGCCTGGAGCACATAATGGATTGTAAGGAAAGACTGTCTGCCTAGGTATGGCTCCAGTCACATTGCCACGAGGATGGAGCAGCATAACAAAGGCTTGTCAGAAATCTTTGTTGTGTTCTTGTGCTACAGAGGCTATACACCTTATCTGGTGAGGCAAAGTCTGCTTTTGCTCACACCCAGGTGGCTTGGCCACCCTCACAAGAAGCTGAGTTGTAAAGCCAGCATGTGTTCAGAGAAGTGACAGCTGAGCACACCCAAGGAAGCATCAGCTTTGCAGCCTGGGGTGTACTGAGCCTTCTAAAAGCACTCTTGAAGTTTTCTGGTGTTGTTAATAAGCACAGGTAAGACTGTGGATACCCTCTGTTGACTACCTGCTGTGATGTTGTGCTGTATTTACTGTGGGGTCATGTTTTGCCCCTGTTCTCAGCCCTCTCCAGTGAGATGCTGTTAGCATATTTGCTGCTCAGAAGTTTAGAAAAGCTTGTCACAAATTCTGGCTCGACACGCTGCGGTGCAGGTTCAGGTAGAAGAGAAAACTAAAGCCTGGCATCACACCCTGCTCTGCCTTTCCCTCTGATGATGAATATTAAGTCATTCCTGCCATTGTGAATTATTCTTTATGTGTTTAAAATGTAAATATATTTATTTATGACTATGCAATAATGTTAAGTATAGATTTATTAATTTAGAGACGAAGATGGTGTGCTTGTAATAGGACTGGCTTATTTAATTGCTAGCCTTAACCTGAAGTTTAAAGCTACTTCAAAAGATGTAGCAACCAGAGTTTGAAAAGTAAGAATGTATTTCTGTGCACTCTCTTTTTCCCTGCTTTAACAAATGTGCTTGTGCTGTGACAATAGTTTCAGGCCAGGAAAACAGAACTGGAGAAGGGAAAGCAATTTCCTAGCATGGACTCCCAGTGGTACCATGGGGCAGGAAGACGCCTGTCAGCTCAAGGTACCACAGAGAGGGAGGACTTGTACCAATCCCTTTCATCAGCATTATCGCATATTCCATGCTGTGTGTCTGAAATGTAAGGAGCAATATGAACTTGTGGGACTGCTGAGATCTCCTGGGAACAGATTTCTCGTGATGTTTATGACCCATCCCACTTCTAGTTGGTCTGGCATTTGTGTGAGCACCGTCTTTTCCTCTTTGGTGGTTTCGAAGTCTGCCTGAACTGCACTGCTAGAAAGTTGGGTTAGTGAGAGAGGTGCAGAGGAAACACGAGTGGCTCGTGTGGATTCCTGGTGCTTGTTTGAGAAATATCCTTTCAAAAGTAACCCAAGATGAACACACATCCTTAAATCTGATCTTCATCCTAAACTGCAGAAAATCTTCAGTTGGTTTGGGCTCCTGCAAATCTCAGCTAATTGCAATGGTAGCAGTATTCTGAAAATTGCCTCCTATCACCCATTGTCATGGCCCACAGAGGCAGTGAAGGCTGTGTTTCTCTCATTAACTCTTTTGCTCTCTTTTCTTTCCATTTATGTTTTAAATTAAGTAGTGGTCTGGCTTTCGGGGAGCCGAAACAAAGGATTCCCCATGCTGGTTAAATAAAGAGTCCTTTCATAGTCACAGTATAAAAGAGAAGAGCTGAGAAGAAACGAGTCACAGCCCCTGGAACTCCCACCCCTCAGTGAGACTCACTCCGAGATTCCCAGCTGAGCAGTGAAATGTGTGGAGCTCTGTTTGCCCTTTTGTTTGATGTCCTCTTCATTTCCTGTTTGTTAAGTGATCTGAAAGTAAAACAACCAGCCAACCAACCAAGGAAAAAAAACCCTTTCATAATTATAAACGGGGCCCAGCTGTGTAAGCTGGGCTGCACAGACGCTACCCAAGATTGCCAGAAGGGCCCGTGTGTCTCATATCCTTTGCTCTGTGGGTGCTCAGCCCTTGCAGAGTAATTGCTCTCTCCTTCCTCTGAACGTCTGCCTTCTTTTGAAAGCATCTTTAGCAAGGCACTCAGATTCATTAACTCCTGAGCACAGTCCCTTTTTCATGTCAGTGTCTATCAGAACTAAAGCTGCTGGGGATAAGAGAGGGTAAGCGAGGGTACTGGGAGCACAGATGGCAATGTCACATCAGTCATCTGTGCAAGTGTAATAGAAGCAGTCAAAGGAAAAGGACTTTGGGGAAAGGTTTCCCAAAGAACCTTTTGATATTAGTACTGAGGGTAAGTGACCTGCAGGGACATGACCTGACTGCAGTCACAGCACGACTTGCAGCAGGTGTGTTATAATCATAATAAATTGCACAGAGTATGTCAGTAGTGACCTGTGAATGACACAAAAAAACCTACCCAAAACTTCCTCACCTTGCCTGCTGCTGCAGGAATACAGGCTGTACAACGTGTTGTCTTGAAAGTATTTGCTTTGCTTCAGAGGAGAGAGAAAAATGTAGAAAGGGAAACTCAAACGAGAGGAATCTAAATGTACTGCTGCAACAAACACAAAATTTAAACTACATAAAACTAGGTCTCTGAAGATAAGAGGTAGGTAAATACCCCTCAAGCATCTCTAGTTTAAGTGAAAATGGTAGTACTTAATTCCAAATAAATCTATTATTGTCTGAATCTGGAGGGGATTGACAAAGGCTTCAGTATTTTCGATAGACTCAGTAGTACTTAGTGAAGAGGGGGGAAAAATCCCAGACACCTCTGTGCATTCGAACTTTTTTCTAAGAAAGCAGCAGGAGAAATCCAGTGAATTGATCTTTCTCAGTGTAACTTTTTGAAGGGCAGCGTGGGTATGGAAAAATATATTTTTCTTTCCAAAAGAAAAATGTCACCTTCTCACCTACCATTCATAATCTCCGAAATACTTGATTGCTGTGTCTATAGATAGAGGGTTTGAACACACAGAATCATTTTCAGACTGATTCTCTTCAGTGACTTCTACAAAGCCACTTCATTTTTTTACTTCACCTTTGCCATCTGCAGACGGTTTTCTGGCAGAAAACGCTATTTAAGAGCTATTTTGTGCATTTCCTCACAGAAGCTGTTCCAGGCAGGAGACAGCGTTTTCGCTCCCTGACCCTCGTCTCGGCAGGGGCAGGACGCAGGATGGAGCTCGGGCACAGGCAGTGGCACCAGAGGTGGCCGGGGGATGCTCCTTGCTCCATACTTGCTCCTCAGTATGTCCAGCAAGGGGAGCCTTCCCACGCTGAGGAATGTGAAGCAGGCAGTGACAAAATGGGCCAGCACCTCTGCTCCTGGGCCCAGCTTCCCCCAGCCCCAGTGGGACGTGTTTTCCTGTGCTGGCCAGGTGCCGCTGGGGTGGCCAGGTCAGAGAGCTGCCACACGGTGCTGGCCCTCGGAGGAGCTGTTGCCGCTGGTGAGAGGTGAGGGGACTGAGACATCCCCACCTGCATCCCAGCACAGTTTCACCACATCCTTGTGGAGAACCTGGTGGATGCTGTGGCTCTGGGTGCAGCTGGGGGCTCTGACTGGGCAGCTGTGGTGCAGGGGGGCTGTGCAGCTGGGGACAGCCCTGCAGGTCCTCTCTGGGGGCTCTTCTCCACCCAGCTCTCCATGCTGGAGGGCACGTCAGCCTTGTGTTGTGCAGGGAGCTGTGCAGGGCAGGGAGCTGTCCCTGAAGCCAGTTCCTGCAGTACGAGGAGAATCATACAGGAATATCTCTACTTTGCTTCTCCTAGGCTCCCATCACTCATGACTCAGGGACTTATGGCATTTCTGGTGTTCCCTCTGTGTGTAGTGACCTAAGACTGAGCATCCATAGAATCCTGACACCACTGAACAAGAGAACTGGTTAAAATACAGAGACTTGATCTTGTGACTCGGCCCCTGGATTGCACTTTCTCTTTCCTTAATTCCCATAGGGAATCAACATAATGGCAGTGGAAGGTTACTTGTCCTTTATTCCTCCCAAAGCTTGCTTTCTGCTTAAATATACGTAATTAACTCCTTCACTTTGTCCATGCATTCTCACTCTTAGAAGGGTCCATGAGCTTGGGCAAGGCGTATTTTTTCTAGTGAGCACTGTATCTGTCTGCACATTGTACTTCCATACATCTTTCTCAGAATCCTTCAAAACAGCCCAACTCTAGCACTGGATGCTTGGGGTCTTCCTTGCTTCCCTCTCTCTCCTCATATTTTATTTAAAATTCTTAATTCCAGGAAATCCAAATGAGATGAAAGCTTTCAGCTCTAACATCCTGGATGCAAATATTATTAAATTCCAAGCCCCAAACCAAGCAACACTGTAAACTGGGAATAAAACTGAAATGAAGACAATCAATCACTCTAAAGTCAGTTCAGCAGCTCATACAGACACATTCTCTGTAGTCTCATCACATTCATATTAATGGACAAATTTGCCTCTTGCATAATATTCCATACATTACAGTGTGCAATTAGAAGATAATTGGAAGCAGTAGGCAGGATGCCAATATTTGTAGCATTCAGGTATCATTCAGAGTTTCAGTATTTGAGGAAAAACCTGATTATTTCTCAGAGACATTTCCAACTATGTCTACAAAGAAAACGTGCTTTTGGAGTCTGTCGGTTCCGGGGGTGCTCTGGGTGGGGTGCTGTGCCTCCGAAACTGACTTCTGGCTGAAAGTCACTCGGCAGCACTGAACACACACACAGACACACACACACAGAGACACACACANACTAAGGGACAAGGGTGAATGGGGAAACAGGGAAGGGAGAACATTCTGGATTAGGGCCATATAGGGTAGAAAGGAGCAGGGGAAGCCAATGGGCCAATAGGAGAGACAGAGCTAGGGTACATTTCTGTAACAGAACAGGGCGTTGTGAGACAGACCTTTTTAGTTACTTTGATCTGGGGAGAATTTCTCCACTTAGCTCCAGGGGGTTCTTATACTTGTCATGGGACAAGTGTCTACAACAGAGGTCTCCATCCTCTAGACTTCTAGGTTCTGGGAAGCTGTCCTATTTGCACATGCAATGCTAAGGGATTATATTTGTAATTAAAAGAAATCCTTATGGGTCACAGGTCTATCCAATAAAGGTGATTGTTAGGCCTGCCAGCTGCCCCAGGCTAATCTCAGCATTAAGAAACTGCAAATGTGTGGTTATTCTAGGCTTGAGGGAAGGCTTAAGGGTAGTACTTGGAAAAGACAGCGTGAAAGAAAGCACAGCCCTGCACACTTCTCCAAGCCAAGGCTGCCTGTGCCTGGTTGCAGGTACAGGAATTGTGCCCAGTTCACAGGTTGTAGTAAAGACTTAAAATGTGACTGGGGAAGCTGAATGTGGTATTTTGTAAAAGTAAAAAGCTCATCCCTTCAGAGGAGTAAGTATTCACAAGAGCAGCTGATGGAGAATGTCTGCCCCACACTAAACACCCCCAGGCATCTATTCCTAGCTAGCTCTGCCCTCAGTTATGTTTGTTACTTAGAGGGCTTTTGAATAGCAAGGATTCTCCATGTAATGACAAACCTCATCCTAAAATAGAAATCTGTTCTCTCCAGGCATGGCCTGTTTTATATTCTTGGCTACAGTTATGAGACAGAGACACTGCCTGCAGAACAAAGCTTGGAGCCCTTTAGTGGGCTAGAACATTTTGAAATTCGGTCACCTGTCTGCAAATATCTGCTTGTGTAGTGGCACCTCGTCCAAGAGCAGGTGGAGTTTGTTCAGTCATTGGTTATGAACTCAGTATCTTTTAGCTCTGTTCCCATTTAACACACTTTTCCTGATCTCATCCTCTTTTTTTCTGGGTGTGTCTGTACCTTTGCTGCCCAAAGGCTTTGTGGCTGTGTATTCCTGCTTTGATTGAGAAGTAACTGTTAATTTGCTGTGGTGGTCCCTCACATCTTGTTCCCTGAATTATTGTTTCCACTTCTTGTGGGAGTCATCGAACCTGTGTATAGAGGACAATAAATTATGATGACTTCTAGCTGCAAATTTTCTCCAAATAGTTTCCCAGGTTACAATGCATGAAAATTTTTGAATCTGTAGAGGTTTTCATAAAAACAAGCTGTCTGAATATTTGTCACTGGCAACTGTTACCATGCCAGAAATCAGTCTTCCCAATTCACCCTTCTTGTCTGTGAATAAGGGTGCTCATCTTTAGCCAGGTTCCAAATAGGTTCATGGCAATGGAGGAAAAGCTAGAGAAAAATACATATTCTAGCCTGTAAGTCAACCTCCCTCTTTCAAAATCCCAAAGCAGGAGAAAGGAAAGAAAGAAAAAAAGAGACACTCAGAACTCTTCCAGAAGCAGTCAAGGCTTGTCCCTTTTCCTTTTTAGCTGTTGGATTACATTTATTGGCTTAGTAAACTTTAAGCTTTGGAGACAATAACAGTCTAGACTTTTTGTCATAAGGTCAGTAGTTCAAATAGCCTGATTTTTCTCCTGACATCTGACTCTTCATTTTCTCCCTGCTTATGGCCAACTAAGAAAAGTTGCCAAAGTTTATTGGCCAGATTGGCTCATTTAACCAGAAGTGATTATCTCACCCACACACTAAACCACTGGGATTTCCTCTAATGCAGTAGATGTCAGCTGTAACAAGTCCCTATTAATAATTAATTGAGTTTCTATTGGGACTGCCTGAACAATTTTCTTTGTTTCTTGTCAAGCACCAGCAGTGTGCAGTAGCCTAGTTTAGTCTAACTGACTGTACCATGGGCAAATACATCCATCCTGTGTGACATGACCACCCTTTCACCATTTTCCCTGTGCCATGGTTTGAAGCCTTTAAAGAAGGGGCCATAAGTGCAGATTTGTCATGTTGTCTTGAAACTGGGGGGGCTTAAAACCATTGGGGTGGCAAGACAGGCATGTGTGTTCTGGCTGATACAGGGTATTTTAATATCTCTGATGACCTTGCTCTGGTAGCACACCTTCTTCCAGCTGAGAGTGCCACAGCCCTTGTATTTCCTCTGGGATTGTTCCAGGGACTCAGTCAGGGGTTAGGGTGCGTGTAGTCCCCTCTGGCCTTGCTCCTGGAATGCTCAGGCCACAACAAATGGTGTTACTGAACCATGCTGTGCTCCCCTCTCAGCCCTGCTCAGTGGGTAATGATGTGGGCAATTACACGTGTCCTCATCACTGACCCTGGCTGTCAGGGGAGCAGTTTTGGGGCAGGTTGTGGTGAAAGACAGTGAGACCAGATGCCTCTGTTACATCCATGAGTCTGGAAGCTTTGTGGTTTCCCATGCAGATTGAGATGAGCTTGATGTGGTGTATTTAGAGCAAGCAGAACTCTGCTCCCTGGCTGCCTCCTGACACTCCAGATTGCTCCAGGGTCCTGTTTATGGCTGCTGTCTAAACTGGGGACCAGGCAAGCTTGGGCTGACAGCGCTACTGGCAACAACCAAGGCATTCCAAGGCTTAGACTTAGCTGGAGGGGTTTTATCAACATAAACATGGCAAATCCTAGCAAGAGTCCAACACTTGTCCCTGTCGGCCCTGTTAAAAATAATAATGTGTTAAGCTGGTTGAGTAAGTGGACTGCTCACAGTCAATCAGTATGGGAATTTTGATATGACTCATTTCTTACACTTGCTCTTAGTTACAGCTCTAGTAAGTCTCAGCTGTATAAGAGAGACCTAAATTAGTTTCAAAAGAGCAGAAGAGGAAAGTGTTTCATTCTCTGATAGGCCCTCAGTTTCTAACCACTATTTTCTTTTGTTCAGCTATACGCCGGAAATAATATTCTGAAAAAAACAATTACAAAAAATTACAGAGGGTCATTATTATGCTTTAGTTTATTTGTTATATGTCACTAATGTGGAGCAAGATTTATTTTTTTGTTTGGGTTCTGAAGGACAAAGGTCATTTGTTTTGCTTGAAGGCTTTAGTCATCGGTGAAGTTATTTTCCTGGTTCCAGCCCTGTTCTTTCCAGGACATGAGTCCTGCTATTTGAACTATCCCTTGAGTTGAATAGATTTAGCTAAGCTGGAGTTCGTGTCCTGACCTGCACCCAAAGTTGCCTGAGACTGTGTTTTAAAAAACAAGGCCTTGAGGGTTCAAGCAGCTTTAGTCTCCCTGAGGAGGTAAGGAATACATAGAATCTCTGAATCTACATACTGTATTCCTCGACCTGAATAGGTTTTGCCTTTTCATCCTACCTGCATAGAAAACTTGTACTCTCTCAGGATTTCCCGGCTCATGAGGAATCTCAGCTACTGCAAAGCCCATAAGTAACTGCACATCAACAACTATCTGAAATTCTGTGGAGCCAGGTTCTGCTTGGTCTAAAAGTGCTGGAGCAGTGAGGACAGGAGGGTGGGGCTGACAGGGCTCACACAGGGCTGCTTTGCTGAGAAGAACTGCTAATTTTTCTGAGATACCCTTGAGGTACCTTAAGGTAATCTCCCTTCAGATGAGAGCACCCACCCAGCTCACCCCCTTTTGCCTAGATTGGACCATAAACATCACCTTCATAGAATCACAGTAACACAGAAAGGTTTGGGTTGAAAGGGACCTTAAAAGTCATCTAGTTCCACAGCGCCTGCCATAGGCATTCCCTAGATTAGGTTGATCAGAGCCCCATCTAACCTGTATTTGAACACTTCCAGGGATGGGGCATCCACAACTTCTCTGGGCAACCTGTTCCAGTGCCTCACTACCCTCACAGTGAAGAATTTCTTCCTAACCTCTATCTAAATCTGTTCTCTTTCACTGTAAAACCATTGCCTCTTGTCCTGTCACAATCTGCCCATATGAACAGTCCTTCTCCCTCCTTTTATATGGTGCATTAAAAAACGTGCACTGTGTCCATTTTTTTGCCATCCTATGTGTCTTTACAATATGTAAGAGATTTTAGGAATCAACTTGCTTTGAGTCCTCAAACTTTGCTGTGTAGCTGCAGTGCTAAGGCTTTATCACAGTTTGTTTTTCCTGTGTGCGTGAGCTGTGTATTTGAATCCAACATTTGACTTCAGAGCTCCTTTGTACTGTTACTGTGATGCCTTTACAGTTTCAGGCTTAGCTGGAAATTGCTTCTCAGATTTTGAAATCCTTGCTCAAATTTTGTGGGGAAGAGGGTCTTGAATGGAGATACAGGTTTTGAACATGAGGTTGAATTCTAGCTCTCACCCTGACTTCCAAGGTGAACAGTGTTTTGTTAGTGCTGCTGTGTGCAAGGCTGAGAAATCCTGATGAAAGGCACTACAAAAGTTGACTCTCACGTCTAGTGGGAACGACTACTGAAGGACCAGCTAAGCTGCTTCCTTTTCCTCAGTGAGAATCACCCACTTCAGGCATTAATTATTCAAAGTTGATATTTCTGCACTATTTAGGAAGAATCTGGTGGCCCAAATGGCTCCAAGAATAGCTTCCCTTTGTTATTTTTTAATGTGAACATTTTAGTTTGCTTCATCATCCAGGGATGTTCTTGCTAAAGCTGTATACATCAACCTGCTGAAAGCACATGAAGCATTAAACATCTTAGCCCAGTGTTTTTACCTGAATGTTCAGGCCTTGACAGAGAGCAATTTCTAAGGTCATAGTGTATCTATGTGTCTCTCCAGAGGTACAGGTCCAGGATTGTGAGACTTTGATGGTGTTTTTGTAAACAAGTGGCCTGCAAGCTGCCTAATCCACTGGTTGCATATGGAATGCAAGCCTTCCTTCCAGGGAAGAGAGACTGGAACTGCTGCAGGCTCTCACATGTTACAGAGATCCACCACCAGCCACCTGATTTGTTTCCCTGAGCACTTCTTTGGGGTTCATTGCAACAGTACTATCAATCAACAAGCAAACCTCTGCAGTGGCATCACTTGTCTGGCTTGTTTAACTTTTTGAAACGTGTCTGGGAGAAAGGCTGCCAGTGTAAAAATTAAAAATGGAAACACTGGTTGTTTCATCCTCACTACCCCAAAATGACTGTGTGCCTAAAGTCACCCCTTTCAGCATGTTTGGTTTTCACAGTGGACTGCATTCTGAGAGTGATTAGCTGCACACTTTCCTCTGGATAGTTGTTATTGTTATTAAGCATTTTTATCATGTTGATGGCCCAGCCTGAGCCATACAAACAAATGCATAGTGGAAGATGATGTTTGCTCCATGTGCAGTCTCCAAAGGCTGTAGGAAACAGCAGCTGGCCAGGACAAGGTGAGAGAGCTGTGGTTGTGCAAAAAGCATTTGTCATAGTAGAGCAGCTCCCAAGCCATTTTGTGCCATTTGTAAGAGAGGCTGTGAGAAGTTTTAATTTTACTTTAAGTGAAAGTCTGTTAGCCTTTCACACAACCAGATTGGTTGGTGGACTCACATATTGACTGAAACAGCATGAAGACATTTCCTGCTTTCATCTTGCCCTTGAATGCCAAAAATTGGGCCTAAACCTAAACTAATAGGTGAAGTATATGGGAATATTATAACAAAGCCATAAGGAGCTTCCAAATGCTTCAGTTTCCAGTCCCGTGTCTTTCCTGGCCCTCCTACCCCAGGCTAAAGAGTTTCCTCTGTGACTGTTGTTTGTCTTCAGGCTGGCAGGGAGGTACTGGTACTGCCAGGTGGTTCAGCAGGGCAGAAGACCATAGAAGAGCAGGAGTGATAAAAGACATGGCTCCTCAGGCCATCAAAGATCCTGTGGTGAAGTTGTTTTGTCTCTCACCCTCTCTCCCATCTCCACCTGCTCCACTCCATGTCTCTCACTGTTTTGCCTCAGGCTCCTTTGGTGCTTACTGGACCCACATAGGAACTGATTTAATGAGGGAACTGAAAGCCTCACTGGTTTTATGCAGTGAGAAACTCAGCTGGCTGCCGAAGCTGGCACCTGGCAGATCTCAGGAAGAGGGTGGGCTGTAGAGCTGTGAGCAGGAACAGGAGAAAGGAGAAATGCAGAGAAGAGGGACAGTCTTCTGTCTCAGTTGTGACCAAACAGTGCTGCCTGCGAAACTGCAAGCACAGTCTGAGCTGAAAGGCTGATCCAGGACAGAGCCTTGCATCCTGGAGGGTTTGCTGGTGATGGAATGCAAGACATCGAAATCCTACACTTTCCAAGATAACAAATGCTACATGCTATCACAAATCAACCTCCAGTGTCTAGGGTCACTTGTTTCTCTGTAAATGAATTAAAAGTGGAAGGTAGTCTCTTCAAGATGTTTTTAGGATTTGATAATGAGCTATCAAGTGTTCTTGGTTACAGTTCCACACATCAGAAGTTGTACTTACATTTTAGAAGAGAGGAAAACATTTCCCTGTGTAATATTTCATGTATTAGAATATACACAAAACTAATTTCTTTGGCTTTCCCTAGCTAATCTTTGGGCTGGCTGAGTTTGTCTGCCCAAAACTACAGGCCAGGACAGTTGCATTTAGATTATGCATGTTGATTTATTTTATGTTATGTGAATACAGAAGGTTTGGAAAATATTTATTGATTTAGGAGAGTGTCCACTCTGCTCCAAGTTTACATGTGAACCTGAAGTTCTACATAAGATATCTTGTTTTGTGTGAAGATATAAAATGTGATGTTTTGCTGAAATTATAGGTGGCAAACAAGAGCCACACATCTAAGTACTATTTCCAAGTATCATGACAAGAGTTATACTTGTGAGGGGATGAAATTTGCTCACCAATGTGCTTTCCCTTCCTATGATGTGAGACATCAGCCTTTATCTAAGCAGCAGTCTTTGTGGCGTCAGAGGGAATTTTGTCTGGTTTAGAGGATCTTTGCAGAAGCTCTTCATCCCATTTTTGAATGCTACAGCTTACCAGCACTGTGTTAGGATTCTGATACACTGAGTGCTGTCTTTCACAACCACGACTTCCTGAAATGTCTTTCTCCAAGTCTTCAGTATCTGTCTGTAGACAGAAATGAACAGACAGAGGAGTGGAGGAAGGAAGGAAGGAAGAGAAAGAAAGAAAGAAAGAAAGAAAGAAAGAAAGAAAGAAAGAAAGAAAGAAAGAAAGAAAGAAAGAAAGAAAGAAAGAAAGAAAGAAAGAAAGAAAGAACGAACTTAGCCAGCTTGGGGTTCTGGTGGTTCTTTTCACTTTTTTTTCCAAATACGATATAATGGGTTCTGGTTTCTTCTCCCTGCAGGACCTAACAGCTGAAAACCAGAGCAGGGAAAAACCTGGAGAGGTTTGTGAGGCCCCTGTTTGCTTTTTATAAAGTACTAAAATCTTACTGGCAAAAGAATGAATTTAACCTTACAGAAACTCAGCGGTGCTTTTGGCACTGTCTTCCCTGAGGTCTTTCGGTTACCAAATAAATCAGTGCACACAACAGCAAAAGAGCAAAGTGAAACTTGATCCCTACCTGCGTGATCAAGCAGCCGGAGTCTCTGCTGATTAGTTTCAGCCCCGCAGTCACGTCCGCCAGGGCTGAGAGCAGATAACGCGTGTTTATTTGATAGCCGAGCCACATTGTGCTCTCATTAGCTGAGAATGATTCATGAGGTCTGCGAGGACTTTTCTAACTCTTTGTAGTAGCCAAACCCATGCCCGAAGTACATGTGAACCCGGGACTCATCTTAAAAACCATCTTCCTTGTTCCACGCCCTGTGACTCCTCTTGCTGCAGTTGCATTCATTATTTTCGCTGTCTTTCCCAGCGCTGCGAGGGGGGACTGTCCTGTCACAGCAAGGAGAAGCCACAGGAAGGCGTTCAGGGGCTGTGGATGCCAGTGCCTCACACTGGGAGGGCACTGGTGTGCCCAGCACAGGACTGGACAGCACAACGGGAGGATGCTGGGTGGATGGGAACACACTTCTAGGGAAGAATCGCCCCCTCCACAATTCCCTAGCCCCCCAGCAAGTTTGCACCCCAGGATTTCTTTCTACATCCTGCTTTCCAGAAGATGCCAAGGAGTGCAGTGAGGAACCAGGGAGCCTAACTCTCCTCCTGCTGAGGTGCCCACCATCCTGTTGCCCCAAGAGCCTTGCAACATAGTAAAACCAAAAAAAAAGTCAAAAGGATATGTTTTACAGATCGATAGAATAATTTAATATTTTTAATCACAAATAGATACAGAATACAAAGGCTCCTTATAAATTTCTAATAATAAACTGTCCTACATTTCCAGGCTTAAAAATTGTATATGGATTCTGATTTTTGAAGGCACTGTGAGTTGCAAGTTACTAAAGCTATAAAGCAGTTTGCAGTGTTTAATAGATATATGTAATTACTCCAGGAAAATGGAATACTGTAATAAAAAGACCTTGAAAAAGCTGTTAGTGTAACCATAGGTCCCAATTTACATTCTACAATAAGCCACAATTCAGATGGCAGTTTGTCTACAATGCTGGCATGTCAATAAGAAGGAAACATTAAAAGGCTTATATAAGTATTTTTCCTTTAATGTGGAAGCTTCCAGAAGTCAGTAATAACTTGAATCCACTGTTGCCTGAACTATAAAAACAGCTTGTTTGACAAAAACCTATTGAAGAATTGTTCTTTTCTGGAGGTAGATAGACTATAAATATGCAGGGTAAACTTTGTAATATTTGTCTTTTGCTAAAGCATACCAAATGTTTGGTTCTCTCCCCTGATACAGTGATAGACTGAGAGCATTCCTCTCACAGAGCCAGCAAACTGAGGAAGGTAAAATGAGGCTGAACATTGCCAAAGACTGTATAAGAAGGCGACAATTAACTGGGACAGAGGAATTCAGTGTAGATGTAAATACTGTTGGACAGAAAGGAAAAAGATACTGATGTTTCTGTGTTGGAAAAACACACTGGTAAAAACAGGAACTTTAGTGACACATTATGAAAAGCAAACATAGAGTTAGGGAAGAAATTATCAAGTTGCAGCAGTAAAATTGGGAAAGTGGAAGACAAATAATTTCGTGACAATGATTAAACCTGTTAGGCTTTGCAGGGAAAACAAATGGTAATTTCGAGGTTGCTGAATGGCTGGAGAACTGTTTTTCATTGAATGTATATGACTTTTCTACTCACTCATTTCTCAGAATCCAAAACGCTGCATTGTTGTACAAGCTCCTGGGCAGATAAAACAAATTACATGCCTGAACTGGAATAAGTACTGGTCGTTGTCTCTGGAAATCATGGAGGGTATGAATATGTGAGAAGCGTATTTGGCACTGTTCTGTGTAGGAGGAGATCTGTGTTTCCCGAGTTTGTATTTCAGGGTTTCAGCAGATCACCACCCACAGCTCAGAAGGGCATCATCGCTAGCCCTCACCTGCTGCCGAGCACCGCGCTGTCTCCCTGCTCACTCTCCGCACGAGTGCGCATCCCCTGGGCATCCAGGAGGGATGTGGGGCAGCTCCAGCCTGGAGCAGCACAGCCCTGGGGAGGTGCCTACAGCTTTCCATGCGGAGCTCAGCAGGCCCCTCACCCATCCCGGACCCACGGCCACAAACACTGGATTTTGACCTGCCCGGCTGAGCCAGGGCTGTGTCCGGCCGGCCTGGGGCGCTCCGAAGCGTGGGATCGTGTTGACCTCTAGTGGCTGTAGCGGGGACCTTGGGGCGGGTGCGGCCAGCGGGCTCTGGACCAGTCATCCCGCACCGACAGCGAACCTCTCTCAGCGCATCGCGCATTTCTTTTTGTAGGGTAATACCTGGGCATAAACTCACATTCTGCGTTTAGTCTGTTGATGGCTTATGGGCACTTTTTCCCAGAGTGTGTTTGTTTTCCATAGGAAACGTTGCAGCTGTCTGCTCTAGGGCAATATGCTATAAAAGCCCTAATAAAAACCCCAAATTCATGTCTTTATGTTCTCCTTGCGCTCCATGAGCTTCCTTTCATGATAGCCTACGACGTGCTTGGGCCCTTTCACATTCGTGAGGAACTGACTTCTACCCTCAGGAGCATCTTGGGTAAGGCTGCTCAGGAAGGAGAACAGGACGTGCCTGAGATAAGTTCTCCCCAACCATTGCATTAGAAACAGGAATGTGACAATTTGCAATGCATATTTCAGATGAGCACTCATCTTTCAGCCAAAGCATTGAAATTTTTATTGAGATAGCACACATTTCTGACCATCTTACATGCTTCTGTGAAACAGCTCTTCCTGGAGCCTTTTCCCTCTTCAGGAGAAGCCTGTAGTGCTTGCTGGTGCTGCTGACAGTACAGGCAGAACCATAGGATCACTTGTGATCCTGTGTGGGTATGACAGCTGTTCTACACAGTGGTGGCCCCAGGGGAGCCCTCACCATGGCATTGCTAGGCTGCAGCTGAAGTCTGGCCCTGTTCCTGTGTCACAAAGCAGACGTTCAGCCTCAATAGAGGCTGTGAAAACTGTCAGAGGGTGGCAACATTTATCCCAAACCTTATCTCATAATTTAGCTGTAATTGAATACAGCCCTGAGAGCCTCAGTTTGGGAAATGAGAAATGGGCTGTCTCTTACATCTCTAACCAAAAGTGAGCATAAATAATTGATAATAGATGAAATTTGCTGAAATGTATAAAGGAAGTAATCTGTCTTCTTGCCAGCTGTTATGCTGAATAACCGAGAGGTTTTAGTGGAGACAGATGACAATGTTTAACAGCAGTCGCTTCATGCACATTGTTCTTATCACTGTTTGTAATTTGAAAACTGTGCTGGGGGCTAGAGGAGATTAACAATAGGAAAGTGAGTACCAGGGAAAACAATATAGCTCTCTGAAATGGAAGAAAATGCAATAATGTGTCTAGCACATGCCACAATAGCCCTGAGGAAGCTTCACAGCTTGTCCTCCAGCTGGGAGCCTGCCACTGCTTGTGCAGGGCCTCCAAGGCTGCTGTGCTCTGGTGCCTTCCTCAGCCATGTCCAGGTTCCTCTTGCAGAGAAACTGCAGTGCCAGCATCTTTGTTCTTTTGAAGAGAAGGTAGCTCTTCACTGGCCTCCAGGTGCTTACAGCTGCAAAATAGCTGAACTAGAGATGATATGCCTGATAACTTGTATTTTTTTCATTTATACCACTTGGCTTAAATAAAAGATTACCTCTTCTCACATTGAAAAAGAAAAGAAGTGTGGAAGATCATGACTGCTTGGATAGGGGGATGAGTGTGACACAAGTTAATGTCAATGAAGTGATGAGGAAATTTCCTCTCTTCTTGTCAGTCTTTTCCTGCAATTAGAAGCTATTTTTTAACTTGCTTTCCATGTGTAGTTCAGGGGCTCATGATCTTGAGATGATAGGAATCAAATGTTTTCCATGAGCATTGTTTGGTTATATTGGATCTCATTTGCAAATTAATAACCTACATTTAGCTTTTCTGATTTTAATCTTACCTAACACAATCTTGAGCAAAGAGCTGCGAGTTTGGGGCTTTTGTTTATGGTGGTCAGTATCAGTATCAGTGTCTTCTGCTTTCATCTTATGATTTAATACATCAGCTCAGCAAGTGAAATCCCAGCTCTTGAAAACAATGGTAAGAGTCCCTTCTGCATGAGCTGGTTGGATTTCAGCCTTCGGCTGTAACAGCTGCTGTAAAATGTTTTATGATACATTTAACGTTTCCAGCTCCTGCCATTAGACCTCTGAATGGAAGACTCAAGTATGTTTGCTAATTGATAAGCAGACTGTTAAAAGTGCTGGATTGTTAAAAGTGAATTTTAAAAACAAATACAAGAAGGTGATGGCAAATTCACCCAGCTGAAAAGCACATCTTAAGGATGGGGCTAGTTTTGTTTAAACAGGAGGCTTGCAACTTGTGTTGTTCCATCAATGATGTGATGTCCTTGTTGCCTTCTGCCGTGAAGAGTTTTGCTCTGATAAATGTCGGAGTTTGTATTTACATTTAAGAAGGTAAAAAGGAGTGTGATTTTTATTTCTCTGGTCTGATTTTGGCAGGCTGCCTTCCTAGTATGCAATCTAGGTTGAAACCAGAAACCTTGAACACTGTAACACATTTGTTGACTTCTGCTTCCAGTGCTTTTATTACTTCTTTAACAGGTGTTCATTCAAATGAAAACAATGTTCTTTCAAAGCCACAGCTGCTATTTGCAAGAGAAAGCTAAAAGATAATTGTACAGAAACTTGTATTTTGTGTTTATTATTAACAAAGTCACAGTTCTGGAAAGCTTTGTGAAACTTGTGCTGAATTTAATGTTGCTTCTGAAGCTGTCTTCCTAGAATATGTAATTATGTAAACCCAGGAAACTGAAAAAGGGGAGAATGGAGCATAATCAGATTAATTTGTGCATATTGTTGGAGTTATATCACTTGAGATGCTCTGATCAGAGAAACAGGCTAGACAAATATAAAGAAATTTGTACATCAGAGGGGTACAAGTACTGCTGCTGCCTCTTATCTCCCCGCTGCCGTGTTTCATGACTGGTATTGCAAAGCACAGCTTTAACCAGGAGGAAGCTGTATTCATCCCCTTGCAAACATTAATATGATTATCAACACCCCATGCAGCATTATTATGTATTTGAAACGCGCATGATGAATACTTTATATGCTGAAAATAATTATTTCCTAAATTAGATCCCAATCGCTTTTGGTCTTTCTAGCTGTGGGATGTTTTATGGGTGAACTGAAATCTCCACAAACGATGGAAATAATCACTGTGTAAGGTTGAGCTACACTCCTTCATAATGTCACCGTTTAGGCTGGCTCTAGAGTGGTTTAAAGTGTTGTGCAAAAATTTGCATTCTCTTTTGTTTTTGAAGTAACAATCTTGGCATGCTAATCAATGGCTATTAGTAAGTTTTGTGTGTAACAGTCCTTTGTGCAGAATTATGTTCAAGTAGAGCTTCCCTAGCCTGTAAAAATTTTTCATATTTATTCAGAGCAGAAAAACCCACGTACTGGTCTTGAACATCACTGAACACATCTCTATCAGCCTCAGCTTGACTTAGCTTATCTTCCTTTTTAAAAAATAATAAAAAGTTATTATTCTATAGTCTTTTTCTATCCCAGGCTGTTAAATACTTATCTAATAAGGGAAAAAGTTGTGCCAAATGATTATTTAATTTCTCAAACTACACCAAACAAATAAGCAAATAAGAATCTGTTGATTCCTTGCCTGGCCTGTTATGTTACATTACAGTGAAGCATTTTTTTCTGTGCTTCATTCCCTTTCCTTTATTTCATGAGCAAAGGCTGGAAAAAGTCGTATCTCTGAGCATGGTGCAATACGCAGCCAAAGCAATATTCCCACCACTTAATGGAAACAGCCAGATGCTTAAATGTCTGCTTGACTGAGGTGGGAACACTGAAGTTCACTTCCTGTCCTTGGAGGGGAAACATTAGGGGAGAAATCTAAAACTAGATGAATTAAATAGCAAATCCCCTGTGGAGAGGCTGTTGGTGTTTAAAGACGGAATTCTGTTGACAGTAACAAAATAATGTATTTTTTGGTTTTTTCTCATTTTGGACAAAGAAGTTTTCACATTTAATTGGTTCTTTTGCCAGGTAGAGTTCAGTTGCAGTCAGACAATTTGTTAATGCAGATGTTGCGTGTTTTGTGTATCCATGTCCTTGAAGTGTGGTTGTTATAGCAACAGGCTTAACTATTAAACAGGTTTTAGTCTTATATCTGCTTCACAGAAATAAGGTAATTAGCTTTTTGCAGCATCTTTAAATATCATGCTAGCTAGTTAAAGAGATGAGTATCACTTATCTCCCTTAGTAAATTAGCTATAGGGTATTATTTTTTCCCCAAAGGCATCATCTCTAAAATGGGTGTGTTACTAGTCTGCCTCATTTCTTTCTGCCTGAGAGAGAATGTGGGGAAATAATATTTAATCTACATATGCAGTGTTAAAATGTGCAAAAATGGTTACATTTCAAAGAGCTCACAACCTGGATAATTCCAAAAACCAAATTCCAACTGTAGCCTTTTATCATTGAAAGTCTTAGCCAGACTTTGCATCTGCACTTCATAATTCCCTGCTCAGTGCTAGCTATCACTGCCATCACATTGCTCCAAGCCTGTTCTGCAGATTACTCTCAGCAAGAACAGAGTTAGACAAACAGTCTGGTGAAATGGGTACTTTTGAGAATCCCTTTGGATCTGCTTTGCCCTTAACATTATCTTGAAATTAAACTCTTCTCTGCTGTATGAGCTTTCAGCTCAAAATTTACCTATTAACAGAATTATCTGTGTTAGGATCTGGTTGTGGAAGTGATCTCTAAAATTTGTTTTCCCCTTCAAGCACCAGTATACGCTAAGGGGAAGATGGGGGAGTGAAGGGAGAAACCTTCAATTTCTGTTTGCATCAAGGGATGTTCCCCAGACAGGAACAATGAGCTGTGAAAAGCTTTTTATAAGGGGTTCCTTGGTGCCTGCAGTGATGCTGAGCTCCCGTTGCTGCCTCTGCAGGAGCTCAGGTGGGGCTGGGGCACAGGTAACCCTGGGGAAGGACAAGCCCTATCTCTCTGTATCCACTGTTACAGCTCTGGGGAGGACAGCCTTAAAGCAGCTTTCCTGGACACTGCATCCTGTGCTCCTGGGGTGGTCCCACATGCAGGTGATGGGGTGCCAGGCACAGGGATGGGGAGAGGAGCTGTGGTGAAATGCAAATTCAACCATCAGAAAATGGGCACTATGAGGGGCTGAGGTCCTTTGTGCAGGCAGCACCTCTTTAGGTACTGCAGCTCCCAGGGCTTCCATCTGACATCCGCCTTTCAGAGGCCTGGGCTTTCTTCTGGATTTATGGGATTTTGTTATGTTTTGGATTGTTGGGTTTTTTTCTCTTTCTTCTTCCATTGAGACCACTGAAAAAGGAAAATGTTGTTCAATATGAAATAATTACTTGCAGGAGGAACTGAGCTTGTACTGTAGTGTGTATAACAGCTTCTGGTGTAGGGCCTTTTGAGACAGCTTTGCTGTTGTTCTGTCTCTGTGAGTGAAGCATTTAACTTCCCCAGCTGTGTGGTACTGGCAGCATCTTGATACCAAGTCTTGTGACTAAGGGTTTGTCTCTTGGAGCCTGGATCCAAAGTCTGACAAATGCAATGAGAGAAGCCCCTCACAGACCTGGGGAGAGCTGGAGAGGTGGGGAGCAGCAGACAGGAGAGAGTGGGGGGGCAGATTTTGGGGGCATCATTTTTTAAATTAAGAAAGATTTAATTATTACCATCACTATTGTTATGATTGGATCAGCAATTTAAGAAAAGCAGTGTTGAATTACAATGAAATAACTGCCAGTTCAAACAGAGCAGCAAGAGTTGGAGCTGTGTGTGCATTCTAGCATCTTATTTGCCCATGGCACCGTGGTAATTGAGTGTACACAAATGATCTGAAATTAAATTTGCATCATTTTGCTCAAGCTAAATGTGTGGGTTTTTTCTGGTCCATATGGCCCAGAGCTGCACCAGATATTGATAGTCTTGTTACTAGGTAGTATTGATCTATTAGGTAGTATTGATCTACAAGAAATGAGAATTATATTGATGAATTTTAATTAATTCTTTTTAATAAATGAACTTTTCTTCAGCAAGCTTCTGTGCTAAGAAGTAGTAATAGGGGATCTATGCAATGCTTGCAGAACTGTATGTTTACTCTCGTGGCACAGTGCCTGCAGTGTATCTCAGTAACTGTGTTCCAAAATTAGCAGTTTTGAAGGGTTTGAATGGCTATAACTCAGTGATTGTCATGTGCACCACCCAAATCTGTCTAGGGTTAAGTTACTGGATCTACAGTCCAGCTTTTAATGGTAAGAAGATAATCAGTCTTTGGAGACAATGTGTTTGGTTTGAGGGGGAAATGAATCTAGGGTGAAAGAAGCAGCCTTTTTTTTTTTTTCCTGTTTTACTTGTGTTAAAAATAGAAATGGAAATCTCAGTCATGCCTTTAATGACTGTCTGCAAATTGATACCATAAATTTGTAAATAGTGTTCTGCCAGTTAAAAAAGCAAGCATTGCCAGAACTCATATGATACACTTGCACAATATGACCTTTTATTTTTAAAAAGGTAGTTTTCAGCTCAGCCTCCAAACCCTGGAGCTTCTGGTTTCCGAACTGTGTCAGATTTGTTTTGCAAATCTCTCTGCCGCTCTCTCGGCCCATTACTTCCCTGTAGCCCATTTTACAGATAGGTGTGGTTGCTGGATGTTTCTTTTTCTCCTCATTAAGTGGCCCCTAGAAATCAGGGCACCCTCCCAAGCTCCCCTGCCTGCTGGGGTCAGCAGCACCGCGTTTTCCCTGCGTCACCTCCACCCTTCACTGGTGATGTGCTGCACGCCTTAGCTGGAGCAGCCTGGAAATTACATATTGCAGTGGCAGCTCATGGGTTTTGAAGGGCACCCTGCTCTTGGGCTGCCCTGAGAAGCAGCACAGCCGTTCTGGTATCCAAGGCAGCCCTTGCCATCCCAACCTGGCGATGGAGGAACCCACCAGCGGGAGCAGGAATCCTGCCCGGCTCCCATCTTCCCTCAAGCAGCAAAATCCATCTCCCACCGGTTGTGACGGTGATTCAGCAGGAGCTCGGGTGACTCATTGAGCTACCGAGGAGATTAAAATCAATTCCTGCTTCGGAGAACGACAAACTGCCCTTTCGTATCACATTAATCTACAGCCAGTGCTGGGCTGGGAAAAAACAGCCCAGAATTGTTAACGCGGCCACGAGAGGGAGCTCACAAATCCTGGGAATGCCACAGGGATTCATGGAAATGGACCAATATAAGTGTTTTAAATTTAGCTATTAGAAAGAGCTGGTTGTTTCTTAATTCAAATCAGTTTATTTTGTCCTTTATCGAGTTTGTTTTTTCCTGAAGTTTTCAGAAGGTGTTAGCAGATTTAACTGTTAAGTTGAGGCAACCATAGTCAGGCTTCATTCGTGATCATTCTGTTTACAGTATTTTGGTTAAAATTTAACCAAATTCTGCTCTTAGACAAGAAAAGGAATCCTGTAAAAAATGGAGACGTCAAACATGGCCAATAATTGTGCTTTGTCTCACTTAGCATGTGCATGTAACCTTCCTTTCCCTGTAATTGGGCTACACACATAAATAGAGGAGGACATGTGCAAGGTTACTTCCGTTCCTTTTAAGCTCATATGGAGCTCCAGAGGAAGGACAAAACCCAAAAGCCACACAGTCTTTGTCTTTTGTAATGTGTTACAAACATCTGTCTGGAGAGCACATGAAGAAAAGGCTCTTACCAGCAAAACCAGCCACTAACTGGTGGACAACAGAGGGATTTTATCCCCAGGCCAGGAGCTGCCCATGGGAAGATGATAGACTGGCCTCAGGTCTATGTGACATTGGAAGCAGGACATAGCAGCAATACAGCTTGTATCCCATGTTACATCACTCAAAGGAACTCCAGACCAACACACATTCTGTAAATTATAGCCAACATTTAATCACATCATAAGAAATTGAAAAAACCCAACCAACCAAAACCAAGCACAAAACTTTCCAAAGAGCAGAGAGAGATTGTCCAGCTGGTATGCTGAAGGGAATAATTTCTTGTAATTACAATTTAAAACCTGAGAGGATTTTTTGGTGTTTGTGGGGATTTTTTTCCTCCCTCTTTTGTTTTTCTTGTGCAAGTTAACTGAATGTTTCTCCAACACCATATACATTTCTTGGGGGATCTTAAAAGGAAAAACACTTGAAGGAAAAGAGTGCAGTAATCCTTAACGTTTCATGTACGCATGAAACTCTGGAGCTTTTTCAAAGGCTTTTTTTTCAACTTAAATCTCTAAAAGTCTCTAATCAGCTTCACCCTGAGATTATTCCCATCTATGAGCCTGATGTATTTCCCTCTGTGGCATTCCAAATTTGCTCCTTGTTTGCAGTGCAACTGAGGAGCTGGCTGGCTTTTAATTGATTCCCAGCATGATGATGTTCCTCTAACGTCCTGTAAAGAAGGAACCCTCTTGCTGCTATAGGTCTATTTATTGAACTATCAGGAAGACGACTTAAAAGCCTTTATTTCCTCTGGCTGCAGCTTCCACACAAGTCAGCAGGCTCATTAAATAACCATTTGAATGATACGCACTTAGGAGTGTATTTCCCCCTATGCTGCCAAGCCAAAAGGTTCTAAACATGCTTTAGTTTGATGTGGCTGGAGGTTCTGAAATGGGATAAAATAAGGCAGGGTTCCCACTGGCTGGCAGCAAAGGAAGAGAGGGTGGGTGTTCTGAGAGCTTAGCAAAGCTTGAAAAAGCTGCAGCTGGAAGAGTCCTGAGGTTCATCCAGTCCTCTCACATCCCAATGCCTTGACCAATTCTTGTGCCCAGGTAGAAACCGGGATTGGTCTTACAGCATGGTGCCTCTGAGACGTGGTAACATTCAGTAGAAATGGGATGTCCCAGTGTCTAGGGACCAGAATAGTCCTTCCTTTTCCATACCTCATATTGCCTTAGTGAACTCATGGATGCAGCTTTTTACAGCCAGTTGCTGGGGCCCAAACCACTTGCTACTCCTCCTATGCCTGCATGGTGGCTTAACGTGTGTGATGCTTTAGCTGCATCCCTGAATTATCCCTCCATGAAGCAGATCCCCATACAGTTTTCCCAATCAGGTCTGAGGTCTGTACAGGCTGTGTTGGATTTGCTTTCTGCTGTGTAATCTGTACTTCCCTTTGCATGAACATTCCAGTGAGGCTGGATGACACGGCATAGAGGATCCAGGTTGTTGCTTCTTTGTCACTCAGGATTGACTTCTGCTGACTAATATCTAAGAAATTACATGAAATTTTTACGAAGAAAAATGTGCCTTATTGATGGAATTTTCAATCTTGTTCAAATGTCAGGCAATCTGCTGGTAGAAATTAGCGTTTTCGTCTCCTGACTCCTCGACCTTAATAACCAACGTAAATATTGAACCAACCTTTTAAAACTGAGATTACTCATTTAAATCCGATTGGAAAACATGGTGATGCCAAGGACAAAAATGTCAAGGAAGTTGAGGGGCTGAGTTATATTTGTCAGACACATTAGGCTTTGAAATCTGATCGTTTCCTGCCAATTACAAGTTTGGAGCTGTTTGTGGAGATCAATTGTGTTGGCCTAGATGTTACAGGTTGATATGAGCTTTTGTATTTCCTTGCACAATGTGCCATTAGGATGGAACATGTTGTGCTCCTCTGTTTCTGGTTGCTAAGTACCCATTCTTCACAGCTGTACCGTGAGGTAGAAATTTAATAACCTGGTGATGTTTACTGTCTTTCCTACAGAGCTGCAAGATTTCTAGTAATAGGAAGGAATATGTAACTTTACAGTCAAGCATTGCTTTAACCAGTTGGATAGAGGCATATTATGGACAGGTTTTCCATCTGGAGTGGTATGTATGTATAGAAATCAACTCATGTTGGCGGGTTTAGGTGTTGTTCTAGTGTTAGTGTGACCCCTTGGGAAGTGCACTTTTGCAGACAAATACTGTACTGGAAAGAAAGGGTACGATAGAGGAAAAAAGTAATTTTAAATTCAAAATTGCTATCTTTTCTGAACTAATACCTTATATCTCTGAAGATAACTTGCCTTGAAGCTTAAGACCTGGGCAAATATCAGTGCTGTTCTGTAGTAATATTTAAAAAAAAAACAACAACCCCAGTCATCTCTCTGAAAAAAAAAGTCATACCATTCCTATTACAATGAATGCAGGGGATCCATGCTGCTGGATCTGAGGAAAGCCTAAAAGCCAACTACAATTTATGTTCTGTTTCCTATTATGAATTCTGTTGACCGCAGCTGTGGTGGTGTGGAATTTAGAGCTTTTACACTGATGGGGACTTGGCACATCAGAGCAGAAGGTATCTGCTTGGGGAGATGCAGAGCATATCTGTGTGCTAGGCAAAACAGAAGCATGTCATATACAGTTCCTATTTGTTGGATGAAATCTTTGCCCTGCTTAATAAGATGTTGACGACTTTGATACCTTTTCCTGCCCATGGCAGGGAGATTGGAACAGGATGATTTTTAAGGTCGTTTCAAACCCAAATCATTCTATATTTCTATGATTCAATTATTGCCTGTCTAGAAAATTATAAAGGTTTGCCTCTCCTTTGGACCTTCATGCCTTGCCCTTGTGTTTCTAGTGAGCTTAGCCAAGAAGACCACTTGCAAAACTGTTGGAAATCCAGACATATTCACATCTGGAGCTGTCCAAGGACATTCTAGTTTGAGTTTGCCTTTCCCTAGATTCTCCTGTGTGAAAAAGCTGCAGTTTATTTCTCCCCTACATATTTGCAGGAACGCTATTGCTAATCTTCCAAATAAAATTAAATACCTAAAAACAGAGGCTAGAGAAAATTAGGAGAAACCAGCATGACAAAATAGCTCCCTAAAGGAAACGAGAGGGGTTTTTTGTTTTGTTTCTTAAGATGAAACAAGGGAACAAAGGACTGTCTTGCAATGCAGGGATCTGTAATGGAAGAAGCCCTCATTGCCAGAAGGAAGGAAGAAAACACAGTGCTCCAAAGAGGATGAGACAATTGTGCTTGATGAGATGTGCATTAATCATGACTGTCTTCAAGCAGAATCAGAAACCACGTGTGATATTTGAATTTCAGTAGAGTTTCTTCCATTGTTTACCTGTGTTTTATTTTGCCTCTCAGGCCCTTCTCTCTCATCTGAAGAGTTTGGGATTTTTTTAGAAATCTAAGGATGAGTTCCCATTCCAGTTGTTGTTGAGCACCTCAGAATTATGGGAAACTACATAAGAGCACTGTGTTCCTTCACTTTTTGTGGATAATTAACTGCCTCAACTATATATGGACTTCTTTCAAACTGCAGATTTACAAGAATGATAGACGATCAGGTATTTTCAAAGGAAGCTTAATAATAATGTACATCGACTGGTAGCAACTAAATTCTTAATTTCCTGGCTGGGTTTGCTCCAGTGTAGGAGGAAATTTTGCTATCCAAAGCAGGATATTGTGGTGAGCATACAGCTTGTCATCAGCCCTCCACGAAGGGTCTGTGTTCAATATTCAATATATTTTCTAAGAACCCTATCCTAGAGAAGGCTGTCAAAGCCTTTTGCAGGGCTGTCCTGTGTCTCAGAGGATGGAAAATTCATGGTGTCTTTCCTCTCACTGAGCAAGTTCTTAATCTCGAGAAATCTTTGCAAGAATTTATGATAAACTGAAATGGTCCTACTTTGGGTGATTTGGTGATATGTTTTATATCTCAGAATTGGTTGAGCACTTCCTTTCCCCTGAAACAGTGTCTAAGCTGTAGTTGGAGGTGAGAAAATAATTAAGGTGATCTTTCCCACTCCAGCAATCAAAGCAGCTTTTCAAGCCCCTTTTTAAAATACTGTTTATAAAGCTCTCAAAAACTCATAAACACATCAAAGAGTTAAAAATAACTACTGTTGTTTCCTTATTGCTTTTTCTCCAGTGCTTTGAATTGCGTCCTCTAATATCCTGAATCTCTGCTCACAAGCCCTTCCCACAAATGTCCCTTACACTCTGTTAAAATCTAAAAACACAATCTGCACTCTATTTAAAACATCCTCACTCCTTGCTGTATATTAGCTCATCTTCATTAGAATATCTTTGACTGGAATTTGCAGCTGATCTTTGAGGCTTCCCAGTGGAATCAGCTACTTTTTCCTGTCAAAATGAATTGTTTCCCAAAAGCTTCCTTCCCTTGTTGGGAATTCAATGCCACAGCAAGTGAAACTGATTTATTAATTAATTTCTTTGCCATTTTGTTGGTGTTTTTTTTTCAAGGTGATCTCTGTTGCCTAACTTACAGATGCAAATGGCAAGCAGGGTGGACCTATGCTTTGTTTATTCTCTGGGTGTGTACAGCCTCAGCTGGGAAGACTGAGCAGATGTGTGGGTCCTGAGAAGCTCATGTTGCCTTAGGCCACACCTGATTTTCAGTGTAGGGCTGGGCCAGGGGTTAGAAACTGGGAAGAAAGGAGAAGCAATTTCAGCTGAATAACTCTTTTATCTTCTCTCTGTTTACCTAACTAGTGTGCAAAAGCCAGGCGAATCTACCATATAATCTTCTCTTGAGAGAGATGCAAAGAATAAAGATGGGTGTCAGGTTGTGAAGAAAATGAGCAGTGACTTGGAACAATCCAGAAGTGTTTACCTGCTCCAAACAGCAGAGATAAGAACAAAAGTGATAACGAAACCTAAATCCCACATCAACAGCACAATATTAGAAGGGTGATGAAGATTATGGACCTGAGGGAATGTACTGATGCCTTGATGGGGCTACCTAAAAACAGAGGCTAGAGAAAATTAGGAGAATAAAAGCGGGTATATTTATTGAAGGGTCTTCGAGGTACACTTTGGGCAGTCAGAGCCCTAGGGCTACACCCAAAATGGACAACCGGGTCACGGGTTTCCATACTTTTATAAGTTTTATTTGCATATTGGGGGTTAATTCTCCAATTACAATTTCAGGTAATGAAGTCATTTACCCCCAGTTTGCTTCTCCTTAATCCAATTTGTTTATATATTTTGGGGCCTGAGACAGTAAGTCCTTGAAGTTCAGGCCCAGAGAGGATTTGTTTTATCTGACCAGAATGGGAGGACAGTAGCTAACAGGCTATATGGAGTCTTAGAGTTACACACTAAAGCAGTACAGGATATGAAAAATATAAAAGCTAGAATCCTAAGGCATCAGTACATTGTAATAATGGAAGTGGAGTAACTGAGTTTTAGGCTGCCTGGAAAAACGGGCAGGTTGGACTGACCTGTGCAGGCACTGATGAAGCAAAGGAGCACAGACTGATGGCCGTGGGTGCTGGGATGCTGTGCAGGTGCCTTGCCTGCAGCTGGATGAAGCACAGCCTTGCCTGGCATCATCAATTTGCCTGATGGGTTGCAGGGCAGCTCTGTGACCAAGCAATGGCAGCAAAACGGCACAGCTGTGGAGCCAAGCAGGTTTGGATTTAAATTTTGACTCTTGGTTTGTCTTTTCCCTCAATTCTACCCCACATCAGCAGAAATTTTTGTGTTTAATGGAGCTGTGCTAATTCCAGTGCCAGTTGCTGTTCATCGGCTTCTTGGATCCTATATACAAATGTACACGTGCTATACCCTGGTCAGTTCTGGTTTTAATTGAATACTGTGCTTTGTACTTCAGTGCTCATATATGGCAACCAACTACAATTAACTAAATCATTAATTAATCAGGGAATTTTTCCCTCTGGTGACATGCTTCAGCTTTGCTGTTTAAAGAAGGAGCAACAGAAAACTACTCCAATTTCTAGGGAGGCTGGAGTAATACCATTCTGAAAATCTACTTTCCAGCATTTACTAGGCCCTTGAAGGATGAATTGAGGCCAGTTGGCAGGCTTTTCTCTACAGAGATGACAAAACTGATAACATTTTATAAGCTCCCACTCCGTATTTCTGTTTCGTGTGACTATTCTTAGAAAGCAGAGTTTTTATGGGTGCTACTTATACCATTAAAATGCCAACTATTCTTGTCTTCTCCAAGAGAATTGCTGTAATACACACACTCACTAACACTTCTTTGGATCCCAGTGGTGTGCTGGTGGGTGGGTGTGACCCATAGTGAGTGAACACTTGCAGCCTGTCTAAATTAAGGAGAGCAGACTAAAGCAAAGATGGTGCAGGAAGCACAGCACACTCTCCTCCCTCGCCTGACTGGCCAGGCTTGAGTAAATTCTCAACATCCAGAGGACCCTGAATGCCCAGTCATGTCCTGCCATGGAAAGGTTAGAGGTCTCTTGTGCTGTAGAGTATGTGTACATGTTACAGCTTGAATGGAGATACTGGGGTTTGTGCTTTCCTCTATTTTGGAAGAAATTACGCAAGTAAATTTCTTGTTCTTTGCATTACCCCTAGAGTCTGGTGCAAAATAACTTCCCAACATCATCAGAAAGGTAGGACCTGCTCCCAGTTCTTAGGATTGTCTCAAATAAGGCATGACATTTGCTGTCTCTAACCTAAATGGTGTTAGGTCCTCAATCAGAGTCACCTACTCTTCAGTCCCTGACTTACACTTGGCTGTTGAAAATTACAGATTTTTCTGCAGACCTGTCAAGTAAAATGGGTCTGAAACAATGTCAGATAAATACCTTAATATGGGTCTATGAGGTGTTTCAGTTATTTCGATAGGTTTGTGACTGAAGCCTTGATTTACAGCCCTGTTTGTGACACAGACATCCCCTTCAGATCTGGTTTTTCCATTCCTTATGTAGCTCTCTTGTTGTTACCGTGCCTGCAGATGGTATCTCTCATTTGAGGAGATGGAAACACACATGAACAAATGCTATGTAGTGATGTAATGAGGCCGTTCAAAATAAAGCTATCACCTTCACAAGCCTGGAAGATGATTCAGATTGAGATGATGGACCCAGACGCCTGTGAGCTCCATCTTTCAAAACAAAGAGAAGTACGTAAAAGGTCTCAGGAGCAAAGAGCCTAAAGGTAAGTCCATCACTGACTACAGGGAGGCCACAAGGTCCCCAGCAAGGGGGCAGGGAACAGCCTGTTAATGGCAGTGTCTGTATCTCTGGAGAGTGTTTGACTTTTCTTCTTGAAACAGTCTTGAAAGCATGAAGTAAGGAAAATTACAATTTGTTCTATTAAACATGTGCACGTAATGGTTACACATGCTTAATGACCTGCTGTCTCTTCCCACATCATGCCTAGAGCAAGCAGCAGGTCACAGTGGTTGGAGAGGGATGGAGGAGGACAAGTGTGCAGCCATTTGCTGTGCCAAAGTGGGAGTCAGGCTGTCCTGTGTCTGTCAGCTGGAACAGCAGCCAGCCTACCCTCCCAAACCTGGCTCTGCTTTACATCTAGCCAGCTTTGTGGTTCCTGCTGCACTTGCTGCTGCTGCAATGGCACACGGTGTCCTGTATCAGGCACAAAACAAAGCATCTGCTGTGAGAGAAACATCGAGAAAGAACAGCATTTTGGAACTCTATGTTGTTAAAAACTGCTCAGCTGCTATCTAGAAAGGTGCAAAGGGACCCTGTCCTTTAGGATGAAAAGCACGAGGCAACACAAAGCACAAGGGCAGCCTGGAGAGAAGAAATACTGTCTTTCATTGACGTTTCTGGGTGAGTCATTCCCCCTCGGTCTGACTCAGCACCGAGCGCTGCCGCACTCCCCAGAACATCTCCCAGCTCGCAGCAGCCACTGCCCCGGAGGAAGAAGCCCTGCGGGGTCTGCAGGGCACCCTGATGGCTCAGCGTGGTGACTTGGCCAAGTAGCTGTGCCAGGGCGTGTGGGGGCAGTGGGTCTGACCCTGACCTCCTTCTGCAGCCGGGAGCTTGGCAAAGTCTGGCTGACATCTGGCTGAAGCCCGGGTTTTCTTGAATTTACATGAAAAGCTTAACAGCAAAATGCCCGAATGAGACAGGAAAACCTTTTTGTGATGTGTAAACGTGTTGCTGCTCGTTCCAAGTGCCGATCTAGATCTTTCCCACTTGCTAGGAGAAGCTGTCTGCATGGTGCTGCAAACCCCTGCCCATCTCCTGAGCAGCAGGAGCGGCTCCAGCTCTTCGGCTCTGCCGTTGCCATGGCTTTGCCCCAGTGTAAATGAGATCACAAGCTGGCTACCTTCCACTGTATGTGGGTTTTTTGTGAGGACTGAATTACACTTGTCATTGTTTGCTTGGGTGTTTTTTCCCCATCAAGATTAACAGTAGCACTGCTCACAAAATCATCACCTTGAGAAAGATGTGGTGTTGATGTTTCCTTTGCAAGGGAAAACTAAAGGAACTAAAACAAATTAGAGAACCAAATAGTCCCTAAATTTGGACACCGTGTCTGAGGGTGTGTTTTCAGTGGTTTTGTCTTCAGTGACATGTCTAATGACTTCTGTTAGCGCTTGGCTAAACAGAGGGCTGGGAGGCACAAGGTCCAAGATCAGCTCTCCAGATCTGCCACAAGTAATTCTGGATAGATGGGGGTAAATGACTGAATCTTTTGATGCTGATGCTTCCAAAAAAAAAAAATCCAAACAACAACTGTATGAAATTTTTCTATTTTAGCTCTTTAGATGGTATTGATGAGGCCCTGGTATGGTTCTGCAGGAATATTCCTCTACCAGGAATATATCGGGCAAAAATCTGTCTGATTTTTAAAGTGGTAATGGTATGAGTGGAGGAAGGTGAAGTAGGTGTAGGCACAGTTGCAGGAGACATGTTTGAAATGCAAAGAAGTTTTTCCTGTCCCTTATCTCCCCTGTCTTATGTGGCTGGGAATATTTTTTGGAACAGAACTTTTCCTTTCCATTTTGTTTTGTATAGAACTTACATACTGAATGCAGTACATATCATACGTGCACAACATTCAGAACGTGGATGCTAGGAACTAAATTACTGAACTGTCTGAACAAAAGCTACTCCTTTTAGAATGTTGCATTGTCTTCTGAAAAAGTTAAAATTCAAACATTAGTAAGTGTTGCACCTCTAGAATTCTTTATGTGAGGACATGTCTTCCTGTAAGAAAGTTATTTTTTATTTTCACTATCCTTTTATGGAGGTTTAAATTATCTTGAGTTATTCAGTAAAACCCACAAAATTGCTCTTTACACAATTACTCAGAGAGTGTGTTCCATTATGTGACAGTCACACAGCCACATAATATCCCTTTCATCTATAACTTTCTGCTACTTTTTCCCACTAAGTGTCTGAGAAAGTAAGACAAGTTCAAAATATTCCAATAGACTCATGTTGGGCTGGGTGCTGCTGATGCCAAGGGAGAAAGTCTGGGGATTTCTGCATGGTCCAGAGTGGCCTATTTATTAGAGTAAATAATGTGGATGTGCCTCACTGCCCTAACCAGGATTCTCTGATCTGACTTGCTTTCAGAGCATAATTTCAGAGCATCTGATTTCTTTTCTATGCTGAGAACTGACTTTCTGACGAGTGGTTTTTCCAGCATTCCCATATGAAAAAGGTGATGATGGTGACGATGCCAAATATTTGAGACAGACTGTTGTCTAAGGACTTGATGGGTTTTGAGGAACACTTACAGATGTGAGCTTGAGGGACTCAGGTTTGGAGTCCAGTCCTTATGGGTCCTGTAATTCTTGGATCAGACTCTTTGGTCTCTCTATGTCTCAGTTTCCAGCCTACAAAAGAAAGAAATTTCTCCATTGCAGTGGGATACTGTGAGCATAAATATGTTAAATACTATGGTAATGGAGGTTCTAGAACAAGGACAGGCAGAGAAAGCCTTTTACAGGTTTTTTTTTTACAAATTTCAATGGTTCAATTTCGTTTTTAGAATCTAAGGAGATGGAGCCAAGTCTTTGATGGCAAAAATCAGAAGTTTCATTGATTCATTGAGAATCAGGCTGGTTGAAAACTTTGCAGGTATTTCAGTCATTTCTATGAGCTTCCTAGACATGAGAAGAAGACTTTCCTGTGCATGTGTGAGCCTGTGCATGGTGCACCAGCAGTAGGAGGATTTCAGAGTCAGTCTCCTCCTGGATTCCAGCAAGATGCTCCAACATCTGCACCTGCTGTGCCTGATCAATAATGGCTCAGAGTTTTATCAAGTCTTGAAAAGCCCACAGGAAGGAAAAAAAGGTTGAATATGTATCTACCTCTGAAAAAAAGGGTATTTTAAGATACATCAAAGTTTTCTTCGTGGAAGATTATGGTTTTACTTTCTGTGTTTGCAGGCTGAACTCTTTTCAGCCTAAGATCCATTATAGGCTTTGTTGTGCTGATCTGGCTGAATGAATAGTTTGATGATAAACAGTCAAACATGGCAAGAAAACATGAAGAGCTGCAGTTGCAGGTCCCCCAGCAGGGCTCTTTGAAGTCAGACTCGGTTTTGAAGTGCTCTTTAGGTTTTACTTTCACCTTCCAGGAAGCCTCCTGGCTGGCAAGGAAGATTTTCTCTCTCAGAGCAGCCTGCAGCCTGGTTAAGGCCTGGCAGGTGGGTGAGGAGGGGATCTGCTCTTCCTTAGCTGCATCCATGAGCCCTTTTTGCTTTCTAATTCCTTTCTGCTACTCAGGTTTCCCCTGGAACTCCAGTTAAACTGTTTATTTGGTACTCAGGCTGTGGAGTACATGTAGACCACATACATGGAAGCTGTAGGTTGCTGTGAATTTTTCCTGCACTACTAATGGAAATTCAGTGCTTGAACCCAGTTGTGAAAGCTAATTTGGTTTCATCATTTTGGCAGAAAGTAATGTGTTAAGGGAGCCAAGGTCATCTTGCCTTGTGATTAAAAAGCGTGTGAGGTCTGAAGAGGCAGTGGGAGATCTCTCCTGTCTTGCATGGAGACTTTCAGCCATCTGCTTGTGAGAGTTTGTCCTCTGCAGTGCTGCAACAGGGCACGGGCAAGATGAATGAGAATGCAGAGAAACGCACCTTGGTCCCCATCCCCTGTGAAGATGCAGCTCCTTACAGCTCCACACTGGAGCAGAAATGCCACTGCTGAAACCCTGGGTGCCTGTAAGCTCAGAGAACTTAGTAGTGATGGAAAAGGAAAAAAACCGCTATAAAAAGATTAGTTAGAACTCATAGAAGGGAAGATTTTCTCCTGAAAATTTACATGCAAAGCAGGAATTATTCCTTATTTGAACCAAAAATACGAGGAACAAAGTTGTAATGTGTTTTTCTTTTATCAGAGTAGAAAATATTTCCAAATGCTTTTATAAAGAACAACACATTTATTTATTTATTTATGTTTCTTGGAAGAAAAAGAAAGCAAAATATTTTCGGGACGCTGTGATCAGAATAAAGCACTAAGGGAAGGTTTTATGCTGGATCACATTTCCAGGTTTTTTCATTCTGTAGATAAGCCAGGTGTTTGGAGTTTTCCTGCCTGCAGAAAACCAAGCTCTCTGCTGTCTGTGCCCTGTGCTGCCTTTGCCTGGCTCTCTGCACTGGCACACGTGGCTCTGCAGAAACAAAGGCCTGCTGGGGTTCCTGCTCTACAGAGGAGACCCAGAGGGTAAAGCAGGCTTGAAGGCAGCTCCATTTTCTTGAATTACTTGCACCTGAACGGAGCTACCTGAGCATGTGCCAGTAACCCACTCCTGGGAATTAGGCACTGCCCAGCCGTGGCACCTTACCCTTATTGTTTAGGTGGTGCCCGTTTCTTAGGAACAATGTTCACTTTTGACTTTGTGTTAAGAATGTTCTAAGTCTTGAAACTTTTTCTCTTTGATGGTGAAAAATATGTTATAGCTAGCCTTTAGCAAGTTCGATTTTTCCATGAACTTTTTATGTGTAATTACTCATAGCAGTGTGTGAGAATACTTGCATGCATAATGAAAGCCACTCAGTTCCTTTATTTAATTCAATAAGCATTCATGTAAGAATTAAGATTTTTTTTTTCTCCATATTTGAGAAACAGACTTCATAAATAGCAGCTTTTGATATAATAAGTTTTCATATGTCTTCAACATCAAACATATCAAATAAATCATATAAGTCAAGCCTCTTGTTCCCCAGTTGGCTGTTGAATGAATGTGCTAAATCTAAGCCCTCTCAGGGCCAGAGTTTTGGTCAGAGGCATAAACAAATGCTTCCTCATCTAAGAGCAGAAATGTTTGTCACTGGATAAAAGTTAGAAAATGTTAAAATGTGAAACCAAACTAGCAAACAAAAACAGAAAAGTGTTTTCCTGTGCATGTAATGAGAGCTCTGCAGATTCTGCAACCCATAAAGACAAAAGTATTTGCTCCCACTGCATAGGACAAGCAGGACAAATTGGTTGTTCCCTATTCCCTACAAGCTGGGCTTGTGAATTCAGGTCAGCTTCCTGCAGTTAATTGTGTCCTGTGCTGACAGGTGAGCAGGGGAAAGGGGTTTGGAGATGCAGACCTCCTGGGCTCTCCCCAGAGATGATTGACCCACAGGCAGCAGAGCAGATAATGAAAAACCTGGCAGGGAGGATTGGAAGTGAGAGCAGTGCAGGTTTACCAGTGAGTCATGGTGTAATGCTGGTAGCAGCAGGGTGCTTGCGTGGTGTGCTTGTGGCAGGGTGAGTCAGAGCATGGAAGGAAAAAGGTACAGGTTCCTGAGACTGGAAGTGGTTGTTGGTGCCTGTCCCAGTACTTGAGATGCTTTCTTGTGCTGGCTCTCCAGAGAGGACGCAGCTGGGGAAGCTTTGGTTAGGACACTTGGCCTCTAAGGTGGCTGGACACAAGCAGGCTCCACGAGGGAAGTGGTGTCACTGGCTTAACTTGACCCTGGACCTGGGCTGAGATGTTTCCCCTTGGTGAGATGTTTCTACTTCAGATTTGCTTGTTTCCACTTCAGACAGCACAGGGAGAGCTGACTTGCTCCTGTCTGCAGAGCCAAACTCAGCCATTTCCCTGAAAGAAGTGGAAAATTCAGAGCAACATGCATACTGCTTTATCTGCCTGCCAGAACAAAGCTATTGGGAACAGAAAGGCACAAGCCTGGAGGAAGGATGATACAGAACCAATAACAATGCTATCTCTGATCCTTCACCACTTCTTTTACAGCCTGGATGCTTCTTGACTAGGAATTTGAAGTTCCAGCTTTCCTTGCCTGCATTTCTGTTTGCCATCTCTCCTGTGCTGGTATGGGACTGAGGCATTGCCCCTTGTCTCATGCAGCTACTAATTTTCTGTTTACAGCATGCCTCCCATCAGAGAGGCAAATACTGATTTTTCTAACCAGTAAAAGAAATAGCAGTCAAGTCAAGATACAGCAGAAATGTGTGGCAGGAACAACTCTAGGACATCTCAGAGACCAGTACTCCCCATAGGCTCAGATACACCAGAGACCACTGACTGCTGGCCAGTGAGGGTCACAAATGATTGTGCAGGATGTGGTTGTGCTCAGGGCCTTCTTTCTTCATGGAGCTCACAGGGCTGTTTTCAGTGCCCTGAGCCATCCTACATGTTCCACTTTGGCAGAGTGACTCCTGAGCCCATGTTGAGATGCTCCAGCTCTCATCCCCTCCCCACTTTCCTCTTGGTTCCCCTTGTCACCACCTGTACCCATGGCCAAAAACATCAAAAATCATCCTTGTCATTCCAGTGCTGTGTGGGTGCAGACTGTTGCCCTTGGGTGAGCTGGCTTCATAAACCAGGCCAAGGGAACTTAATCAAAAGGTGGTTTTGAAGTGGTCTCAGTTTCCCAGTGCAGCCATTTACCTCCTGCCCCACACCCTGATTCTGCTGGAAAGGTAAGCTGGGGAGACAGGGCGTGAGGTGCCACACAGAGGGTCCAGGGCTGCCTCGTGAATGTCTCTGGCTGCAGCTGCTGCTACTCTGCCTCCCTGTTGCTAAGGAAGGTTTCTATGGCAAAGGCCCACCAAGAAAGTGAGAATTAGAGTTAATGTTCAAAACAGATGAGCTTGATAATGTCGGCAGCTGGCTTCTACAGGGGAAATAATCTGCTGGAAAGGAAGAGTGGCCGTCTCAGATGCTGCACAGAGTAGGAGGTGCAGCTGGTGTGTTGTCAGTTCGTCTCACTTCAGTGTTGGTAGTTTGTGGTAAATGCAAACTGTTAAATGGAATGTTTGTTGTGAGATAGTCTCATTATAGGAGTGTTCTTGTAGGATGATAAGCTGCAAGCTTCAGTCACACCTCAAAAACTCTTGCTGTCCCTTAGGTGTGTCCCCATCAGCTGGTGTAGAGAGTGGGGAGGCGAATGGGGCTTGAATCCCCTGCGTAAAAATGCTTCAGTCAAAGTGGGACTCTGAGTACTCACAAGACATCAAAAAATCTTGGCATCCCTGAGGCCTGTCATTACCTCAGAGCATCTTCCTCGGCAGCCTGGAATAGTCCCACAGTGGTGCTGGTCTATTTCCTGTGTGTGCTGCAGAAGGATTTATGTCTCATCCCTTGTCCTCTGGGGCATCAGTGGTACCATCAGTGTTGCCTTTGGGCACTGAGTCTGGTATTTGGAGCACTCCACAGGAGACTGACTCTCCCACGCCTGCACAGGTTTGAACACACAGTGTCTCTTCGTGGGAAAGCATTTCATCCTTGTGCCAGGTGGAGGTAATCTGGGAGGCACAGAGCTCCTGCCTGTGGGACCATGCCCTGTCCGTAGAGGCAGGTCGCTGGGAAAAGGTTACAGAGAACAAAAGGACACTTGTCCCTCTCAATGGTGGGCATCACATTCACTGGGGGTTTGATCCATCTGAGGATGGACCTGTCTACTGCATTTGTAATTCAGTGCAAGGACATGGTGGCTGACTGATGGATGGGGTCATGTGGAGTGACTGCCTGGGACAGCAGGAGACCGGGCTCATGCAGGAGGGATCCTCCAGTGCTACAGCCAGAGCTGCATGAGAGATCAGACCCCAGGGAGTGTGATGAGCCCCAGCAATGTCAGGGTGCTGGATTGAGAGCCAGCAGAATGTCTGTTTATCAGATGTTTATCAGAAACAGGTTTCCATGCAGCTGGATGGCCCTTGCAGGCTGGAGTTAACCCTGTGTAAATGAACCATCACTTACAGTTTCACAGTGAAGTGGGACTTCTGAGACTGATGATTGCTTCTTGACAGAAGGTATGTGAAATCTCATGCTACTGAAACCAGTTTTCCTTCTTCAGCTGTTTCTCAGTGCTGTTGGTCTCCCACCTTTAGCAAGCTTTACATTTGCTGGGGGGGAAATGCATTATAAAATGGTATCTGCTATGTCCCGTGACTGCTCTGCTCGCCTGTAGCCTGCCTGCCCTTCCAGAAAGCTTGGGATAAGCCAACAGAAGTTCCTTTCCTTGTGTAGTACTGCTCTGATTTTCTTTCCTTCTGCAAGCCTATGGATGGTGCTGCTAATTCACTTACGACATTAACCTGGCCAGAGGCTGTCCCACTCCTTGCTCATGGAGGCAGAGTCAGAAGATTAAACTCCTGAGGTTAAATGAGTGACTTGGCAGTTCTGCTCAGTATTTCTGTCTTGTTCTGTGGTGAATGGATGGTGGTTGGCCTTTATGCAGCTGATTAGAAGAAAGTGGTTAGAGAAAAAGCCTGCATTAAGGCCAGCGGCTATTTTTGGTCTGTGTGATGAGGGAAATACTGGCTCAGCCACCGTGCCTGCCCTCCACCCCCCCCAGGCTGGAGGATGGAGGGAGGCAGGGGCAAGCAGAGCCACGGTCGTTTTCCCACCCACCCCCAGACCCCAGAGCCTGCAAGTCCCACAGATTCTCTGTGATAAGAAATATCCCTGTGGCTGAGCCCCTGGTCCTCCTGCACTGTGCTGGTGTGCCTGCCCTGTGGTGCCAAAAGGCACATCTGGGTTTGGAAGCCTTGAATCCCTCCAGTGACTCATCCCAGTGTTCTCAGCACCAACCTGTAGACCCAGCTCAGCCCTCACCCTGCTGTGCTGGGGAAGCAGCTCCTCATCCCCAGCCTTGGGCTCGCTCTGTGCTGTGAGGTTTGCACTGCAGTGGGCAGCTGGCTGGAGGCTGTCTCTACCCAGCACCCAGGGAGCCTCCATCTCCCTGACCTCACAGGGGAGAGGGGCTGGACCAGCACAAACTGGGACAAAAGGAGGCACCTGGTTCTGCTCTTACTGAAATTTAGGGACATATGTGATATAACTTTAGCGTTGGCTTTATCAATGTAAGGGTTGTTGCACTTCAACTTGAAAGCTAAATACACTTCAAAGCTAAACTGCCTGACTTTAGGTAAATTTTTACACATCCTGGCACTGCTCAGAGGCTTCTTTTCTCACACCTCTGGCACTGCTGCAGAAATAACACACAAACATGAACGTGGTCTCAGGGACATAGACCAAGGGCTTCCTCTTTGCTACGGGGACAGGAAAGAGATGTCACGCCCATCTTGCATTGCCCCAATGTTACCTTGCTACAAGGTAAATAAATCTTTGCTTAGAGGAAATAATTTTCTTAAAGTTACAAAAGACTTCCTTAAAATGTGTGTCCTACTGATTTCTCATGCTCTTGAATGCTCAGACCTCGAAGAGCTTAACTCAAATCCTAAGTGGAAAGATTGTTGGTGGGAAGCACTTTGCAGTGTGTTGGTTTTAAGAGGTGCAATAAACCACTATAATGGTGTGCCAATCCTTCAAACTGTTCCATGGGATGAGGACAGATACTTCATCTGTGATCTGGGCTCTAATCTTTCTGACAGCATCTTACCCAGACATGCTACCACAACTAAGAGTTATGATTTTTTAATAGGCATTATTCATAATTTAAAGATGTAGCTTAAAGACATTACAGACTGCTGCCAGAGTTGTGATGTACGATCTGCAGAGGTTTACTCCCCATTAGATATTACTGCAGAAGTGACTTAAATCTCCTCCCTCAGTTAAACAATTCTCTAAATGTCATCACTGTTTACAGTATTAGCAGAGCGCTCAGTAGTGATGATCTCTGCTCTGACAGCCTGGGAGCCCCTACAAGCAGCCAGCAGATTTACACTGCTGAAAACTGGCTCATTATCTCCAGCAGCAAAATTCCTCTCATAAATAGTCTGGGGTGCTCAAGCTGCAAATGGAGTTTGTATAGACTGTAATAAAATCTGTTTCCTGAACACTCTCCTAGGTGTTTTAGCACTGATTTGTTCTCCTTCCCAAAGGTCAGTGCACCAGGGCACAGGTGGCAGCCAGAGGCACTGGTGTGTGGTGCAGGATGGAGAGCTGCAGTAGGATGGGCTCACGGCCACTGGTGTGTTCATGGTCACAGAGAAAAGGGCATGGGGTTGCCACAGCAAAGCAGGGCCACTGTCCATCTGCCTAAGTGGGTCTGCAGCAAATGGGCTGCTCCAGGCACCTCCCAGCAGCCTTGCTTTCAGCTGTTATGGCCAGCCTGAATTTCTAACAGGGTTTCTCCTAATCCTGGCTGGGTTCAGGTGGAAAATATGCCATGCTACATCATCTCCACACACACAAGGTTGTTAACTGCTAAAACTGTTATTCTCATTACACAAATAATTGTTCAGTTGTTTCTCTATGTCCTTCCCTGGATGTCCATCCAGAGCACTAAGTTCTTTGGTCTAATTACGTGTTAGCTGAAACAGTTCTTCCTTCCATTGGCTCTGTGTTTGTTGCTTTTCATGTCATTGATTGCTTGTGTGCTCTGAGACAGGAAGGACAGGAGCTCCTGATCTGCCATCTCTCTGTTCTTCCTGACCTGCTGTGCTTCGGGTTTGTTCTTTCGCTGCTGTTGTTTGTCTTCCTTTTCTTTTTTTTTTTTTTCTCAAGTTCCTGAGCTGGAGAAAAAGCAGGCAGCAGAAAATGTAAGGGGAGAAGATCACTGCTGTTTACAAGAAGAGCTAAAGCTTGTCTAGCATCAGCCACAGAGTGGTTTCCTGTGTAATTGAGGTAAACACAATTCAGCTGGGAGGGTTTTTTTCCTGTGAGATCCATTGCTTCTGGTTAGGCCTGGCCTCTTCCAGTCCCCAGAGGATGAAACACCTTCCATGCCCTTCTGTCACAGAGTTTGGGGATCTGCTGCCATGTCTTCTCCTGCTGGGACAAGAAGGTGGCAGAAAGCACCGTGGCAGTGAGGCTGGCTGGGTACAGCAGCAGCAGCCCACGAGACATGCTGGAGAGGCAGGGATGTGCAGGGCAGTAGGGCTGTGATAAGCCCTTTTTCCTGCCCTTCTTCCAAATGACTGCTAGACATGGCACTGCCTCTGCCCAGCCTAGAGTTGTGTTGATGTTCCTCCAGCTCTGGTGGCAGGGGAAATGCTTGGTTCCTGCTAGGCTGGTCAGTGCTCCTGCTAGGGGATTTTTGTGTGTGGAGAAGACACAGGTCCCAGCAATCATGCCTGGCTGAGTACCAAAAGCTCTCACAGAGCCCCAGGGTGGGAAACCTATCACCCAAACAATTCAGAGAGTGGCATGAGTAGCTCTTGGAAAACAGCTCTAAAACTCCAAGGGCAGCTAGAAATACCTCTGTCTTTCCATTAACAGCATGAAACAGTCACTGATGGTTGCACAGCTTGGGTGAGTTACAAATGAAGCTCCCTTTGGCTGGTGTGCTGTGCCAGGGAGAGCCATGCCCCGAGCCCCCCTTCCCAAAACAAAGCAGTGCTGCACTGTGAATGTTTGGAAATTTTTCCTTGTCCTTTTTTTCTGTGTGCATGTGAGTGTATAGCACCAGAACCTTAGAGCAGCTATCATCCATTTACCAGCAAGTGGCTCCTGATAAGGCCAGAATAGATGGAGCAATGTTGAATTCCAACAGAGAAGGGCTGGCCCTTGCCTCGGTTGTTTGTAGCACAATGCTTTTCATTCAACAAGGAAGGCACAAACCAGTTATAGTTCAGCTAATCTTACTAATCTTCTTTTAATTAATCTGTTTCAATGGAATTTCATTTCTACTTGCACAATCAGCCTGGCAAAGGCAGATACTCCCGCAGAAGGAAATCACCCCAGCAGAAAATTCGCTTTTGAGATCAAGCCTGGGAGACGTGAGACAAACAAGAAAACCAGATGTACAGAGATAACAAAATAGGAAATTGAAGAACAGTTTATGCTGCTGTGTCTCCTAAGTCTGCAGAGTTGTTTTGCACGTGTGACTAATGTTGCAGAGGCAGCTGCTGCTGCCAACAAGAGCCAACATCTCATCAGGACTGGTGCAGCACCAGCCTGACTCTGCACGTGCTGGAAAACAGCAGGAGATGGAGATGGCTGCTGGAAGTCTCTGGAGGTGGCCACAGAGGCTGGGTGCTTTCAGTTCTATTGCTTTCTAGTGAGCCTCCTTTAGGTTGTACCTCCCTATCTGCATGTGGAGCTGGTCCTGGGACTGTCTGTGTCATCTGATCAACTCGTTCTGGGTAGCTGTAAGTGTCCTGCAACAACTACGTTGTTTTTGCTAAAAACTTGAGTAATGTTTCTATTTTAAATGTAGGAATATAACAAAATCCATTCTAGGCTTGTGGAAAGGATTTGAAACTTAATGCCCAGTTAGGGCAGATTTTAACACAAGATTTAAAAGCTTAGAAACAGGATTAGAAAAAGGAGGGAGCTTTAGAACTTTGCCTTAGGGATGGGACACATTTCACAGATGTGGTCTCTAAAGACGAGTACAAGCTCTGGAAGATACTGATGGCAGTGGTGGACTCCCACTGAGCTCAGTGCAATCAAATTTTTGCCATTAATTTCTCTGTAGGCATTTACAGAGCACAGCTAGAAATGTGATAATGGACTCTTCTACAGCTCTGCAAAGGGTGAAGCTAGAGTGTAGTAAAGTTAAATATTTCTGAATAACATGCAATACTTTGAATTGTAAAGGTGCTATAGATATTGCAGAAACATTTGGTAACTAATTAGCCAGAGCACTTGTGGATACTTTTAGCATTTCCTCTCCTAGCAATTGAACTGAAAAGGCCAAGGCTGATGCAGTTACAATCCCATTTCTGTATTTACTGTGTTATATGACCTCAGACAAGGGCTGATCAGCCAATTCCTGGCTGTGTGTGCGTTGCAGAGCATCATCTCTCGCTCAGCCTGTGCCTCTTAGACATTTCCTGGGGTCAGTGTGGGCTGCAGCACTGTGTTCAGGCAGACCAGCAACAGGTCTGTGTACCTCCTGGACTGCTGTGTACCCTTTGCAGTAGCCCCCAGACTCCCAGATGCCATTTCCTAATTGCTACCCCGGCAGAGGGTGTGTGGCTGGTGTGGGATGCAGGGAGCTGAAATGGGGAGCAGCACTGAGGGTCCCAAGGCACAGATGAGAAGAGCTTTTACTCCTGGGGGACATGGGGGAGCATGGCTGGGAAAGCTGGCTTGGTAGTGCAGAAAGCTCACCCTGTGGGTTTGGTTTCACCTTGGGTGTCACAAAAAAATCAGCAGTGGAAAAACCTCCAGATTTTTCTGGAAAGCCTCCAGCTATCTGTCTTTAGGGATAACACAGCCTGCTTCCTCTTTGCTGGCTCATGTTTGCTACACTGCAAACTTGGCTTTCTAAAGGCAGGCAAGGAACATGGGCACCAGTAACTGGATCGGTCTGACAGAGCAGGAACAGATGTAAAACTTCCCAGGTCAGGGTCCCTCTGGTAGCACTGGCACACTCACCACCAAACTGCTGTGTGCCCTGCTCCAGCGAGATGGGATTCAGCTCTGGGCTCGGAGGAGCTGATGAAGTGCCCAGGAAAGGATGAACTCACCTAAAGGAGTGAACTCACCTAAAGGGGCCGTGGACAAGAGCGGACAAGGGGAGGGATGCGTTCCCCTCTGGTGCACCCAAAGCTCCAGCTGGTCGCTCCTCCAGCCCTGCGAGCACGTGGGAGACGTTTCACCAGAAAGTGCCTTGGGAATTGCTTCATCTGACAGATACCTGCACACACACACAGATATCCTGCAAGTGCTGTAGCTTTGGGTTAGATTCAAGAACGTTCTTTGCAGATGCAGTAACCTGACTTTGTGATTCATTTATCTCATGACTCGGTGTTAGCATCAGAGCTGCAGCAATTTCAGATTTAAGGAAGAACCACCCTAAAGGTAAAAGAATAATTTGCATTGAAGTAGCTAATTGGCATCTCAACACTTTAATATATCCACTTACAATTGCATTTTGTATTAGAGAGGATTATGTGGGGTCACTAATGATGTCTTCCTTCCCCTCTGAGCTTTCTGCAATGGGCAGAAAACCATGCTGCAATCACAGGGCTGGTCTCTGCAAATCACTTGCTAAATTGAACTATATTCTTGAAATTAAGTTTAAAAGTCCATTGAACTGCTCTCCCAGCACTGCAAAGTTGAAAATTATATCAAATTTTAAATTACATGTGAAGAAAGCAAACTGGCTGGTTCTGAGGAACAGAACTATGACTTTTATATGGTATTATCAGTAATGGTCCCTGACAGAATCTTCTGGAATAACAATACTTCCCTGGTTGGGAGGATGCCATATTCTTGATGCAGAATATTTTGCATCAGGCTGTAGTTGTGTCTCAACACATTTAAATGATACTTAATTCTCCTGTAATTCTCTTAACCAGAAGGAATGCACAAAGCCTCTTACAGATGCTATTGGCCACAGAAATGCTGAAAAGAAGATCCTATTTTCTGCTTTCTAGCTTAAAAGAAGAGAATTATATTTTCTTTTCTTGAAACAAGATTTTTTTCCTGAAAAATTAAAGTCCCCTTTGAGTAAAGTAGTCCACAGATTCCTGAACATGTAAAAAAACCTTAGAAGCCAAACAGAAAGGGAATTTTCAGAAGAGAATATAGTTCATTTTATGTTCAGATGATTCTTACCTTCAGTTTGTACTTCATTTTTATAGAAGAGCTGTAAAAACAACTTCAAGAGCTGTATAAAAATTTGTGTTGTGTGAAATGAAGTGTTTGGGGTTCGATAACATTTGGATTCATAGCAGCGTTGCAGAAAATGTAGCACAGATAGACTCCAAGCGTGTCTGTCCTTACATGGCCCCAGCCACCACCCCCTGTGCTCCCCAAGCTCGAGGATCAGGCTGATGAAGAAAAAACCTTCCAGAGCCTGCCCAAAGACAGGGCTCTGCTCTTCTTTGGGCTGGGGAAGGTGGTCCTGTCACTCCTGTCACGCCTGTGTTCCCATACCCTGTCAGTCGTCTACTGCCTGCTGCTCCCTGGGGCACGGGGCAGAGGACAGGCTGTGCTGGGCAGGGACTGGTGCTCTCCAGAGATGCTGGATGCACATGGAATTGCCACACACTCAAACAGCACATGGGAGATCTTTTGTCTCCATGGAATTGTTGGTCGAGGTGGCCAAACCCTGGTACTCAATGAAGTCAGCAGAGCTGCAGTAAGTTACCCCAGTACACAATGGGGCTATTTATAAGGAAAAGCCAACCCCAGTGTTTTCTTAGCTTTGCTAAGGCACAGCACCTTGGAAAGATGAGCTCTTTTAATGTAGATGCCCAGTTTTAGGCAGCCAAATTGTTTCGCAATTCCAAAGGTCATAATATTTTTAGGAGAACAGCATCCCTGGCTTTAGTTTCTTTTGCCAGAAATATGGATAAGTAACAGAAGCACTGATTACCCAAGGCTAGTGCCTTCCTTGTGAGAGAGTCAAGCTGAAGACCTTTCTCCTGCTGCCCAAGTCAGATCTGGTGGCAGAAATGGTCCCCCACACCTCATTCCTAATCTGTGAATGTCAAGCAAGGGCTTGCTTTCTCTCCTTCCATATTTTTTTCCTGTCTGTGGCAATAGCTGCAGTAAAGCACCTCTTGCTTTGTACATATCAATAATCTTTGTTATAGTGGGAGTATATCACTGCAATGCCTGTGCTCACCCATCAAGGCTTTAAAAAGTAGTACACTCCTTGTTCTTTGGCTTTTGAAAGATGTAAAGTAAAAAGGTCAAGCTATAAATCCAACTTTGTACTCATAGGATATGTAGGAGGACAAATAAGCATATCTTGCCAGGCAAATGACTGTTTAAATTATTTCTGTCTCCACACATAGAAAGTCACAGCTACTGAAATGTACAGCTCGATAGGTAAAATGTGCATCTAGCTTAGAATTGCAGTACATCTATTTTCAGGTGCCACAAAACACATGTTCATCAAGAAGACTATTAAAAAATTCATTTCCTAAGGACATTGACACTAGGCTATTGAGGAGATCAAGTACTGGGTAATGAATTTCACAGGCAGAAAAGTGTTCACTATAAAAAGGTGAGCTACAAGGTAAAGTCATTTCCTTAGGAAAAAGGCAAATGTCTCAATGGTCTTGGCATAGGATAACTATATTCTACTTTATCTTTGCAGTTTGATATGTAAAGTATGTATTTTTAAAAGGTCGCTTCCTTTTCATATTTATAAAACAGTCTGCTGCTGCTTTTGGCTGCTTCTTCAGAGAGGTGCTATAGGGCAGGAGTTAATTTTAAAATTACCCAGGCCAAAGGTGAAGTTCCATTTTTTTTTCCATTCTGGATATTTAAGCTGTAGGAGCTGGTCAGCAAGAACTTTATCCACAAAGAAACAGAATTTATAAAGAAGATGATTAAGCCAGGTTTACTGAATCATGCACTGAGCTAAGTCAGGAGGATGGTAAAAGGGAGAAAAGGAAATTACACAACCTGACTAACAAATGAGTTATCCAAGAAAGTAACCACTGAGGTGTCAGCTCAAAGATAGAAGGCTCCCAAAGCCTGAGGTTGCCCAGGGGAATGCTGATCTTCAGGCAGTCTCCCGTCCCATTTTCCCCAGACAATTCCATTATTCTGCAGCATGGCCAGGCTCCCAATTATCATTAATCTTCTCTGGGCACATGGTGGTAGCGAGTGACAGGGATAGGAGGCCTCCCCAGCCTCATTCATCACCTGACTTTGGAGAGCACTTCAGTGAGCATCCAGTATTAAGTTAAAAATGTAAATGTTGCCTTTAGCAGGGTTAAAGAAATAAAGCTAATCGGATTTTCTGGCTGCCTACTTGTGAATCAGATGGACGGGAAAAGGTGTTTGAGCAAGTATTGATTTTACTGATTGCACTTCAAAATTTTTTGGAAGGTTGTTGTCAAAATATTGTTCCTCAGGAACTTGACCTGCCTGCCACAATTTATCTTATCACATTTTTTAATATCCAAATTACTTAACATCCCCTTTGTTCTCATATCTGTGCCTCAGCAGAGTCTTCTTATTTTCAGAGTTGATACTTCAGCCTGTTTGGAATGCTGGTGGGGAGAGCTGAGGGGGATCTGCAAATAGCATCCTAGTTTGGAGCCAAGAGATGTGGAGTCTGACGCAGCCACCGTCGCGTGAAGCAGTGATCAGCTCCACAGAGGGCATTTTGCTCTCACCTGAGAGGAACTTCAGGGCCATGGCAGCACTGGAGAAAACCGGAGCTGCTCTGTGGCTTCCCCTGAAAAGAGGTTTGTTTCACTACACAGTAAATTAAATATTAGAGCCTTCCATTTGTCACTGTATCTCCAAGTGTTTGCACTGATGTCCCTGACTGTCCCCACACTGGGGAGGGGGACATGGGGCTGCCGAGGCCGTGTCAAGCACTGCTCCCTCCACAGTGGAGGATGGTGGTTCCTGCTCCACATCTTCTCTGGGCTGGGAATGAGCTTCAGCCTAAAAACAGCCTCGTTACGTGGGATATCACAAAATTTCCTGGCATGGAAACAAATAGCACCATGCAGCAGAGAGGTGTGTGAAGTTGGTAGATCCACCTGCACTGGGTCAGATATAAATAAGACTGAGGCAAAAGGTGTTGCCAAAAGGGGAAGCAGGCAGTAGCTTTGAACTCTAATGCAGCATCAGAAAAGTGCAGTGTGCTGACTCTAAAATGAGCAAAGGGGAAACAGCATGAAATAAAACAAAATCAGTGTTTCTGTAATAAGTAAAAAAGTAACAAGTAATGAAGTTTGATGATTTGGCAGCTTTCCTTTTTTTTTCTTTTTTAAGTTTTTTACAGTTGTGTCATTCTCAACAGTAATTTTTCTTCCAGAATAAAAATAGCCATAAACTTTTCCCTGCAGATGAAGACCCTTTGGATGGGCTAGCTCCTTTGTCACAAGGAGGAAGCCCAGGAGTGCAGAAGACAGAACCTCTTGGCATTAGAGCAGCCACTGTGCCCCAGCCATTCCTAAAAGTTCATGCTACTGTGATTGCACCAGATCAGACCATACACTCTGAGTAAGGAGAGGGCCAAGGGGCTGGCGTTTTTAAAATAGAAAATAGAAAGTAAAAAATACATTTAAACAAAGTTCAGCCTGATTACTTCTTCTTGGAAAGCAAAGTCTGAGGCCATGGGTGAGACTAAAAGCTCATGAGTTTGCACAGTAATGTTTCTCTTGGCTAAATTACCCAGTAGAATATGGTGGCAGTTGCATACTTACATACAGAATAAAATTTTCCAATCTATTTTTTTCTTAGCTTCTTTCAGTGTGCTAGTTACTGTCAAAAAATTTCTTCCTTGTTGCATTCATGTTTGTAAGAAAAAGATCAATTGATGGTGTGCTTGATCTGAGTAGATTCAACCTTGCAGAAAACAGTTTTCCTCTCAGATTATATTTGCATCCCAAAACTTACTTGCAGGGATTTAACACGTTTCCTGTTGTTATGCCACATGAATAACAAGCAAGGAATTTTCAGGGTTTCCCCATTTAATGATTTATCTTTGTTTTTAGCTTTTTCTGTGTCTGTACATGCTGTACCTGGCCTGGCTTTTACATACTTAATAGAGGAATATGAGTGCTGGTAGATCTAAGTGGTTTTTTGTGCTGCTATGACATTTATTAGCAGGTGGCAAAACATGTAGCCATGGTAAAAATGTGTTTCTTTGCAGAAATTATATGTTGCATCTCATCCGAGCAGTCTCACACCTTCTCTTAGGTCAAAGAGGAGAGAGAAAACTGGGGATGGGAGGTTTCCTCTTGCAGTCACAGTCAAGATATTTACAGTATGAAACTAAATGGTATCTAAAATTTGAGCTAGGAAAAAAGATCCACTTAAAGGAAGTATGCTTTTGGAAAGAGTTTTAATAGACAATAGAGAATGACCGTATGTTTCACCTGGAGATCTCAAAAGACAGATGCAGTCCCCTCCTTTCTGTGTGTTGGCATGAGCTTAGGGCAAGAGGAAACTAACTCTAAAAGGCTTTCCCAAGGTGCCCCTGAGCACAGTTCTGTCAGGGAAGGATCCCACTGTCTCCAGTAGGTGAGGTGTCCCAGCAGTGGTGACTGCAGTAAGCAGAGTAGTAGGAAAACTGCCCTGATGTGGGTGACCCCCTTGAAAAACGTGCTCGAATTTGCATAAACACTTAGTTCTCATTAAACAGTTAAATGGAGTGGCACAAAATGCACCCCACAGCTACACCAGAAGAGATTTACTCTAACTTAAGCAAGAAGCTCAACAAACCCAGTGGACCCAGAGTTGTTGACATAACCAGGGAAACACAAAGGTGGTATAAAGCTTGTTATTTCCTTTAGCTCCTGTCTTGGATCCTGCTCATCCAGCCCAGGGGACCTGAAGGCTTTGTGGCACTCCCACCAAGGCATTCCATGAGAGCCTGGCTTCTGTGCCAGGATAGAACATGGGGCTCTACTTTCAGGCTGAAGCCAGGAAGGGTTTTGGGAAGCATATCACTGAGCAGCAATTGTAGGGGCTGGGGAGTTACTAAATAACCCCTTTTTAAGATCTCCTTCCCCAGGTGTGTAGGACCTGCCTTGCTGATGGTCCACAGGTTTTTGTCTTAGCAGAGGAAGGCAGAGCTCTGCACCTTGGACCATGTCATTACACAGCAGATCTGCTGAGTGGCTGTGGGGAACTTTTAAAATAATTGTGCCATAGTTATTCACCAGGGTACATTACATTTGGAATCAGAGGTCACTTTTCTTTCTTTACAAGGGAAAACACTGTGAGTGAACCCGTAATTTTGAGTACACTAATTCCAAGACATTTGCAGAGACCAAGTGGTTTCCTGGAATAACGGCCTCTCTCAAGAGAAACGTCAAATGCATTTAATCAGCCACATTTAGAGCTCTGCTACATCTGCGAATGAATTATTAACGATCTCAAATGTTTTTGAATGATCCAAAAGTCAGGAATAACGTGGCTCTTCAGCTAATCAGCTCTGATTCAGGGCTTCTCCTTTCCACTTTATGCACTAGAGGCTCTGCACCTGCCTGCTGCAGCTAACTGGAGTTCCTGTAGCTCACATTAACCTCTCTGGAGGCGCTTGGGTAGCTGAACAAACGCAAAGTGCAGCTGGCATCCAGCTGTGTCTGTATGGATTTATGCATCACATAGTGAATAGCCACTGCTCAGTGCCGTGCATCCCAGGGGGAAGGTACAGGATGCTCCAGGGAATGCTGCTCCCACACAGCAGTCCCCACTGCACATCCCCTGGCCACAGAACTCCTCTGCTCCTGTGATGCCACGTTTGACCTAACTAATGGAAGATGGGGCTGGGTCAGGTGTGTCTGGAGATGCAGGTTTGAATTGAGAGTGTTCTCGTCAGTAACAGCAAGAATGGCAGAATGAAGCTGTGACACACAGCTCGGGCACAGCTCGGGGTGCCTGGGCTCCAGCCTTGGCTCCCCTTTGTCATGGTAAGAAAATCATGGCTGATGTCGCTTCTCCTGCAAAATGAGTGTCTTGTAAAGTGCTTTGGGAAACAGTTACAATTGTCATATTACATGAAACTCAACCCCCTTCCACTGCACTGTGGAAACACCCTTTCAGAAGGAAATAATTGCTACAATCTCATTTCTCCAGTCGAGGTAATTTGGTTACATTAATTTTTGAATCAACAAGTGTTCTCATTTAAGAGCTCCAGCTGACAAAATAATGGAACCATCAAGAGGCAGATGTAAACAAAGCACTTGCAGTAGCATATAAATTAATGAAAAAAAAAACAAAAAAGCATTAACTCTTATGGGTACTAATAAGTGAATTCTAGTGTACGTACAAAGAACTACCTCAGGTCCTGAGGAAGTTGTTTAGTAGCTTGTTATATTCAGACCAGATGCAGAATTTCTGTTCAATCTGCGTGTTGGGGAGGACCTTAAATATGAGGACACGATGAAGCAAGTTTTAAGAGGGAGATCTGAGCAGAAACATTTTCTTTGCTGGACAAAAGCCACTGATACACAGAGAGCATAAACCAGCTGCATCTGGGATGCTGTCAAATCAGAGCACAAAAGAGGAATTAAAAATCTGCTCCTCAATTTGCCTGAGCAAAAATTGCAGGGTGTCACTTTATTTTGTATATAATTATAATAATAAGCTTGATAGTGTATCTGTTATGGATTATGCATTCTGTGTGCATTACTAACAACATGACTGTTTGTCCCACTGCACCCATAAGGAAAACACAAACCACAAACAAATGAAAGGAGAAGCAGCCATGGCTATTAAGAACAATTAAGCACTACACAGCCTCTCTGCAGGGGGAGGCTCTGGAGTGGTTTAATGGAGCAGATCTCATGAAGGGATGTACATTTGGATAATGCTGTCTTGCATATTCAGGTATAACTATCTGCTCTTCTGCACAAGTTTTGGTTGCATAGCAAGAGGCAGCTATAGCTACCAAGAGAGTGCTGCCTATTTAATATTTTCTCATTTCATTTAATTTCAATATAGAGTAGGAGATGAGTGTGTTAGAAATAAAGCACTTCATAGGGAGATTAGTTGTCTACTTTCTGTGGCTTGAAGAGGAAGAAGTATTGATGTCACTTTTTAGCTTGAAATCAGCTTGAAGCTTCCATATAGTTCTGTTAGACGAAGAGTAATTGTGTTACTTCAAGCACAACACCCCTTTTCTTCTTTGTGGAGATGAGCCACAAAGTCCCTAAGGGCTTGCACACACTGTGAATGAGGTGGTCTTCTAAAAAAGTGATGTAGTTACTCATGCCAAGATTTGGATTTTCCAAAGCTTATTTCCTCTTCTACACAGTGTCTGACAGCATCTGTCCTTTTATGCATAGGTTTGTACTACTGGTTTCTTAGAACAAAAATCATTTTGGTATCCCAAATTTTTATTGAGCTCTCCCTGAATAAGAGCCTGGAGGCAGCCAAACAGCTCCCCAGGGCTCTGGTCAGCTCGAGAGCCTGGGTAGCCCAGGGCAAGGGAGTGCTACAGGCTATGGCAGGAGGGGAATGACGCTAAGGAACTCCCACCTGTCGTGCTTCACCATGTGTGACATCTATTCCCGGTCCTACACAGCCCTGGAAAATCAGACATTTTATTGTCTGGTGTATGTTCAAGGAATAATGGCTGGAACAGGGCTGAGCTCCTGTCAGTTGCGCTTGCTCAGGGTAATGGTGACACTGAAGATGAAGTTTTATTTCTGCAGCCTTTGTACTTCATTAGAGATTGCCTTGCCAAAAATCATCCCCACCCCACTCAGCCCAGATGAGCTGCTGGAGAATACCACAGGGAAAAGCACTTTTAAACTACAATCCTGGAAATGAGCTGTCCCAGTGAAAACCACATCTGACTCACAGAGTTATGCAAGCACATTTCCTTCTGTAAAAGAGCCAGAACCTTTCCAGACCATCTATTGCAGGTCATAGCAGGAGCTCAAGAGACATTTCAAGTGTCCAGATAGTGTGCTGAATAATAAAGGTTTTCTGTGTATTTATGTGACATGTAATGGTCATTTCATGAAAAAGGAAATAATGTTTTTATCAGACAAAGCAATGCTGTTCCCCACAGGGGAGTTCTCTGCCTTGGAGCCTGGCTCTTTCTTTGTGGTTGTCATTGTGAGAGACGGAGGGGGACTTGTCTGCAGAGCTTCCCTGCTACTCCAGCAGAGCTTCCTACACCTCACATATGAAGGTTCCATTTTGCATTTTTTCCGAGCTTCATCACAGAGCCTGTCTGGACAGAGCATTTATGTTCCTCCTGCTGCCAAGAGGTACTGAGATAGCTCTTAATTACGTGAGGCCAAATTTTCAATTGTAGGTAATGCAATTATTCCACGGATTGACTTCAGCAAGCTCTTTAGGTACCCCCTGCCCTTAAGGGTAATACCAGTTGATGTTCTTATGGCCCAGAAAACCACAAGTTCATGCTAACAACTTAATCTGTAGGAAAAATATTTCAGAAGAGCCGTCTATAGAAGTAAAAATATGTTTCCAATTAGTATGACTTTATCAACTGTCACAAAGAAACACAGTCGATTGTCCAGAAATAATTTATTCATCAACAATAAAACACTGAATAGAAAAAGCCTTGTAAATAAAACTATATATATATATAATGCTTTATTTTTTTATTTGATACTGCACAAAAACCACTACAGACAGTAACAAAATAATCCAATTAATCTTAAAAATTTCAAATTATAATTGTCACTCTTCATTTATCATGTTTTATTAATAATGCAAAGGTCATTTGTTTACATATTATACTTTTACTTGATATCATTAAATTGTTTCTTAAAACACTTGAAGCAATTTGTTGTTTGCCCCATAATTTATAACATATAAGTATATCAATAAACAATATAACAGCTCTGAGAAAGATATGCAGACTGTTCAATGGTAAATAGTCTACCATAGGTTGTTTAGTGGGAGAGCAGGAATAAATCACAACTGAATTGGGATAGAAGTCAACACATTGAAGAGAAATAGTACTTGGGGAACAATTACATGTTTTCCATTGCTCGCTTAGTAATGTGATCTCTTTCAAGCTCTGATTTTTCCTGTTTTAGATACTCCAGCACCTTTGCCAGCATATCCTCATCCAGGTACTGCCTGGCTTGTGTGTCATCAGCTTCCCCGGCCATGGAGAGCCTTTTGCTGAGCGAAGCCAGCTTGGCAGCCTCCTGCGGTCCCAGCTGGTTTAGGTGCTCTCGGATGGCCTGCTCCAGGTGCTCCTCTTCCTGCAGGTTGCTCTCAGAAGCCGGAGCTGGGACTCGTTTCATCTGGTTCGTATTGATCACTTCAGGGTATTTTGCCAGCACCTTTGCCAAGTAATCGGCCAGTTCTTCATCCTTCTCATCCAGTTTCTCATACTCTGTTTGTCGCCTTTCCAAATCGTTCATCCAGGCAGCTTTAGGGAACAGGTGTCCTTTCAATCTTCTGGGAATGTAAGACAGTCTTGGCAAATCATTCTCTTGATTAAGACGATTTAGTAAGTAGGAGGGATTCTGATTGGCTAAATTGTCATTTCCCAGAAGGCTGACAATATCTTCAATATTGAGGTCTTCAGGTAGATTTTCTGGAATAAGAGGCTGCTTCATGTACCCGTTTTTAGAGTTTATATTATTTTTAAATATATCGCTCTGTCCTAGATTGGTTTCAGTTATCTCATCAAGGTCTTCTGGGAATTCCATTTCCTGCTCAGCTTCCAACCTTTCACTCTGAAGCTGCTTTTTTTCTCCAGCTTTCAACATGTCTATCAAATCCTCAGGAGGAATTTGCAAATTCCTTGAGATTTCTATCAGCTGAGCTATAGACTGGGGATCAAGTTGTTTATCCAAAAACATGGATGCTCTTTTTTCCTCAAGTTCTCCTCCAGTCCTTAATTTCCTGTTCCCAGCACTACCCATCAGCCTCTTCAGGTAATAATTCATTAGTTTTGAAACATCCTCTGACATTTGATCTTTATTTTCTCTTCTTATTTCATCATCAAGGAAGTTGAGTTTTCCTGATCTTTTCATTTCCTCGTCAATCTCCTCTTCGTGTTTATCAATTTCCTCTTTGCTATCTTTGATCTCTTCTTGGGTTTGGCTTTCCACTTTTTCCTCAATGGGATTCCAATCTTCTCCTCCAACCACATCTTCATAGGCGATGTTATTCACTTTATACACATCATCTTCATCATCTGTATACAATTTCTGGTCCTCATCCAGCCTTTCTTTCTTGTGGTTATTGGGTCCTGCCATCTTCCCCAGCTCCTGGAACACCGACTCCAGCGTGGCAAGGCTCTGGGGGGTGTATTGCTCTTCCACGATTTCGTTGGTACGCTTGAAGGGACTGTCTCTTGAACTGTCTTCATAGTGCCCAAGTGGCATTTTGAGGTACTTTTGCCACCTCTCAGGCCACTTGTAAGCCTCGTAATCATCAGTTAGTCCAGCTGGAAAGTTGTTATCTGAACTCAGACCGTAAGGTTTATTCTCCTTTGGGCCAGCTTTTGACTCCTTCTCGGCTTGCCGCAAGGCTTCCAGCATTACCTTAACCCACTGGGACTCATCTTCAGTCAAAGAATCCCGTACATTATCCGGGAGGTGAAGCTGATCCTTGCTTTCTTTCTGTGGCAGGAGGTATGGGACACTTTGATAAGAGCTGTAATCAGGGCTGCTTTCTCCCTTGTTGGTTTGCTTGCGAAGGTCTTCTATGTATTCCAGTGCTTTGATCATATCAGGATTTGGGAGCCTTTGTAAATTTTTCATTGCATAGTCTGGATCTTTCTGAAGCAGCTGGTGCTGCTGGAAGGAGGCTGCATCAACCCAACAGATTAGGACAAAGAAAAAGGTGAGAGCACAGGCTGTTCCAGGATGGAAGGCTTTAGTTTCTGCCATATTTAAAATATTTCCTTTAAATAAAGAAGAAGAACAAAAAAGAAGCTGTTAACACATGGAGACCGGCTTAGGAAACAGCTATGCAAGAAATTTCTTATCTCTATGCTCCAACATTAATTTTCCAATGGCAGCACCAAAGTACAAAACATCAATCCTATGTAACTCATGAAATGTCCATAGACATATCTAGATGTCGTTTTGCTCTTGAGAACAAAGCACCCAAATGACAAAATCAGCATATCCATACATTTAAATGCTGTTCAAAATAGTAATATTAAAACTACAGACAGAGTTATTCTGTGAGATTGCACCATAGGGCTTCTAATTTCATGCCAGGACAATACTGCTGAATAGTGCTAAACTGCAATAAAATTCATGTGATGAAGTGGAGAACATGGCATATAAAATTACTCACAAGTTTATTTCTGTCAGTACTGATAGTACTGAAGCTATTACTTCCTTTATTTTGCTATTCCATTAAAAAAAATTATTTGTATTACAAGTGAATATCAGTTAATGACTCTATGAGTCATCTTCCTAGGGCAATGATCCTTTATATGAGAGGAAAACTGTAATTTATCCTAAAGGAACAAAATAATTTTACTGAATCCTTTAAAGCCCATCTTGGAAATGAGCTCGAGTAGGTAGGTTCCGAGTGGTGATTCCATTCATTTGCTTATTCATTCACTTCAGCAGAAATTGAATCAGGTCCCAGGACAAGCAGAAACATGACCACTGGTAAATTTGGTTAGAATAGATCAGTAGAAGCCCACGTCTGCCCAGCTTACACCAGACAAAAATAAACTCTGGAACAGAACTGGGAAAAATATGCCTCTGACAGAATTGAGATGATTACAGCATCACTGTGCATGAGAATACAGCTGCAAAAGCCCAGCCTTTCAGGGAGCTGGGCACCCTCCACACAGCACAGGGGAAATTGCCATCAGTCGTTCCCTAGGACATGCTCAGGCACTGGGGCCACGGGACAGATTAGACTCTTCTGATCCAGTTATTAACAAATAAAGTACAATAATGAGAAAGGAATGATAAAGATAGAAACTGCTTTGATTAATTGACCTATTTTGGTTCCTTTGGTTTTTGGCTTGGTAAAAGCATCCTGTTGAGACATTGGTGGTTCATGACTGCCTGAATGAACTGTGTACACCACTGTTTACCCACTGCTGGAAGTAGAAAGTGAGCATGAATTATGGTCATTTCAGCTCACTTGTAGATTTTTCCACTCAGTTTTCGTCCTTAACATAATGTGACTTCACTAAATAATTAAGGCACTATCAGTTCAGAGAGCTGCTTGTTTTTCCCTCTCAGTATGCATGAGCAGGCTAACAGGCATAACAGCAAACAATTTCCCCAAACATTTCTGACTTCAAGCCTGGATATGTTTGAGCATTGATTTCACAAAGGATTAGTTCAACAGCTGATTAGAAGATCCCACCCTCCAGGTCTGAGTTTGCCCTGAGACAAAGCCAAGACATTGCTTCATTTTCTGTCACAGAAATGGCACTAGCCCTGTACATAAATGTATATCTCCTTTTAAAAAAACCCCGAAAACCTAATTTGCTATTTCTGTAGCAAATAAGTGAAATTAAGACTTTCTTTTTCAGCAGAGACTGGTTATTAACAGTTAGTTTGATTAGCACATGAGAGACTGCCCTTTCCAAGGGATGGGGGAAGGGAGAGTCATTCTATAATCATCTGCCAAGCACCTCCCACTCACAAAGACCAGGAACTCACCCTCCTTCACTGCACACAATTTGGATTGTTACAGCCTTTGCAAGAGCTGTCAGCATCCCCCTAAAATCCAAATGTGTGCAGCCAGGCAAAGTTTACTCTAGTGTTCCACAAGGATGTTGCTCAACTGGATATTTCCTTTGCAGAAATAACAGATCATTGGCTCCTCTCTACGTATTTTGTGTGCATTTGCCTCTAGGTCAATTTTTACTTCTATTTTATCGGTAGATGATATTTGAAAGCTTTGTCAAACAGATTTGGGAATGAGTTCTTTTAAAAGCTTTGAGTTCAGGCCGTAAATCTTGTCATTAAATATACTGCGCTATCCAAGGTAAGAGGACCCCTCCCCAGCGTTTCAGAATTTAATTCCACATTTGTTTCTAAAACAGGACATTTTAGCCTATCTTTAGGAAATATTGTAAACATTCTCTCCTGTGCCTCTCAAAGGACAATATGCTAAAACAGCTCTTTTGTCTCCAGATCGATAACTGTGAAGCCAGTCTAGATGGAGAGCATATTTTCTCCTCTATTAGCACCTAACAAACAGGAAAATCATCTTTTAGCCAACAAATGAAGAAGCTCCTCTTTACAAAATGAGAAAATCATGATCACAGTTTAACATGTACAAAAGCAATACAGACTGAAAAAAGTTCCCTAAAAAACAGACACAGAAAATATCTCCTTTCTGGGATGTTTCCATGGTAGCAGTAATTTTCTCTCTCATTCTCTTAGCAGTTGTTTCTGATGTGACTCTGATGTTTCCAGTGAAATTTTGCTATGAAAACTCATAGGTTTTTCCTGTAGATGTGTCCCTGCCCTGAGATTCTTAGGTGAAACCTAACAGCAGGTTTTCCATAAGGAAAATAAATACATCATGCACTCTTCCTCCCATTTCTTTTTTGCAATAAATAATACAACTGCAGTAAATTTGCCTTGTTTAAAAGCATCTCTAACCCTTTACCCTGTGGAAGGGACTGAAAACACAAACAAAACAGCAATGAAGGGTAAAGCCCAAACCTACAGCAGTTCTGGTGAATATATCGACTGTTTGCACACGGTTACATCTGGGAAGTAACTCGGAGGGTGTTTGCATCCGAGGGAACCCCCCGCCCATCCGCTGAAGTGCCGTGTCGGCGACCCGGCATGACTGAGTGCCATCGCTCCCGGGAGCGCTCTGCTTCCCGTCTGAGCCACGGGCGGTACTGACAGCACATACATGGAATATCTATAGCGATAGGGCTACATTTCATAGAGATGTGCTCCCTGGCGAGCCCCAGCCCTGGCACCACCGGCTCTCGGTGCGACTTCACCGCTCGCTCGGTGCCGGATCCCCCTGCACATCCCCGGGGCTCCGCGGCCCCTACATCCCTACATCCCAACATCCCCACGGCCCTACGGCCCTGCAGCCCTACCTGCGCTGCCGCCGCTCCGCCGCCTTCAGCACCCGGACAGCGCCCGCTTATACCGCCCTGGCCGCGCGTCACGGCCGCGCCCCGCCCCGCCCCGCCCGGCCGAGCCTCCGCCGGACCCTCCGCGGGCGGAGCGGCCCCGCGCCCGCAGAGGGCGGGCACACACCCGGGCGGGTAGCGCCGGCAGCGGAGAAAAGGGGAAAGGGAAAAAACGGGGAGAAAAGTGAAAAAGACACAGGGAAAAAGCCGCCAGGAAAAACAAGAAGAGAAAAGGCAGGCAAGGAAGAAAGAAGGGGGAAAGGGAAAAAAGGTTTAAAAAGAGAGAAAAAAAAAAAGGCAGATGTGATACAGCCGGTGCCTTCTGCTTCTCAGCTCCCACAGGCTGGGAGAAGGGACTTGATGAACCTGACCTACACCTCGGGGTGGGTGAAGATGACCCTCACCCCGGGTGCGTGGGTGTCACAGCATCTCTGAATTTTTGAGAGTTGCCGGCCAAACCAGCAGCAGGGACACACGCCCAGGGCTGTGGGGCAGGAACAAAGCTGGGGACACGCAGGGGCTGGAGGTGGGTGTGAGCCCAGCTATGAGGAAGACCCTGCACCCCAGGGTCAGTGTGAGTGTGCGTGTGTGTGCCTNTACGGCCCTGCAGCCCTACCTGCGCTGCCGCCGCTCCGCCGCCTTCAGCACCCGGACAGCGCCCGCTTATACCGCCCNGGTAGCGCCGGCAGCGGAGAAAAGGGGAAAGGGAAAAAACGGGGAGAAAAGTGAAAAAGACACAGGGAAAAAGCCGCCAGGAAAAACAAGAAGAGAAAAGGCAGGCAAGGAAGAAAGAAGGGGGAAAGGGAAAAAAGGTTTAAAAAGAGAGAAAAAAAAAAAGGCAGATGTGATACAGCCGGTGCCTTCTGCTTCTCAGCTCCCACAGGCTGGGAGAAGGGACTTGATGAACCTGACCTACACCTCGGGGTGGGTGAAGATGACCCACACCTCGGAGGGTGGGTGCCGGCCAAACCAGCAGCAGGGACACACGCCCAGGGCTGTGGGGCAGGAACAAAGCTGGGGACACGCAGGGGCTGGAGGTGGGTGTGAGCCCAGCTATGAGGAAGACCCTGCACCCCAGGGTCAGTGTGAGTGTGCGTGTGTGTGCCTGGCTGTGCCCGTGCCTTGGCAGGAGATGGCCTTTCAACAGCTATGGCCAGCAGGCGTTTTTATTTCTTTTCTTTAGTTCATTGACTGAGCTATTTTGGCACATTTCTGGCTTTGTCATAGGGCAGGGATAATTCATGGCATCCGTGGCCTTGTCATCAGGTGTAGGAGGCCCTGGAGCTCTGGACCAACTAGAGATGGGTGCTCCTGAGGGAAGGGGCTGGGGGAGAATGACACCCCTCCACTGTTTGCCTGAGATAGATGGAAAAACTGAAGCGTGTTGGGGAAAGATAAGGCAGAAGGTTCCTCCTGCCCCAGCCTGTGTGCTCTGCCTCTGCCAGTGGCTGTGGCTGTGGCATGGGACAGGGGCCAGGCTGGATGGAGATGGAGCCAGAGAGGGACTACCCATCCCTGGCACCACTGCCAGGTGCTGCTGAAAAGGCCCTTGCAGTTTTACCTCCATTCTCAGCACTCAAAAGGGCAGTGCTTGCACGCCTGCATCAGTGGGGTGAGTAAATACCGCCGTGCCATAAATCACAAAGCACAAGATGTAACACATGGCTTCAGATGATGCTCAGAGTTTTAGCTTGTTCCTTCTGCTTCCTTTCTATTACAGAAAGGATGTTTTACTTTGGCTTTTAAATAAGGATTCCTTTTCCCCAAAAATAAATCTTTCCTGACAATTTTGACCTTTTACAGCACAAAATGCAAAAACAACCTAGGATGAATGTACCTTCCAAGCCAATAAACATTACAAAATTAAATTGTTGTAAGAACAGTAAGCTAGAAATTATTGTAGCGATGAACATAGACAACAAGAAAATCCTGGCTGCATTTGCTGTAGTTGACATGGAGATCTGGAAATAGAGATCTTGTTTCATCTCACGTAGTTTTATGAGTAAAATACAGTATCAGTTTTTGTGCTGAAACTCCTCAGCAGCAGCTTTATTCTGGCCCCAGATTCCATCCAACACACTTGCTTTCATTACCAGACCCAGGAACAAAAGAGCCAAACAAAATATTGCATTAGGGCCCATGATAGCAACTTCAAAGAAGGGAAACAGAAGGGCATTTCTGCAGTAAGCAGGGGCAAGGTCCAAGTGCCCTCTGAGCAGCTGGGAACTGTATGTTGAACACCACATCCCCCTCAGCAAGGCTCTGGATGCTCACAAAACACAGCTCTGCAGACATTGCTATCACTAATACACCTCAGTCCATCGAGACAATACTCACTGTAATCAAAACCAACAAACAAAATAATAACAAAAAACACCCAGGAAAAAATTACTCAGTACAGACTTTCAGGAATTTTCTTGTGCCTCTGCAGGTATTTCCAACAGGCTCTTGTGCATTCTGCCACCAAATGACTAATACTTATGGAGCAAATTCCTTCCCATGAAATCATCCTGCTGAACCCCATCCATCTATCCCTGATCTTCCGCATTAGAGCATATTTCAGACCACCCAAATCATTTGGCACATGAGCAAGATTCCATCCTCCTTAACCACTCACCTGAGATTTACAGCATATAAAGTCAGGCAGACACTTGGCTTAGGTCTCTGCTGTGGCTATTCTGGGTTCAGTGGATAAAATTTTCCAAAGGCTCTCTACAACCCATCTGTCCATTTTACTCCATATCAAAACGTGTTGCCTGGACTTTGTGCTTACGATTGATTGCATCCACACAGCCCTATAAGGAGGGCCTCACTGAATGTACTTTTTTTGGTCATATTGAATGTACAGCATTCTTTTCCTCAGAATGAGTCATGCAACAGAAAATTGGATCTGTTCTGTCATCAGAAGTTCTGTGGCATTTTATACCAGAGGAAGATCACATCACAGCATCTCTGAATTTTTGGAAATTGCATTAGAATTAGTTCAATATCAACTGCTTAAGCAAAGGAGCTCGGTAATCTTGTTTTTCTGAGTGAATTTTGACCATGTTGCATCCTTTTGTGGATCCTGGGAACAGCCCAGCTCTATCTGCAGTGATTTCTCTGAACAGCTTGCCTTGTCACATGCTCTACCTTACCTAGTCATGCATCATGAGAAGATAAAAGTTAATCAATCAACCCTGCAGCTTGCAGCAAAAGGCTTTTATTTCATTTCATGCAAGAAAGAGGGCATGGGGTTGGGAGGGGAACTTCACTGCAGCAAACAGAGGCAAGAGGGTTCCAGCCCGCTCTGTTTTGTCATACCCCAGCTGGAATATCATCATCCCTAAAGTCAGTGGGAAAAGAAAAGTCAGGAAGCTTGTTTTGAGGAGGAAGCACAGTCTGGCAAGGGCCTTGGGGTCACTGTCCCTGTGCCCAGGCCCGGGACACACCAGTACCTGTGGGGTGATGGTGGCCAGAACCACCACTGTTCACAGACCAGGGCCTCCCTCCACACCTGCCCAGCTCCCAGGAGAGGATGGAATGATGATCTTGCTGGAATGACCATCCCAGCAGCAACATGGGGGCAGCACATTTGTCTGCCTGCTGTGGCCCTTTTCTAAATACCAGAATGGTTTGCAGTTTGTGCACTTCACTCCAGCTCTAGCTCTCTCTTCTTCTAATTGGTGCCACCAAAAATCAGCACTGCTTAAAAATAAAGCAGGGTTGTGTCAATATTGATTATTTCCCCTCCTTCTTCTGTTTCTAGTAGCAACTAAAAATAATTTACAATTCATTACAGACATGACATCTCCTGCAGAATAAATGCCATTGTCACATTTAAAATTCAGTCCATATCTGACTTGAATATCTTCATTTACTCTGTATATAATGAGAAAGAGGTTTTCTTTCCTCAGAAAAAGCTAATCTGCCATCATAGATACAGATTCTTTTAAATTATTTTAATTTTAAAATACTTGAGTTCTGCTTGTGTCCAACATCAGACTCATCATTTTCTGCTCATTTTGCATGCTTGAAAGATCAATCATATTTGTATGCAAATATTTTTGGCCTCCCTAAATTTAGTGCATAATAAATGGCTCAAATTTCATTTCCAAAGCCATAAGGGGAGGGATAAATACAGCATTGAAAGGAAAAATAAGGGCTTTGCAGTTTGTAACCACAGTCCTTTAAAAGCAGGGATGTCAAGGCAAGCATCCACTGGCTGTAGATCACTGGGCTTTATTCAACACTGCAACTAGATTAAGCAGGTTTAACACCAGCCTGCCCTACACACCTCCCTGAGGGGACATTTCAAGAACAGGTTTTGCTGGGGAAAAATAAAAAACCAAATCCAGACTTTTATCCAACACTTACAAGTTCAGGATTTCAGGCTGCCTGCCTCTAAAAAGAAAAACCTCTGAAGAGGAACCTTAGGCAAGGTGTGGCTGCCACCCCTGAGACATGTGGGTGTGCCCCAGTGCTGGGCACTGGAAAGCACCACTCAGAGCCCAGAGCTCTGTACCAGGGCTGGGGTCACCTAAGGCTCTGTGCAACGCCCACTAGAGACCTTCCCCAGGGCTTTATCATCCCTCAAGTGCCTCTCGTTTTCTCCAGTGACTGCTGGAGGAGCCCAGCCCCGCTGCCTCAATGCTGCTGCCTGCCCAGTGACCTACACTTTCTGTAGGATGCCTCGAGCTTGGGATAATCAGGTCCCACCCCATAGGAGAGACCCCCTTGCTCAGGGCAGGGGAATGGGATCTATCACCTCAGCCAGGGCCAGAGGGGCAGAGAAGCCTGTGCTGGAAGGAGCTGCAAAAGCAGCAGATGAATCAACAGGGAAAGAGTTTACTGCTATACTTGTACCAGTATAGCAGCCTCCAGTTTGAGTACCCTGCACAGGAATAGCAAAACACCAACGGATTAAGGAATAGAATATATGCCTTCTCATAGAACCACCGAATTATTTTTATCTCCAGGCCTCCCACACACATACTCACATACTTTCTCCCATGGAGTTTCAAGGCTTTTCACAAGCCTGTGACATCTGCTTACCAACATTTGGTGTAAAAATATCGATATCTGCTCTGCATAGCTGTTCTGAGTGCTACATTTACCAGCCAGTAAAGATCAAGAGTCTCCTGGGAGCTGGCTGGATCAAATTGTCATGATTTCAGCACTGCTTTGCGTCAGACAGCAGAATTTAAAGTCAAAACACAGATAGTTCAGGGAGGAAGACAATGTGAAGCCCTGAGTCATACCCTGCTGAGGGTGAGGAGAACAGATTAATAGACAGCAAACATGAATGAAACCGAAGGGCTCATTAAGTCATGAGGCTGCTTCTGAAACCCAAAATAGGATTTAATTTTAGTCGTTGGGCATGAAAAGAGGATTTCTTTGCACTTTTCCAAGGAGAAGTTGAGAAAAGAGTTTTAATTAGCATGGGGCAGGCTCCCCTTTGCCTTGACACCCCGAGGGGCTCAGCTGCAGGGCTGGCTGTGCTCAGGCAGGGCTTGCTGCCCACAGGCTGCTCTAACAACTCATCATCCACAGGATGCTGCACGACCTGGCAACTTTCAGCATCATTCAGATATGGAAGAGGCAGCCTTTACTCCAGCTTCACCCAACTCTCCTTTGCTAAAGTTGAGTCAAAATAGCCTGCTTGTAGCCAGGTGGGGTTTTTTGAGGAGCTGTGCCATTCCCTACTGCTGGCTCGGGGGGAAAGGAGACAAAGCAACCGTGTCTTGGCAGGTTGGAGAAACTTCACAGGTTCACCCAAAATCATTGGAGATTACATAACTGAAACCTCCAAGCCTTTCAGAGCAGCTGTGGCAGCAACCATCAGCAGCAGCCAGCACAACCAGTTTGCGTCTGCCTTCCCTGTGCATGCCACCTGCTTGTGAAGAGATCCTCAGCTGGTGTGAGGGTCTAGCCTGAGGTATTGGCCACCTTGGGGTACCTGGGTCAGCCAGGCTTGCCCTTCAGTGATGATATTTTTGTGAGACAACACAAAAGTTTTACATAGGAGAGAAAAAAGGTTGCACGACAGTGATCTGTACACACATATATGTGAGTTTTCATTTTAAATAAAGAGAGAGAAGTGCTTTCACAGCTGTGCATAAGATTAGTTCCATTATTTAGTCCTCTGATAAATCATTCAGCAATTCTGCTCTGCAGAAGCTTCATGATCTTGGGGCTAAGTCATTTCTATCCCTTACTTACATTAAAGCCTCATTAATTTTCACATTAATCACTCATAAACATAAAGAAGCTCAGTGATTTTGGATCTCCATGCCTCTGGCAGAAAAGTGTCCATTTTGTTATCTGCTGCCTTGTCTGAGTCTGATAACACAGGATAGGGTTTAGAACAGCAAAATTGCCACTCCAACTTAACACTTCTGTTCTTCCTCTTTTTTTTTTGAGAGTCCAACCATTCCCAAAGCAGGAGCCAGCATGCTGGCATTACTGCACGTGGGCAAAGGTTCTTCCATCCCCAAGCCATTAGGGCAACAGGTGCTTTAGCAATGGAGCATGTGAGAATTTATGTGTTAAAGCTAGGAGGGCAAAAAGCCATGCTCTGCTCGATGCCATAAAACATTATCACCATTTTCTTGTGCATTGTCCTTGTCAGGGTCACTCGTTTCACTGATTTCATTACAGCCCTTTTTGTGGCCATAGGTTTGTCCTTTGCTCAGTACATACGTGCATGAATTCCAACCCCATTGCTACAGTTATTTATACAGATCTGGGTCAAAATCAAATCTAGTATTTGGTCAAGAATGTGACAAAAATAGACAAAAGAGACTCCGTGCAAGGCACAGCACAGAGACAGTGTTATAGAGTTTCCTCCTTCTACAAGAAAAGAGCAAACAATTTGATTTGTTAGCTCGTGTGGACAAGGCAGAACCACGTCATGCCCTGCCCTTTTTATAAAATGTATACTAAATTAAAAGTTTAGTCAACATAATTATGAGTGATTGCATCAAAAAGAGAGCACAAATTCATGTCCTCCCATGTGGTTATGGCTATTAGCATTTGTTACATCAGCATCAAAGCAGAAATCTGGTAGTTTTAGGGTTCATCTGTGCTGACCAAATATCAGGATATAGACTCAGGGAGAGCTGTGTGGTTTCAATGGCAGCTTCCCTGGTTCAGAGGCTGTGGGATAAAGGCAAGTCCAGAGCCTCGGTGCAAAAAGCAGAACAGAGGCAGGTTAATCATTTACCCCCCAGTCGCTGCAGGCTATGCTCAGGAGTGAGCGCAGAACCAGCACGGCCCACTGACCTACTGACACCCACTCTTGGGTGGTGAGGAATTAATGCCATCAAACAGACATGTAGGAGGCAGATTCTGAACAGCAGGAGACAGAGAAATCAAACAGTGTCATGTGGGACCTGCACACTTCCCCAGTGGGCAAGTGTGCACAGAAAGCCACCGCGCTCCATCCAGCATGGGATGGGGTGGGAGCCGGAGGCTGGGTACAGCTGGGTACATGCACAGCATGGCATCCATCCACTGCAAAGATTAAAAGCTCTGTTAACATCTATAATTTGCTTTCTCTTATCACTCAGTCACGAAAAGGTCTCTTGGGGCATGAAAAAAGTGATAGGTAGGCTGCTCCCTTCACTGGCAAAAGTCAAAATTCAAGTGGTGACATTGTTTCTCCAAACAGGCTCTGATCTACAGGACAACGACTAACCTTCTGCAAACTGGGAAGAATGTTTGTTTGGATGTCTAAACTGTTTCAGATAACAGTCTCACATCTCTCTCAGCTATCAGAGCCTTGACTGGCAAGTAAAATCCATATAATCAGGTGAAAATGCTGTGATTTTCCCCGAAGGCAAATACTTTCTCTTACATACCTTATTGGTAAGTGCTTGAGAAGGGCTGAGTGCCCTTCCTGGGAGGATACATTTTTCACCAAACTTGTAGCTAGTTCCTTTATTTTGAAGCACTTCTGCTGCTGCCACTGTGCTGCAAAACATCACCCCGGGTCCATCGTTCCAGCAGCAGGGCTGCACACCCTGGAAAGCACAGCCCAGGAGCTGCTCACAGACACATCCTGCATCCCCAAGGACTCAGTGGCCATCTTCCAAAAAAATGCCAGGTATCCTGTCACCTGTTCCTACTGCATTCAGCATGATGCTGCATCTCTTACAAGTCTTCTGCTCTCCCAAAATAAATGGTTTGAGATTCGAGGCAAAAGCTATTCATTGCAGCTGTTTCAAATCAGGTCACTAAGCCCTCAATGAATTGCTGTCAGCATCACCCTGAGCGTGGCTCGCAGGTGCTCCTGAGTGGACGTGGGTCACAGGGAGCTCTTTGGCTGGCTGTGGGTTTCCACTACCATACCTCAAAGATGGACCAAAAGGCCAGATGCTATGCCTGGCACTGGAGATCTTGTCTGAAGAACTAAATGGATTACTTGTCCATGCCAGGAGGTTTTCACCACCTGTTGCAGATGTAATATCGATGAGGTTCTCAATTGTACATAACCGTTGCATGATGCTATTTATATGAAAAACCAACAAACAAAACCAAACCCAGCCCTTTCAAGTTGCTGATGCTTGCTTTTGTTCAGGGAGTCATGACCAAGCTGTTTGCTGAGGTGGATTCTCCTCGGTTTCCCCCAATGTGCTGGTGCCTGTTGTGGCAGGTGTGTGTCTCCAGGGTGTTCTGCTGTGGCTTGGTGCCTCTCTGACCACCAGAAACTGTCTTTGTGAAGCCTCTGCTGGCTGGTTCTCACCCTGATGCATGAAGGTCCTTTCTCACTCCTCATCCTCTCTTCTGCAAGGACCTGGCAGTGCATGGCAAGTACAGACTCGGTCCCATGCAGAAGCAGAGCTCCCTGAGCTCCTGGGAAGGAAATCAATCCCATTTTATTACATTTTTTGAAGAATGAAGGTGCTTTGTACGGGACAGGAAGAAATGGGAAGGAAGAACTGTAATGTGAGGAGACACAGCAGGAGCTGGTAAGTGAAGAAAGCAGCCAGCTGCCAGGGATGCAGCTGCAGTGAGTGAGCCAGCAGAGCACAGGGACGAATGCTCCTCTGGAAACCACAGACACAGGCTCCAAACTGGAAAGACCAGATGGTGCAGGAGCTGAGGCAGGAATACTGAATCTCTCTTTGAGGGTCTGTGCCAAGGAGGAGGGACAAAAGGGTAATTAGGCTGATGAACAGCGATATTAAATGTATGAAATGAGGCTTACAATGTAAGAGAAATCTTAGGAAAAATTAGTTGAAGGGAGAAGCATAACAGAGCAAATCCCAGCACAATTAACCTGCAGGGAAGCAGAAATACAGAACCTGCTCCCAAAAGTAAATCCATATAAAAACTCCAGTTATGTTTCCCAATTTTTACCCACCAAGCACATATATGAATTCCAGCCATTTATTTGCTTTTAAAAAGCAGTAAACCCATAGGATTCAAAGTATAGGCTTCAATTGTAATGAGACCAAATATATCTGGAATACTCACAAAATTAAAACCATATCTAAGTGCTTTGAGCAGCAGTCAGTGTTTGCTGAATGAGAGCCCTTAACCGTGGTTTTTAATTAGTATTGACAAAAACCTGAATACTAAGTTTATGTTGTTACTTCTCACAGCTGCATAGGCAGCCAGGGCTCAGAGACCATCTATCAACAGCAACACCCAGACAGCATTAACTTGGAAACCAAACACAACTGCAGACACTTCTCTGTGCCAGTGGCATCAGACAAAACCAAACCAAACCACACCTCTTTTTGTAATTATTATAACCAAGTCCAACCAGTCCTTTTACCAAACAATGGCACTTCAGGAGAAGAGATCAAAAAAAAAAAACAAGCAAGCAAGCAAGACATTTTCAGGCAGACAGATTATAAAACAAGCCTGCAAATTTGATGGCTCTGTTGATCATCAAAAGCAACATCTACAAAGCTGCCTACAATCCACTGATAAACGTGGTATCTTCCCATGGCTATATTGTCTATTAGCTGAAGACTACTCTGACCTAGAGTAGCTGTTGAATTCATACTTTGCATTGTGCTGAAGTCTTAAATTCATAAAGCAACATGAATTTTAATAATGCTGAGCAAGTCTTGCCTGACATCAGCTGCATTAGCTTAAAAAAGATGGATCACCAAATACCATAGTATATAACAACACAGTGCAGAAAATTATACACACCCCAAAGGGGTGGATGGATCAGGGTTTTTAGGCAGAAAAGCAATGCAAAGCAAAGCAATTCAGGCTATGTAGTTTTCTAAGTCCCTGAATCCTTACACAGCACAGACCAAAGTTCTGAGATGACCCTGTGCCTTAATGAGGTCTCTAAGTACTTCGGGTGCTGTAAATCATTCCTCTCCAAAACTTATTTTCAACTGTCTTGCAAGTGTAGAGGCCTTGCAAAGTAGTTGCCATTCCCACATATTTCTTTCTGCTTAATTTAGAGGCTACCAAGATACTTTAAAATAATCTGGAACAGCTGTGATATACAAACAAATCCAGCTGCAAAATAGCATCTTAGAAAGAACCAGGAGTCCTTGTTTTACTTGGTGACAGCAACTATATCCACTCTTTTGCACAGATAGAGAAGGTAGACATGACTGTAATTAAGAGCAAGTGTAGCATTTGCAGGGGACAGGAGGGGAGGATGGTTAAATTAACCTTTCACAGACCACTTCAATGCTGACACATTCTAATATATATTTTTTCTGCAATCTTGCCTCTCCTTCATTACGTTTCTGAGTATTCTCTACTGTGTCCAACCCAATGAAACCCTGGCTGGGACGAGCAGAATCTGCTGTGAATAGTTTATATTCCAGTATAGCTGTTTGTGCAAGGATTAAGTCACTATACCAGTCTGGGGGAACACACAGCATTTTCTTCTGGTCTAACTTAGTTCAGGTTAAATAGTTTATATGTAAATAAGTTTATATGTAAATAGGAATCTGTCTCTCTGTTTCTTTCATCCTGATCTGCAGTATTTAACAGCATCCTACTACAATAGGGTGTAGTTGTTCCTACAGAACAACTGGCAGAGCAGAAAAAAAAGCAGCTTCCACTGCACTTTTCTTACCAAGCTTTCCATAATCTTCCTGTAGACTTCCTTGTAGCAGGGCAGTTAAAGCCTTGGTGGCCTCACTGTTGAATAACAGTAACTCTATGACCATTCCATTAATGTTATAAGAACAAGAGTTCTGTAAGATATTTGCCAATATTTGTTATCTAGAGGCATTTTGAACAGCCACCTTCACAGAAAAGTCATACCACAGAGACAAGAATGTTTCCTTAACCAATTGTTTGCTATTCTCTGGTGCAACCCTGAAATATTTTGAAGTGGTTTGCTTATGACTCAAGAAAGGAAAAAATAAGTAAATAAAAAAGGAAAGATCAGAATCAAAGGTTTTGCAGTTGATGCAGTCGGCTGACATTCATGACCTCTTGTACTGTTTAAAACCTAGACTGAAGGTGCACAAGGCAAAGGCAGAGTGGTGGATAACTTGCAAGACTGATGAGGGAAACAGAAGTTTGCAAAACTGCAGTGCACACTTTTGCACTGACGTACTGGCAGTAGAGCATTAGCCAGGCAGCCAGAGAGCTTTCATCTAAATTAGCAATATTAGCATGCAGTGCCTGACTACATTTTCATTTGAAGCTGAGCAAGGCAGGCTCATTCGCCCCAGCAAGTCAGACTGATGCATTCTCCCAAGAATCATGCCTTACAGAAAAATAACCATGAAATATTAATCATTTCCTATTTAGAGCTACAACTGTCACAAATGATGTAGCTCTCTCATGTACAACCTCTTGTTGAAAACCTGCATAAGGAACACAGCAAACATTGCCTGCTTCCCAGGAGGAGAAAAGGCCTGGACTGTGCGAGCAGGAGCAGGGACAGTGCCCAGCCCCACTGCTGCATTGGCTCCTGTGGCCAAACCCAAACCAGATCATCCCCTGCCCACTGCCACTTCACCCCTGCCTCCCTGCAAGGGTGCCACGTGTGTATAACCAAGGAAATGCTGCCAGAAGGTGCTCACAGAGCTCCATACAAAGTGGGGTAAGGGACTGCCCCACACACCAGGAACACTCCCGTCCCTTGCCGGCAATAAGCACGGCACGAGAACGCGAGGAAAGCATGGCAAATCCGTTTGCATGAGGGTTTATGCTCGGAGCGTGCATATGGCCCTACTGGAAGATCATCCTGGAAGCTCCATGTGAGCTTGGAAGCTGTTCATTCAGGCTCAGCCTCAGCGCCCCGTGACTTGCAAGGACTGTCATTCAGCCGAAACAGCAAATAATGAGAAATAATGTCTCTGAATAGCTGATAGGCAATCCAGAGCATGGGACCATTTGCATAAAACCGTCATTGTCATTTCACACACGCAGATCTCTGGCAGTCAAAACCTCACAGCAGCTCATTCAGGGACCGAGGGAAAGAAATTAAATCAGTTGTTTGCTACAAATAACTCATCCAGTTGTATCTGACATGACAGTGCCTCATTACCAGACACTGTGAATGCTCCAAGCTATGACCTGTGACCAGGATCTCAGGGCATCAAACCCTGTGCGACATCTGAAGACACAATCTTGGCTGTTACATGCTGCTGCAAATGGGCCAGGAAGAGCAAATTTTTCACATGGGTCAGGGGGAAAAAGCACTCCCAAAATAAAGGTGATGCTTATCAGACAGAATTAGGTGATTCAGACCACAAGAAATGAATGTCTGTAACTGAATGTTTGTAACTGGGACACTTTTGGATTTGATGATAATTTTTGTCTACTATCAAATACACTTTCAGTCATGTATTTCATGGGTGTCTTCTGCTCTTTCTCAATAATAATTATATCTTTTAACTGAAATAAAGCCTCCTTCTCAGAATATAGCATTTGTTCTATATGCAATTTCTTGAAACTATGTGATTCTGTAGCACTTTTTCCCTCTTGATACAATGGAAATTAGTTTTGAGACAGCATCAAAACATCCAACCATTACCTCTGTTACCAGGAACTTCTTGGAGACAGAGAGGGAAGCCATTGTAATGGAGCTGGCTTCAGTATCCATAAAAAATTACCTAACTTTCAGTTCCAGTAATGGTTGCAAAACACCTTCTTCAGCCATTGCAGTGTGATGCCATCCAAGTTTATTGGGCTAGAAAACCTTGAAACACTTGCTAGAACAACTAGCAGTTGTTCTCTAATGCTTCAAGGCAAATCAGAGCTGTGCATCAACACTCACCCACACCCCAGCCAAGGGATTGGGACTGGATGGAGGTGATTAGTGCCTTTCTGCCTGTACACAGTGTCCCTGAGGGCAGGGTTTGTCTCAAATACTCACAGCCATCCTTCCCCAGTTATCTCCATCTCAGTGGAAGCTGCTACGAGTTGCTTTTGCTCTGTCTCCACTAACAATGGGCAGCCTGCAAGAGGAAGAGCTGAGAGAGAAAGCAGGTTCCCCTTTGTAACACGAACTAGGACAAGGTGTTTTCCCAGTCACTGAAAATAAAAGAGCTGGTGAAGCTCTCCAGCCACAGTAATAGATTGCTGTCTCCAGAGTGAGGCTGTGATGGGGCTCCAGGTTGTGGTCCCCCTTCTGCTGGCTGCATGTACCAGGCTGGCTGCAGAGCCATGTCTTTACTGCTGGGACTCCATCAGCCTCCCTGTTCCCAGTTTCTCTCCCTGCAGGTTTCCCTGCCCATCACAGCTTGAACATTAAGCGTTCAAGACTGAGAGGCCCCTTCACTATAAAAAAAAAGTCATAAAATTTTCAGTTGGTTTTGAGGGGAGTAGGAAGACAAACAACTCATAGGATGGAAAACTGCTCAAAATAAACCATAAGGCAAGAGAAATGTGACATAACAGCCCCTTGTATTGTGACTGAAATCAGCTGCCTATGGCTTTGTACAGAAGTTACCTGCAAAAATTTCTGTGTTCTATAGCATTGTGGCATTAGGGTGGGCTCTAGCTCTGAAGCACAATGAATTTAATACAATTTAAAATAGAGTTGTTTACAGCCTAACCAAAGAACTTTTAATAATCTCATATCACAGGCTTTACATTTTAAGCTATACCACTAAAATCCAGTGGTGAGAACAAAAAGGCTGGGTTCAGCTATTCAGAGCATCAAATCTTTTCTCCTGATGTGCCATGCAGTGAAAGGCATCAACACTGTAACAAATATTAAGAAATCTGTCACTTGCTATCATCCAGCTGGAAAGAACAAACCCCCCAGGGCTCACTGTTGACAGCACTGAAAGAAAGAGCCTCACCTGGAATCACACATTACTTCATCACAGGGAACACTTCAGTGTGCAGCCCTTCCACTTCAGATATGGGCGACAGGCTATATTCTGCACTAATTAAAGGATGTTAAAATTAAATTAGCCACTTCTTATTGCCTGTCTCACATTTTGTGTTCACAAGCGTATTCAGGCACAGCTAGGGGTGGCTAAATATTAACCGTGAACAACTGGAAAAAGAAAATCAATAATTCTAGATTAGTTGTGTTTTATTTCCCCATTCTAGTGATTAGAATTTCATATGCCATTTTCTTATTTACAATTCACATGGCTGAAGCACCCCTGGAACTAATGAATAACCACATATCCAGATTTTCCCCCTAAACTAAAGAATTTGTGGGAAATGGAGCACTGGATCCCTGTGGGCAGGTACATGTGTATTCGCTGACAGCAAATCCATCCTGGAACTAACACAGCTCTGGGGATGCCGGAGCAGGGCTGACCTGGGTTCACCCCACCAGGGTGCACAGGCAGGCAGGGCAGGTCCCAGCATGTGCTCAGGTGTGAATGTCCCCCTCACTCACTGCGGGGTGTTTGGGCTTTCTCTCTGCCACAGTTTTCCTTTCCTGGTGCAGCAGGGAAGGGAGGGAGGGGACAGGACAGTGCTTTACAAACAGCCACGGCTTCACTGTGAGCCTAAGCCCCAGGTACCCAGTGTGCTCACACACTGTGGGGGACCCACAGCCCGTTCAGGGCTGCCCGAGCCCACAGAAATATCTCAGCCCCTGCATCACCCTCATCCTGAAACCCACACAGGACACTCCATGTGCAGTTATATACCACCATCAAAGTACATCGCAGCCTCTCCTACAGAGACAAAACCACACAGCGCCCCAAAACCACACCAAATCTGAATCAGAATAGCTACAAGAAATGCCAAGAATTTCCCCAATGGCAACCAGATTCATCCTCACATATTGCTTTGCTGTAGCCCTACTGCCCACACAAATCCCAGCTTAAGTTTGTTCCTCCCAGAAGCATATTATGAAATTCCAGTGCCTCAGATCTGTGAACCCCCCCAGAAACAGAGAAGAGAGCACAGAGATGTTCAGGGTGCAGCCAGGGCAGAGCCCATGGTGTGAGTACTCGCTGCCTCCTGCTGTGCCCATCAGCCCTGAGCAGTGCCAGGGAGGTGGAGGCAGGAGCAGAGAACGCAATATTGCCTCTCTCCGGGCTCAGCAGAGAGCTCAGGGCTCTGCTGCTTCAGCCCTGTCTCTCCCCAGCCCCAGGAGAGCACTGATGTGCTTGTTCCTCCTCTGGAGCACACAGTGGACTGCTGGACTTCTCTGTACACAAGCACTGATGTTAAGGTTTCCCAGGCTGGTCTCTGCCCAGGAACAACTGGACGCTCCAGTGCAGGATTACTTGCTCAGAACCAAACCACCACACCTGGCATGATAAAGGCCGGCCAGGACAGGGACAGAGAGGGTAATAATACATGGTGTCCCCACTGTGACACGCCAGCCAGCACAGTGCAAGACAAATGGCTGCTGCTTCTGACAGGCACCAGCAGAAATCGTATTTCAGACAAGTTGAATCCATCCATTCTAGCGAAATGCCACGACATCCCAGTTTGGGAGCTCCATCTCCTCACTGACAACAATGAGAGAAAACAGCTCAGATGTCAGTCACACAAGTTTCTTTTTGTTGTTGGCAAGTTAAGAAAGCATGTTCAAAACAACAGTAAATAATCTGCCTGACAATTCAGAAATACCTGCATTGTTTTGTGCTTCTGTTACAGCATTAATCTCCCTGGAGATCTCTCAGTGGCATGGGCTCACTCAAAAAGCAGTAGTGCAAAACCCCACATGGCACACAGTGAGCTTGTTTGTCACACAGGCTGCTCTCTGGAGCTGAAAGTCTGAAATGCATGACGATAAGACATTTGGGAAACAAGATCACCAGCAGTCTCTGTATCTGCCTGAGAGCAGCACACAGAATAAGGACAAATTAGGAAACACAGGGCCTGCATTTGCATATGTCATTGCAAAGGTTATCTTCGTGCCAAGTTGTCACTTGGATTGATTCTAATGGCTTGTAAGTCTCTGCTAAGGTCACAGAGTTACCCATCTGCAAACAAGAGAGAACACAAACTCAACACTACCAAGTACAAAATGTTTCTAGCCCAGGTGGTTTTCCCTGTTGATGAAGCAGAATCACACAGGTGCTGGGAGTGCACACAGGCCCATGTCCATGGCAGCTGCTCTCAGCCCCCACCTTCTCTCAGGCTACCAGAACTGAGGGTCAATAGTTACAGAAATTTATTGCTGCTGCTGGAACTCCTCAAGTGGGAGAGGTGAAACCAAGAGTGTTTCTTGCTCCAGGGGAATTCTTGCCTTTATTACCAACTAAAATCACAGAGAGTCACCATTGCAATTTAAAATCCTCTGTCTATGCTTTAACCTGTGTTCCCATGGGGGGATTTTTCCACTGCTGCAATGGAACACCACGTTGCTCTGGCACTGTTGTTCAGCAGCACACCGAACACTGTGAAGCCATCCTTGTGAAGATAACACTCCTCAGGACACGCCTCCAGCCAGAGGGCTGGGCTCCTCTCACCCAGCACTGTCCGTGGGCTGGAGTCCAATGGTCTTTCCGGGCTGCTTCAAAAGAGGGCAAACCCTGGCAGCCCAGCCCAGCCAAGGGGCTGTTTGAGAGAGGTGAGAATTGCTCGTCTTGCTCTGGCTGTCCACAGCTAGACTGACTCTTCATCTCACATCTCAAGCTGCACGAGGTGAACACCCTCCAAAGTAATCACATTTTGAAAAATCAGCCCAAATGCTGGAACACATTAGTGACACTGTGTGGAAAATCTCTGCTCTGTAGTATCTGCAAAAGGCAACACCAGGTAACACCCAACCCGCCCACCACACCCACACATTCCTGCTTACCAGCTCATGCTGAATTTCAGGCACCTTTCAAACAAGAGAACAGAATTTTTTCAGCTCACCAACATCAAAGATTAATTATATTTTTAATTAAAATATCTGTTTTCAGACTGAAATGGCCTTTATAATGTCTCTGTTGCAGTGGAAAGGGATGAGAGATGAGGAACTTCCCTAACTCCTGTTGGTACTGAACTCTGCTTCAAGGTACCCCATGCAAGAGCAATGTCAACTCATGGGCTCAGTCTTTAAATGCAGCTGAAATTTTAGAAATACCTGAGTTCATATGAAGAAATAGCAGCAGTGGCATTAACCACCATCAGACCCAAAATAGTTTTAATCACTTCTTGCTCCACCTTTACTGTAATTATATGAGCCTTCCTTTGCAATAATTACACATCATGCTATGGACAAATGACTTTTGATTTAGTGATCTCCTTCAGTAACAAATGGTAAGATTAAGACAGTCCTTCATTAAACATTAATGATTAATAAATCAATGCATCTAGTAGCTAAAGATATTAGAGTAGTTTCTTCACATTCAATTACCGTCCACAATGATGGCTCAGGAGGGCTTCCATAGGAATATTGGGAGTTCTGGAAAAGGGTTAATCATCCTTCATGAGTCGCTAAGCAACAGTGTTCTGCTCTTATGGCATGTTTTGCCAGCCAGAGCCTTGCAATGATGCAACCTTTCTGCATCTTATCCAGAAAGCTGGCTGAAAACTTGCCTGCCCAAATAACCCCTGGGCTGCCCACAGACTTACATTTAGCTTCTGGTAGCTATTAGTTTTCAGATTGATTTATAGCATTTAATTTTCTGTTCCAAAACACACACTGTATTTTAATGTGACTTAAATGATGGAAAAGAGGACTAACTAAAATGCACCTGTAGAACTAAGAACAAAGAAGCCCTAATATTCAGCAATATTCAATACCCCACTAATAAGTCACTTCATGAGACATGTCAAATATAACAAATAAAAGCAAACTTGAAAGACTGCAGAAATTCAGAAGCCAGGTTCAGGCTTCAGGAATGGTCTCTTCCCCCTCCCAGAAGGGAAAGAGAGTCACAAGGAGAGTACAGACAGCTTCAAGCAGCTGCACTGGAGGTACACCCCAAACCACACCAAGACTGCATCAATCATCAAGAATTACTGAGGGATGGTAACTCACAAATCAGTCTCATTTATTTGTGTTTATCTGGCAATACATAGCTCATAAACACCTTAATCAGAGGGAAGGATGCATCCTATAAAGAGCAAAGCCAAAACCCAGGGATTTAAATATCCATGGGGCCTGGGAAATACACTTCCAGCTTTTGAAAGTTAATTTTCAGGGACTCACTTTTGCACAGGCTTTGGTAACATTTAAACTCACACATGAACATCAAGATTGTTTTGGGCACAGCACATGTAAATCCAGCACTCCTTGCTCAGCTTCAGTCATTTACTATCTGCCAACCTCTGTGAAACAACACAAATAAAATCTTTGTGCTGCCAGCACTTTCTAGCAAAAAAACCTACTAATCAGATTTAATGGAGCCAGGTTTTGCTTTGTTTCCTGCTAATTTTTTAGCTGCCTTATATAATAGACCTACTTACAGGAATATTCTGGTCTGTGTTTGTTACAGGGGCTGGATCAACTTACTGGGGCAAGGAAGGTCTCAGCCCAAGCTCCTGGCTGCTGCCACTGGATCTGTGCAGGAGTCAGACACAAGCACCAGGAGCACAGGGCTGGGAAGGCAGCCAGCAGCTCTGCAGCTGCTCTGACCCTCCTGTGGTCACTTTGACTGAGCACCAGATCTGAACAAAGTAAAAAACCCCAAAGCTGTTCTGGACTAGCAGTTGGGTCGATAAATGCAAGTGTCTGGAGAGGGTCAACAACTTTTGTGACCAGGAACACTTTTACTTGGGAGCAGAAAGGGTATCTATGTAAAGCAGGCCTCTGAATAATGACTTTGCCTTCTGGAAGCAGGCTTTGACTGCTCCAAGCAGGCTGAGAGGTCTCCTTTGGAAATACTGAAACTAAGACAAGGTCTGTGTGATGGAATGTTACATCATATTATCTTGCTACGTAATTAGTGCCTTTGGCAACCAAATCACAAGAAAAAGGATGAGAACCTATTGATTTGAGGAGTTGGGTAGCCTAACTTTATTGCGAAATAAATGATGCACCTAGCTTTACTTCAGTCTCAATGCTGATGCTGGTATTTATTCCCTGGAATTTGTAAAGATGTTTAAACAAGTGAGCATTTTTTATAAGAATGCAGGGGTATACTGTGTTAAGTTAGTTTCCACCCAAATTTCTTAAAACAGGATGACTTCAATATTGATGAAGACAAAAAAATCCTTTAAATACACGCAAATATTTGTTTCAGAAAATTCTCTATTTTGTAATGAACTGGGTTTGCTCTTCAAATACCTTGATCTATTGCCATGTGTGGACAGAATATGTGAGGAGATGCTGAGCAGGCTCACACCTAAGACCACATCAGCTTCTGGACTTGCAGCTGGACCAGGGAGACTTGTGGGATGCAGTCACCATGGGCACTGGGAAAACTGACAGGAAAAACAAATGTGTGGGGAGCTCGTGGCATTTCTGGAAACAGAACAAGCAGATGAAAAAAAGAAGACAAAGAGCCAGAAGGAAACCCAGGAAGAGGAAAGCTGAGGGTCTCCCAAAGGGGAGGGGTGGAGGTGTTCCTGATGGTTATTCCCCTCCTGTTCAGACACAGGAGCTCAAAGGCACATAACTGTGGCTGGGCACTCAGTCAAGGTCTCTCCTTCACTGTGCACTTGAACTCGGTGCTTGACTTGCAAGGCTGATGATATTCAAAATCCATATCTGAGTTTGCTTCTGCTCTGGAAACTTGCCCAAGCTCAGAAAGAGAAATTCAGCTCTAGCTCAGATGTGAACTCCTTTGAAGTCCCTGTAGCTGTTTCAGTCCTTTTTCAGCAATGACCTACCAGCCAAAGGAAACCTGTACATTTTTAAGCTGGGCTTTCAAACACACTTGCTAAATCTCTGTAGTTCATGGTGTTTTGGAGGGGACAACAAGCTCCCATGTCTTTAAGTGAACTCCATCCACATCTGAAGTTAGGTAAGGCTCCAAGTGCCCAGGAATGCAGTCAGACTATTTCAGGTAGTCCTAGCAGCAGGGATGGACAGTGACTCAGTGAGGACAAGTGGAAGTGAGTCATGAAGCAGCATTTCCCCTTACTGAGCCAGAGTATCCTACCCCAAGCCAGGGCCTCTGAAAGTGATTACATTCGATTTCTGCTGCCTTTTCTGAGCAGAGCTAATGAGATAAAACTGGAGGGGAGAGATCTGAATGCCCCTCTTGGAAAGGCAGACCTCCCCACACGCCACCAAGGCCACTCTCTCACACAGGAGTAAAACACCCTGCAGCAGGGACCTGCACCGCTGGGGCTGCCTGCTTTTTTAGCAATATGAGAGTAGAGCTGGAATGGGCCTCTGAAGCCTCCCTCCTGCACAATAGTATTAGAAATAATTAATTAATATTATCTAAACTACTTCTATAGGACCAGGAAAAGCATACAGACATCCTGAAAAAACAGGAAATCTCAAGTAATGCTCAAATGCATGAATAAGACATGTAGGTCAGTCCCCCTACCCCCCCCACAGGCATGCTGTAATAAAGTCAGACAAGAATCTGGGGCACAATCATTCCCTATATTTTGAAAAAAACAAGCAAAACTGACAGCAGCATGCATTTACGTGGGAACAGCAAGGTAGTCTTCTGTGTGCCATTAATTCACCTGCACTTTTTCTAGCCTCATAACCCATGCTTCCCCATCAATCTCCTGGTTCAGTATCCCGATCAGATCTCGTTTAGCCCACATTTCCAAAGAACTCAACAAACCCTGGCTCCGCTGGGGCAGATGGCTCAGAATATATCAAACTCTTCTCGTGCCGTTGCTCCCAGCCATCTTTCACTGAAAACCTTCCCCAGGAGGGACTGGGCTAACCTGTCACCTGTCAGCCTAACTTATGTTAAAGGGTGACTATTGAAGATAAAGAAAACTAGTTACTTATAGTGCTGACTGATTTTTTGGGAAAAAAAATCATAATTTCTTCAGCAGCTCTAAATTCTCCTAACCCTACAATTCATTGCTATACTTACAGATCCACATATAGCTACATTTGATACTTATGTCTAGTCAGGCTCCATTTAGCCAAGGAAATTCCACTACATGGAAGGAAGCCATCTGTTCCAAAACAATCAGGTTGACCTTGTTTTCCAGTAGGTTGAGATCTAAAAGAAGGGCACGTCTCTGTCTCTCTGAGAAGACAGGGTGCCACGCTCTCAAAATGCAGAACAGCTTCACAGGGACACTCAGAATCCTGCCACAATGTCCGGAAGGATGCAACGGGCAAGATCAGGCTGCCAGAGCAGGGGGCGCAACAGGTATTTCCATCTTCATGAGCATGGACTGAAGGCATGACGGATCCTGAGGATTCTGCTCAGCTCTCCTGAGAAGCAGGGAGCAGTTATCACTGCACCAACGTCAGAACTGCTCGTCTGCCTTGGTACCTGTGAGAACAGCTTGTAGCTGATGCATGGGAGCCATCTGATGTGCTGGCTTACATGGGACATAGAGCCCTCTGGAAATCCCACAGCGCCTGATCAAGGATGGAAGATGGAAGAGAAACGTATTTGTGACCTTAGAAGAAAAGAAACGCATCCCCTCGGGCATGGGAGAATAGGCACCTCTGTAAAGTTTTAAACTTTTAAAATTTAACTTCAGAAGATGTTCTTTTTTTCTATAAAAGAAACAAAGAACAGAACTATCACAATCCCATATCTGAGCGCTCTGTCAATAATTAATGATGACACACCTAACATAACCAGCTCTGGCATTACAAGAACTCCCTAATGCTTTGCTGTGTGAGTAAGGCATTGACTGCAGCCCTGGGGAGCTGGCAGGTCCGAGGAGCCTTGATGAGCTCTCCCGAGCATAAATTGAGAAGTGAGCAAAGAAATCTGATTATTTGACCAGCAAACAGTTGTGCCTTTTCCTACACAACGCTGTGATCACTAATGAGCACCAAGGCAGGCAGCAGCCAGGCCTGTGCTCAGATGAGAGTGCCTGAGGGAGGGAACATCCACCCTCCAATGCCAAGGGACTCAGACTTACCCCTGGACACTGGGCCAAGAACACATTTATGCCAAAACCTACTGGACAATTTCTGGGTACTGTTGACCTGGGCTGGGAAAAGATTCCTGAACTCATCCTTTAATCCCAGTTTGCTTTGGTCCTTTGTGTTAATCTTTCTCCAATTATTATTTTTCCAGACAAACTCACATTTTTGCTGAGTACAGAGAGCAAAAGATTAAATGGCTGGCTGAATCAGTCATTTAAAAAAAACCAAAAAGCCTATACTTTCTTTGCAATTAAGAGAAAAAAATGTGTCTGGAGAATAGGGAAAATTTTCAAACTTGTTTTTAAACCTTCCAGCCCTTCCCACAGAGAATGCTTCCAGTAATAGAAATGTCAGAGCAAAGGCCATCAGCTGTCCTCATCCACAAGACAAGGACTCCAGGGCAGGGAGCTCAGAGGCTCCCAGGTGCTCAGGATTACGTGCAGACCCAGGCTTTGGTGTCCCAGAGGATTTCTTGTTCCTGACGGCTTCTCAGTGGTGTAATACACCTCACACGGCCAGTTTCTCTGGGTGGCTTTTAACAACCTCTTCAGAATTTATTGCTTTCTTGCATCTATATCTTTCCAGAAATCCTTCTCTATTTTTAATATGATATTTGACTACACAATGCATCTGATTTCCCAGGGAACAATAGCTCTTCAGTAGGACCCTTTTTAATGAGCAACTAAAAAAAAGTATCTTCTGTAGAACCAACATTTGAGGCAAGGCCTCAGAAACAGTATTCAGTTTAGATTTTAACTGGTTTCCTCCTTTTGATTTTGTTTCATTCCCACACTTCATAAGTTCCTGTTTGATTTCCCCTATTTGCAATATTCCTCAATTTTTCCTGGCAGCTCTGCTCTGAGACCTTCATTACTATTGCATGTCATACAATGTATGCTCCATCTGTGAGCAACACGATTTGCTTTGCTGATACCTTTTCCCCTGTGTACAAATAACCACCCTAAGCTCTGACATCCAAACTGGGCTCTATCCCACATCCCAGGCTCAGTGGCTTGTGATGCTGAAGAATCCAAATCCCACAGTATCAGGAGTTATTAGTAAAGCCAGGTATACTTATAATGTCATTTATTTATTAGAATCAAATTTTTCAATATATAAGTCTCTCCAGGCCTTGAAATTGATAGGAACTTGAACATAGGAATCTCAAAGGCTCAGAAGGCAAACATGAAAAGTTCCAGAAGGGATGTGCCACAGGACCAAAGTTACAAATCATCCATCCTTGGACACCCTTTTTCTCAGGCTGTGATTCTGTGGGGAACACAGTCACTCGGTGCATGATCTCTGATTGCTTGTGACAGGGTATGTACAGAACCTCTCACTGCTGACATCTGTAAATTGAGCTCCACCACTGCCAAAATCAATGCAAACCTCATTTCCTCCTGATCACACCTTCCATGGGTTTGACAACGCTACCCACTCACTACAGCACGGCAAAGCTCTGGGAAGCTACAGCCCTCATAGCTGTAACTGCTCTCCCCATCCTTCTGGCTCTGATTTCCCAGCCTGTTGCTGGCATCCCATCCCAGATTTCACCATTCCAGTGAAGCCCCCTGCTCCCCTCTATAAGATTTCATGTATCATCTCTGCTGGGCCTTTGCTGTTACCCCTAAATATCTAAATAGCCACCCCACTCTCCCACCCCACCAGGAGGCCTGGCCCTGCCCAAGGAGCGAGGCCAGCTCTTCTGAAAGGGTCCAGACTGGCCATGGTATTTCCAGAAGTGGGCTCTGGAAATCATTACAGAAATAGCAAATCATCAGCTATTGCAGTTCCAGGACAACTCTCTCTTCCACAGTGATGTTATCTGGTTTCATCTGCCAGGATTATTTCCATCTATCAGGAATAACTCAGCCTGTTGAATAAGCACGTTTTACTGTGACAGGAAGCTATAGAATTTGGGGCTAATGTGGGTACGGAGGAGTGGGTATGATCAGTTAAACTTTGTACGAATCAATTCAAGAAGGCAAACCCACAGTAAATTAGCTACGGTGCTGAAAGATGAAAAACACAGTCAGTTTTCAACAACTCATTTCAAACTTGCTCTTTCAACAGCTGTAGTTAATTAGGTTCTGCCTACACATCCATGGGCTTTCACAAGTCCATGAAAACAATGCCCAAAGACAGAAAGGTTCATCAGACTCAAATGGTTTCGTTGTGTGGGCTTCTTTCTCGTTATTTGTCTGACAGGCAGAACAACAACTTTCCACTCACATTGTATAGGTAATTAAAGTCAATGTTTGTAAGCAATCCTACGCTCCCCACGGTCCCAGCACTCCGTGTAGGCAAAGCTAAACATAATATTTTGTCAAGACCAAGCATCATCCTTCTGTTCTAAGGCAGCTTCAACTGACCACTTAGGGGATGGGATTGCTTTGGGAGTAAAACTGCCCTTATTCTACCTCTGGGTAAAAGGCAGCAGCTCTTGTCTAAGACATTTAAAACTAGAGAGGAAGAGTTCAGCAGTGAATAATTCACCATTTAGGAATTTATCCAGTTTTGACCTTGTCTGAAATGAAAGTCCTACTCACCCAAAACAGAGTCTAATGAACACTTTGATCATGGCAGCTGAAGTTTAAAGCTCATCACAACAACGAGCGCAACATCTCTTGTCATGGTACAAATTCAGCAGCAGCTCTAAATGATCCAGTCACCCCAGAAGATGTTTATGAACAGGAAAACTGTCAGTGAACAAACCTGGACAACTCTGCTTTCTTTGAGAATACACAACTTTAAGCAATGATATATGCCAGAAACCCAGCCTTCCAGTAAAATCCACGTCTTGCCCTATCAAGGGCATTTGCTTCCCCAAGAACTCACTTCTAGAAAATATAAATATGGTCTAAGAGGTTGTGGCAAGTGAGATGTAGATGATGGTCAGAGTTATATTACATAAGCTTTACATGAAATTGTTAAATCATATCTATGCTTGACTGACACCAAGGACTATCCAAAAGCTATTTACTGTGGTATCAACAAATCAGTGAGATCATTGTCCTCTTCCCTCACTTCCCAATACCTGGATTCTAGCAGATCCAGGTAAATCGACTGCGTCTTCATAATGAAAACAGAAATTTAATTATTCACAAGCATTCCCCTTGAGCTTTCTCTGGGCTTTTTGTGAATGATTAACAGAGCAGCTGCTCCAGACAGCACTCTCAATCCCTGCTTGCTGGCCTGTTAACAGCAGTGACTCATCAGCACATGACGTCAAAGCCTCCTCTCCTCTGAAATGGCAGGAAGGAGGTTTCATTAAAAAGATAAAAAAAGGTATCACCATAACAGCCTGAACTTCCTCCCAAACACAGGGGTTTGGTCAGGGGTCATCTCTGCTGCTGCCTGAGGAGCTACACCCTTCATATGCACCCACAGCACTTTCAAAGGGTAAACTTTTCTGTTGAGTACCAAAACCATAAACATAGTTCTTCAGGCACACTGATTTATCAGATACCGACTGAAAAATGAAAACAAACCCCCCAGCCTGAGGTCTTCTGGTAAACCGTGCTTGTGCACCCCACAGGAACCTCCCTGCTCAGCAGAGCTGGGCAGGGCAGTGAGCACATGCTGCTCTCCCCGCACTCACAGCAAGGTGGGAGAGCTTCCACAAGATGCTGACACAACCCAAAGTAGCTGCTCATCAGTGCTGGAAACTGCCCAAATGATGCTGCCCAGTAACACCTGATAAGGGTGCCCAAATAGACAGCAGAGAAGCATCAACAAGTCCGGTGCTACCAAACTCCAGACCCCCTCTCCTCTGTGCCTTGCTAAGGTCGCGTAAAACATGAAGACATGAAAAAATCATATATGAACACAGCCCTGAATTTGTGAAACAAACCAGGGCTGAGAGCCATAAAAGCTAAAAGTAGAAGTAGTAACCTAGAAAGGGGCTATTTCTATGTAGTTAAAACTCACATTTTTACTTGAGTCTGCAAGACCTATTAGATGGACCATGGCATTTTATCCAGAAAACCTGCAAAGTGATGGAGAGGGGAACAAGCTGGGTAACTTGAGATTTAGCTCTTACCTGGGATTAATTACTACCATCTGTGATACATATTCTCTCTGCTAGCTTTAGGCAGCACAGCCAAGCCCCAGCCTCCTCTGAGCCCAGGCAGCAGCTCTCACTCCTCAGCTGGGAATGGCAGTGGCAGGGGCAGGGGATATATTTAGCTCCGATCCCGGCTGCCTGGAGGGCAGCATCACTTACAGCTCCAGAAGCAGAAATACTGCTGTAAGCTCCATCTATTCACCAAAGTTAGTCAATTAGGGAGCAAAGTGGAGGTTTGCAAAGTGCATGCGGCAACGTGGGGACATCCACACACACGGGGTTTGTGCCAGACATGGAAAATGCTGCCACAGTATTGCTGTGCTCCCACCCGAGCTCCTTTCCCCCAGGCCTGCTCAGGCTACAGCTATGGTATGAAAGGCAAGAATGACTGAATGATAGACCAAACATATAAAACAGAAAAGGTGCAGAAAAAACTGTTACACACAGGCCAGGGGCTGCCATGACACCAGCCTCTGCCCAACACACTTTTCTATTTAAAAATAATCAACAAAATCCACACCATCTTTCTGTCATTTTGGTGTGAAATGGGTTTCCTGCCTGACCTTTTGGCCCTGTTAACATTCTTAACCTTGGTTCGGTTAAACTGCTTGCTTTGCTGTGGGTTCTCTGCATTCCAAATCAGTTTTCTCAAATAGATCTGCAGCAGAGATGGAAAGTTCACAGCAAAATGCCCTCTGGGTGTCCGAGTTATCTCTGGACAACAAATATGCTAAAATGTGAGTGAAAATACTCTTCTTGCCTATCTTTCTAGAACGAATTAGCAATGAAGTCCTAACAGACTTGAGTTTTCCATATGTTTCTTAATCTCACATTTGGACCCTAAATAACATTCCAGTTCAGAAAAGTACCATCTCATCTAGTAGCAGAAACACCCTATGCAAAGCATCACATACTGCAAAATTCACCTGAGCTAGACCGAGCTCTGCAGTTACTCAGGGAGGAGAAACGGGAAGTACAATACCAGAAATGTGATCATTCCTCAAACAAGGCCTTCCAACAGACTTTGCATTCTTGGCAGAAACACACACAGAAAGTTGACAAGAGAGAAAGGCTGTGGAAGTGCCATCAGCAGGAGATGAGGGCTGAGCAGAACATGGCTCCTGGGCTCCACTGCTCTGCCGTCCCTGCAGAGACAGAGCCTTGCCTTCCCTCTGCGGAAATTCAGTTCAAAATGAGTAGAGAAAGGAAGAGACAGGAGGTGAAGGGGAGTTTATGCAAGAATAGACATCAGGAAGAGGAAAGGAAGGGAAACAAGGCTGGAGAAAACAGGGAAGGTTTACAAAAAAGCAGCGAAGAGTATGGGGGCAGCAGCCATGCAGAAATAGAGAGCAGAATGAGTGAAAGCTGTGGATAACGCCACTGAAAGTATTCCACTCCAAATGGTGTGGAGACTGCATCTGAAGGCCCTCTTTCTCAGTCTTCCCCTTTGCAAAAGCCTCTCCTTCCCATGGGGTGGCTCATGCTCTTTGCCCTGCCCCTGCAGGGATGCTGGAAGCAGGGGAGTCTGCCTCGGCTCCCTCCAGCTGGTACCGCGACTTCTCTAATGCTCTTGGCTGCCATGCCTGACCAAGAGATTTCCTGCTTCCCCAGCCTGTGCCAAGGGGAAGCTGCGTGCCAGAGACCTGGAGGACCTCCCTCCTGCTCCTGGCCAGGATCACCTTGGAGCAGAAGGGGAGCAGTAAGCACTTTCACTCCTGTTTATTTGTGCCACACTGTCACTGCCTGGCCTCACACACACACAGCCTTTGGCAGCTACACAAAGTCATTACTTAAAAAAATAGCAGAAACTTCTCAACAGCCATCAGTACCTTCTTATAAACAAATTTTGTATTGTCTTTATGGAACAGAAGGAAAATGGAGGTCCTCTCTCCAGATATCCATTTGCTTTTCTGTTAGTTTTTCCTTTTACCAGAGTCATCTGCAAATATTTAGGGTCTCAGATTTTTCCCCTTTAGGAGAGAACTGGATGCTCCAACATGGCTATTATGACAACCTTCTTTGCACATGACACACAGGCTTCTCTGCCTGTTAATGCATGGCAGGACAAGCCAACCAACAGCAAACCCTTGTGTCTCGCTGCCAGCCCCTCAATTCCTTCTGCTATCCCAAAGGATTTCATTTCCCATTTCCTCTGCGAGCCAACACATCTTGGGACACTGCTTGGGCACTTACCTGCTGAGCTGGACTAACCTGACCACCACACTCTGTCAGAGACCAGCTGTCCACATGTGCTCTTAGCCCTCCCCTCCACAGGCACCAGGCTGCAGCTCTGCCCAGCAGTTCTCCAGCACCCCACAGGAGAATCCAGCCAGATATCATCCCTTTTGTAGTTCCTTCCTTCACTGTCTGCCTTCAAACCATACCCCATTTCAAGTTTCCTGCCCTCCAAAAAACCCCTGCCTGTTAGGGGTGAGCTCTTCCACTACTTCTCAGCTGGAAAATTACATGCGGGAGCCTCATACCCGCAGCCAGAACCTGTTAGAATTTAAATAAGCTTTATTTCTCATTAATTTTATCTTAAAGCTTGACTCCAGAGTTGTAACAGTGAAAAGAACTCCCCTTTTCCTACACCTGGAAAGAAATAGATAGCTGTCTCCTCAATGCTGAGCCAGCTAGGCAGGAGGTAATTTAAACTCAAAAATGCAGATACCCCATTAAAGCAGTCTGAGCTTTCTTCCATGTTTGTAACAGGCGACGCCCCAAAGTATTTGCTGAATCCAGGCCTCGTACACAGCTGCTTTGAGCAGTTACAGAGTGTAAGAAAACAGGAGAAAGAGAAAGGAATTGTGCTCTAGCTTTTCATCAGTTTAGTTGCTATTTACATTTTCTGACCAGCTACTCATCACCACAACTGAATACGGTTCACACAAGAGAATCAAGGTTAAAACTACTCCACAGCCCGTACTGAAGGCCCAGCCAGCCTTGTACTCCTCTGCTCCTGAGCATTACCTGGGAGCTGGACAGCAAAACAGAGAACCCCTTAAAGGGCTGCTGCAGGGAAATATAATAGAGGTTTTTCTTTATCTGTGCTTGACATCATGACTAGTACTGGGCTTATGCTGCAATAAAGGCGCTGGCATTAGGAAAAGTATTTCATCTCAGAGGGGGAGTTTAGTTTCAAGGCAGACTCCTCAGGAACATTTTGAAATGTCCACCACAGGCTGATTTGAACAAGTTACAAAAACATCACTCCAAATTTAAGTGCAGCTGATCCTGCCTGAGACTGAAGGATGAACAAGATTTCTTGAGGTCTTAGGCTTTCCACTCTTGTGCCAGACTTAAACATAAATATTGGAATATACACTATGACATAACCTTCATGACAATTATTTTTATCATCATTCAGACAGAATTGTCATGCTAAATGTTGATGCTTCCTCACATTAACCCAACCAGAATGAATCAATGTTTTACTACTGTAATTTAAAATAACTTATGATATTTCATTGCCCTCTGTGGTACCTTTTTGCCAGCAGAACATTCTTGTCATTGCCAACGTAACACTCTGTGTCAGCCTTTGCCAAGCAATAACTCATTATCCAATTCAGTTTTCCCTCTGAGAACAAGCAAGGACCACCTCGTCCTTGACAACAGACACCAGAAAAAACCCTCCTTCACCCCAGTGTAGCTGTCAGCTTACAAACCCAGCCAGCTCTTTGTTCATTTTCCCAGAATACTTCCTTCTTGCTACATTGTGAGATTGTACCTTCAGAGCTTTTATCCACCATAATACTCACCTAGAACCACGTCCTAAGCCCTCTCAAGAAATAAAAGAGAAGATTCTTTCACCTAAAACTTCTGTGAAGATGTTCCCCTGTGACTTGTCAGTGTTGGCTCATCCCAGCTAAGGCTCACTGTGAGCTTGGAGGAGGGCCCTGAAGTGTGATCTCCACAAGGCAGGGAGACTTAGAGCTGCTGGTAATTTATTCATTCAAGATCCTGGTTCAGAGGGCACCTGAAATTCACAGCAAGCTGTAATGAATTTGTCACCCTGTGTAACTAGGGATTCTACATTAAGCATTGTTTTTTATAACAGACGCACAAAATTCACCTCTGCAGGAGAGAAACATTCTATCCCCCATTGCAGAATCTGGTGTAATGATACATATTGGGTTTGGAGCAGGAACTCCAGAAGAGAGGAGAATTCTTAGTGGGAATTTTAAAAGGAGATGGCAGAAGGGTGACATCAACTTTGAAACACTTTTGTATGTTCCCCTCCCCAAGTTTCCTTTCAGGATTAGAGAAAAGCAATCTTACCACACCAATACACATATGGGTAAGTCCATAGAAATGTTCCCCACCTCATATTCCTGGACTCTCTGAAACCTACAACGCCAGTCAAAAGGCAAAAACCTCAGCTAAACTGCTACTGTCCCCTGGCCTATAGGGGCATTCCAGACCAGCCACAAGTTTGTCTTCCCTGTGTGCTTTACACTAAAGTTGAACAAATTTGTTGTGTACTGGGAGTACAAGTAACATGCTATATATTTCTAGTCAGCCAAAGGATTAGATCTGACCATTTTCTTTGCACAAAAACATGTGGTTGTAAGAGCTGTTGAGTAAGAAAATAAAAAGACAAGGTTAAGTGAACTAGAAAACAGAATTTGAAATAACTAAAATTCATGGTATTGTATACTGCTGGTCTTGCTTAGGGTTTGCTGAACACTAATTTCAAGAATAGCTTCTTCCCTTCCCTTAGCCCGTCTCATTAATCATGTTCCAAGGCAACAGGTTTCCATGACAGCAAACATTAACTCTCTTGCAGCACAGCCTGTTATTTCTGCTACAAACACTAAGCTTCCACTACTATACTGTAACCCAGCCCAGCTATCTTCACGAAAAAAGATCCCTGAAATATCCTAACAGACATTTAAATCAACAGCTATATTTCATTTGTACCATGATCTTGCCAAGGAATACGCACACTACTGAGTTCAGCAGGAATGTCGTCAGCTCCCTCAGGACGCTGCTACCTGGTCTGAGCTCACGAGTTCTGGCAGCCCTCTAAATCAGAAATACAATGATGCAGGATGATGATGCAGACTCCGTGCTCAGAAAGACACTGGATAAAGTTAATGAAAACCCCACCATAGGGATGAGCTGCACAACTGAGACCTTTGGGTTTAGTCATCTCAGGCAGGGTGAGAGCAACATCCCCCACACACAGGAGCTGTGCGGACAGAAATACTTTCAAACGCATTTTCAGTGGAGCAGAACGTCACGGACAGGCAGGGATGGGAGCTCTCTCTCTCTATGAACAGCACTGAGCCTTGTTATTTTGAGGGGACTGTGGACTGAACATCTCTGGGTATCTTTGAAAGCCCCACTCACACTGTTACACTCTGATCTTGCCTTGTAAGCCAGCCTCTCCTGACACCTCATGTATTGGTTCTGCATGCTCCATTACTTCAATGCAGTGCTAAACAGAGGATAAAAAATGTGTTCTCTATTGAAAAGACTGTGAAATAAAGGAAAAAATAGCAGTTCGTTCTTTTATAAGTACAACATTATTCTGTCCAAGGAAAATTCAGACACAGAATCACACCTAAACTTTACCATGAGTTTCCCACCAGGGTTTCTGAAAGCACTGCTGAGCTGGAGGAGCAGCTGGGGAAGGTGTTGAAGACTTTCAGTGGCTCTTGGTTAAACAAAAGCTGATAGGAGGCAACCTAAATGTCAGTTTTCTTAAGCTATTTGTAAGACTTGACACCTTTTAATGAACACTCAGAAATTCACAATGTGGAAAGAAACAAAAATTATAAAAATTCATGAATCCTGTAAGATCCTGCTGCTCTTGCCTCTCAGTCACGATGATTTGTCACATTTCTAATATTACTTTTGACATTACTACACTTACTTTTATCCCAGTCTAATGTTAGTCTCTTCTGCCATGGTGTGTTCAGAGATGTCTCAACTCATTAGTTGCAAATAGTTGCACGACAGAGAAGTAGCTCTGTCCCAACCACTGAGCAGCAAGATCACACTAAGAATCCTCCAGGCAGAGATGCTCACATGAAAATCAAGCAGCTTTTTGTTACATGCAGCTGGTGAACACAAGGAAGGGAATCTAGGCTAGCAACATGACCATGATTAATGGCTTTTTGGTAAATGCAATTTTGCAAACTAGGACGTGTGCTGGAAGCTTGTCAGCAAGGTGAGAGTTTAGGTAACTGCAAAAGATGAGATGAGATGGAGAAAACTTAAGGAGCCTGATAATACTTTTTTGGATAATAATTTCATAAAGTTATCTCAGAAAACTTTACATTGAGCATTGCCTAGAATAGTCAGGCAAGTTGGAAAAAAAACCATCAACAGCAAATATAAATGGCAATGCTTCAGAGATTAGTGAATATGTACAAAGATATATGCACCTCCTGCTCTAGGAAAAATCAAGGAACTAAGACATCAAGAGACATAAATCTCCTGATGAGCTATGCACTGCAGTGCACTGATCCACGTAGGGTCCTGTTAGTGGCAATGACGTTCACAAAGATGGGAACACGTGCAGTCTGACAGCAACCTAAAGGTAACCCGACAATATCAGGGCCCCATTTGGGCTTCTTCCCTTAGGAGAAAGGCCTGGTTTGGACTGAATTCCATTACAACACCACTTAGCTGAGTGAGCCCTTTCTTACTGGAGGTTGCAAAAAGTTTAAATACAAGTTTTATGTTTCAAACCCATCTGTTTTTAAGTATGCAGGCTGACACTTGCAAAAGTCACATCAGCTAAGGCTCGCCTGCCTGCTTTGTGGAGCTCTTCTACATGCAGAAGCAACAGGAGTCTGTAGATGTTTCTTAAAGCATGAACATAATTCAGCACTTCTTTTAGAATACTTAACATGCTTTCCATTCATCTTTGTAGCACAGAGGCAGGTGGCACAACAGGCACACCATATTCCAATGAATTTTTGCACGAGGGTAAGAAAACCAGACTAACTCCTTCACACTTACCAGACTAGTTCCTTCACACTTCTCAAGCTGACACTGGATACACCAATTTGGCAATGCTATTTATTTCAGGTGCTACACTGATATGGCTGGTATAAGTATCTCTACCCAGCCCACTACTTTTTTCCATCAGGAATTCTCTTCAACTTGAAATGGTACAGAAAGCAGCCTTCTAGCTCTTCTTAAAATGACTGAAAAGACAGGCTTATGATACCCTTATTCATACCAAGAAATCTTTTTGGTACTCCTATTTTGATATAATTCAGAATTCAACCAACATGACAGTTTTAAGAGTCAGAGAATCACAGCATGGCTCCAAAAGGGAGTAAAATCAAACTACTGATGATTTCACTTAGAAGGCACTTATAAAGGCAAAGAGCGGAAGGAGCCTCTTTGCACATTCTGAAGTGATTTCTTAATGATTTCTTAATCAATTAAACACTGTACTTCAAAAAACTTCATCTCAAACCATGAGAAAATAACACACAAATCATACAATTTCATTAATTTACTATTAAATTGGATGTCTTCAGAGCTATTAAAAGCCCTTCAGCAATTTCACTGTCTTTTCCAGGCTGAAAGTATGCCTTTCACATCAATACAGAGAAAACAGATGGATAAAGTAATTATAAAAAAGAGCAACATGATGCTATGAACCAGTTTGTCACAGTTTTACTAACAGACTGGAAAGCACAGGCAGAAGAGTGGGCTGACAATCAGCAAAGTTGTGTTGTGTCAAAGTACCCCCACCCTCCAACCAAGTCCTCAGTGCCCCTCCAGCAGGAAGATACAAACAGACAAGGAAGGAAGGAGCAATGACAAAATTACAGTAAGCATGCAGGACATTTAAAGATTAGAAAGACCCCTGAAAGAAAATACTGACTGTACATGCCAGAAATCAAGGGCAATAGATCCTGGGGATCTAGGAAGGGGATAGGAAAATGAGGAGAAAGACAGAAACAGGCCATGTGCATGCAGCAGCAAAAAAGGGATTCATTAAACCTAGGAGAAGCCTACCTTCAGTGTAACAGTCTTCCAGATTACATGGAGGCATGGAGTGCACTCTAGGAGCAGTTGGAGCAGTCTTATGAGCAGACTAGAGCAGACAAGGAAGACAGTGAAAGAAAGGGCTGCCCCAAAGAGATGCATATTTCCTCGTATACTTCAAGGGTTAATCTTGTCACAAGAAGTTTGTGAATCAGGGCCCACAACAATTTGGCTTTTAGAAAAAAATTATTATTACAGCAGAATAACCATTACATTCAAAATAACGGACATTTGTACAAAAGTAGAGTCATACAGTCAGCAGTGAACAAAACTAGTAAAAATACCTCTGCAAAGTACTGTCAGAGGAGCACTTTGTGATGACAAAACCCGTAGCTAAAAGATCTGGTACAAAACAAGAGCTGAGTTCAGCAATGAGAAGAGAAACTAGACCGGGGTAATAACAACTCTGAGAAACTCATATGCAGAGTAATGCAAAGCACAGAATTGTTAAACCCTTTGCTACATTAGCTGACCTTCATCTTCACCATTATACAAACAAACCCCTTCAGTTGTTGGTTTTTGGTATTTCTCTGAGGATCTGGCACATTGGGAAGCAATTTCAGGAAGTGCACTTTAGAGGTGCATACAGCAGTTTTCTCTCCAGGTAGTTTAACGTTAAAATGCAGGCTTGTTCATGTACTCTTCCACTGTCTAGGAAACAAACAAAATAAACAACGGATGCATTATGGAGTGGTACAGTAATATTCATAGAAACCCTCTTGTCCTCTTTGAGGACAGTTGCAGTTTTGCATGAAATTAAATCAGATTGATTAAAATGCAGAAATAATTCTGCTTTAAAATATGTAACAGAGTGGTTTAAAATCTGACATTTAAATCATGCCATAGCACAGTTGTGGCTAAACTCATCATGCCAGTGGCCTTTGCACACAGTGGCTGAGTTTCATGCACACAGGGCAGACCTGCTCAACTCCCACAGTGTGTCCCAAGCCCGTTCTACCACTGTCCTGCTCCCTTCAGGATTGTGATGGATCCTTCACTAATGAGGAAAAAATTAATGAAACCCATCACATTGAACTGCTTTTGCAATTCCTGGCTCAACAGTACCAGTTACATTCCAAGTTACAACAAGAGAATTCCTGCAGGGTTCTGAATAAGGGTTACATATCTGTTTCCTGCAGAAAAACTACACAGGTGCTTCTGAATGAAAGCAGAGTTTGCCAGCACATGCTCTTTCCAATTTTAAATGTTAATAGTAGGTCATGTTTCCAATGTATTAGTGAAACAGAAGGGATTTTTCTGTATTTACATATACATAAAATATAACCTTAGATTATGTTCTTACATTAAAGAAATATCTTAGATACATCTTAAACTATTTCTTAATAAACTCTAGCAGTTAAACTGCAAGAGAGCAACAGCTTTATATAAAGAGCCTCCAGATAATTCCAAGAGGGTTGAATTGAAAGCTTATGTAACTGCACTGTTGTACCTGTTGAAACTGAACGTAAGACACACTTGGATAATTAAGCACCAGAAGTGCTTAGCTGTGTTTTCATCTCCTGTCAAACAAGGAAGATGTAGGAAGATGAGGTGTTTGCCTTTTGTCCTCCTCTGCCTTACCTCCTGCAACATGTCAGAGTCTTCTATGGCTTTCACTGCAGTCTTCTTTGAAGTCTCTTGTACTTCTCCACCAATTATAAACTCATCAAGAATAAAGTAAGCTTTTTCAAAATTAAAGATAATATCCAGCTCACACACCTGCCAGAACAAAAGTCCACAACCACATTTAAATCACTTTTACAGTATTGTAAGCACTACTGGGCCAAAGGCTGTTGTGATGATCAAATATACGCAGCACATGAACCCCTGTGGCAGGTAGCAGGGTGAAGAAATAAACTGCATGTTGTGTAATATTGAAGCTTCTGCACATATTCTCTCCACATATACAGACTTACAGCAAAGATATTCCACTTAATAATAAAGTTCATGCTGGTTTTCAGAGATGAAAGCTGACTTCCTGGCCCACTAACCTTATAAGGGTCCTATACAGCCCTCGTAATATGGGTTACATACGTTCACAGCTTCACAGAGCAAGACAATTCCCTGCCCAGCAACAGCCACCAACTGCTTTTTAGTTTTGAGGCAGTACAGATTAGTCATGGCACACTGATTTAAGTAAGATATGAACTCAGGTAGGCAGGATAATTTCAAAAATATTCATAAAAAAGATGGGTCTCTTGTAGTCTCTAAAGACTTACTGAAAAACTTATTTGGACCTTCTTAAAGTCTTTTCTTTAAAAACACACGGACTTTATCTTTTGCCTCTAAGTCCTTAATTGTTACACAGTATTAGGAGACAAACAAAACCAGTATATCTGAAGATGTCAGGAGAGAGATTAAAGTACTTTAACCTCTTCTGTTTTTTTTAAAATAATTTTTCCTGAAGCTTTCCCTTCAAATTCTATCCCAAGACAGACATACAAAGCATCAAGATTAATTCTGGGTGAGTGGAAAAAGGATGGGAAAACAATCTTATGATCATTTCAGCACTATTTTATAAAATACTCTAATCATTAATTTCACTCNCTCTAAAGACTTACTGAAAAACTTATTTGGACCTTCTTAAAGTCTTTTCTTTAAAAACACACGGACTTTATCTTTGCCTCTAAGTCCTTAATTGTTACACAGTATTAGGAGACAAACAAAACCAGTATATCTGAAGATGTCAGGAGAGAGATTAAAGTACTTTAACCTCTTCTGGTTTTTTTAAAATAATTTTTCCTGAAGCTTTCCCTTCAAATTCTATCCCAAGACAGACATACAAAGCATCAAGATTAATTCTGGGTGAGTGGAAAAAGGATGGGAAAACAATCTTATGATCATTTCAGCACTATTTTATAAAATACTCTAATCATTAATTTCACTCTGGATTGAGAGCACCTGCAGGGCAAGTACATCAGATGGAACACGAAGCAAATCAGCTGCACATAATTTTGTTTATCGGACAGAAAGGAATGAGTTCATGGGAGAAAGTGAAACCTACGTTTCCAAAGTATCTGTCCAGGAGCTCCACATATCGATGAACGACCTCTAGTGTCAGGAGCTCATTATCCTGGTCTTCTATTGCACAGCAGAAATACAAACTAGCATACCTGGGGAAACAGAGGCAAAAACATGGGGGTGAACAGCTGGTACCTCAGTGCTCTGCTCATCTCTTCGAGGTCATTCATACAACAGTTAATTCCCATCTAGTCTCTAAAATAAACATTTTCTTTCGTTCTTGCAGTGTCCCAGAGAACACTTTAAAAGATCAGGTAATTTAAACTAAGTATGATTTTAATTAGAAGAACCAATTCCAGCCTTGGCAAAGTGGGACACCTATAACACTGGACATAATAAAACAAACAATAAACAGTAGTAAGTAGTACTTTCAGGTCTCCTCCACCTGCTGCAATTGCACTACAGTAAGTGGGGTTAATTAAAGTGTAGGATAAGCTACCCCTTCTAATTAAAAACTAAAAATAAGGCAAAAATAGAGGTGAAAGGAGTTACATCTCAGCAAGCCCGCTGGCTGTCAAATGACAGCATCTTACATAGGGCCAGAATGCATGAAACTGCTTAGACCAAACAAGCTTTGTAACTAACTTGCACCAAAACTATGTTTAAATCAGTCCAAGATCTATTCAGCTTGCTGATGCTGTTGGCTGGAGGCCAACTTGTCACAGCTTCTGGTCAGATGTTTATATCCCCATCTTTACAGCATGGAACTCAATTATTGCTAAATGGGAGATGTTTCATTTACCCACTGTGCTACACCTTAAGGCTACTTTTGTTTGCTACAGCTTTAGGAGAATAAACAGGCAGTTAACATTAGGCATCATGTAACTGGGGACCAATGATTTCTTTGGAAAAGGAAATGGGAATTAATACTTTCCAGAGCAACAAATACTTCAAAACCAAAATCTGACAGAATTATGAAAGTGCCTTGGAAAAGTTCCTGCAACCTCCACAGCTGATAAAATGCAGCACATACATCTCAGCCAGGCTACCCTGGGGAATCTGAAGGAGCAGTGAAGTCTAAAGCCTTCTAAACACTAATATTTATTAGATTACTCCTGTTTTTCTCATTTGATAGACTCTACAAGTATTTTGCACCCCACAATTACCCTGCTGGTTTGTCCAGGGATACTGCCTTGTTATACCCAGATTGCCAATGGCAGACTCCTAACTCAGCCCAGCACCATGAGTGCTGTTTGCTGCTTTTCTTTAAGTGAGCCTTTATTGTGACTGTTCTAGCATGTGTTGTTCATATGAATAGTGATTATACGTTCTTACAAAATTACTCACACCTTTTGTAAACAAGCTTGAGGTCTTTCCAGTCAACAAAACTACTTGTTTTTTGATTGCGAGACAAAATTATCTGAACAATTTCTCGAATGATCTTTTTCTTCTCTTTATCAGGTAGTGTCGTGTACCATTTCTGAAGCCTTAACTTCCCCTGCCGACTGAACAGCAGTATAAAGTGTATCTAGAGTAAACAAAGCAACATGGTTAACAGCAGGGCCATGGCTAGGGAAGAGCATTCCTCTGCCTGGCACCAGAAATCCGAGTCCTGGCCACACATCTCCAGGCCTGGCATGATGGTTGGACATGGTGTCAGTGAGGTCTGGGGGAGGCTCAGCATGGGAAAGATCCCTCCTCTCTCCTGTTCCTTTCCCAGGCAGCTCTCCCCTCCCTGTGGCACCTCTTCCCTAGGTAAACCCCTTAGATCCTCTCCTACCCATCCTCCTTACCTTGTGCAAACAGCAGCTTTGCTTCCTTTTCTGCCCCTGCCCTGGGGAACAGGAGGAGCATCACCACTTTGCAGTGTTGAGAGGAGGGCACCACCCCCTCCTCCAGCAAAATCAGATACCTCAGCGAAGGAAATAAAGACTTATCCACAACAGGAGTAGGGAAATCAAGATCAGTGTGCCAGAAGACTAGAATTATGAATACTGAGATAGTAATTATAATCACTAACAACTCTGATACTGCACTATTTCAGATCACAAAGCAGCACATTCCCAGAAGAGGCAATAAGGGGCTGAAGAAACCTACTTTGGAAAGGAAGCTTGACTGGTTTTACTGAAGAAATGAAGATATTATGAAACTCAGATGACTGTAATGGCAAAGGACAGACCTCAGTGAGTGATACTGTATTAAATAAAGGACAATAACTACACTGTTCTAAAATTTCAAATTTAAAGCTAGTTCTAATTTTACAAGGTTTGACCTATGATTTCTTCATGCTTAGCATAAGCAGTACTACTGAAATACACAAGAGCCAGCTTTTAAATGCCAGTGGGGCTTTGGGAGGAAAGTATCAATTCACATTTATACAAATACTACCACTAGCAGGTTAAAATAACTGACCATAGTGTATATTAGCAGTACAGTAACCCATTCACCCAGAGCATGGAAATGGCTTTAAGAATGCAGGACATCAGTTTGAGGACAACATCCTTCTCCAAGAGCACATCTTCTGCTAAATGGAAAAAAACCCCTACAAACCCACCTAGCTGGGGATAGAGAAGTTTTTAATGGCTGAAGTCATCTGAACTGCCCTGTTCTTGCCAGGCACCCTGATTACTGTTCTCACCAGTACCAATACTGGGACCCAGGGATTTGCAGGAAGGATGTCTAAGCGTAGTCACATCCATGTGTATGATGACAGGTACACCGCCAGTTGTCCATACAGTGACTGGTGGCTTCTCCTGATCCTGAGAGGACCAGGGAGAAGCACAGGAGCCTCACTTTCCTCACTTGCTCCCAATCCTCGCAAAGCCCCGATCCAGCAGGTCTCTTACCACATCCCTCTCCATTAGCCTAACCTTATCCTTCCCTAGAGTTTTTCAATCTACACCCTAATCCCTCCTGCTCGTTTCCTGTTCCAGTTTATTGCTGTACCTATACTTCATCACTACATTTCCACAGTGAGGATTAAAATGTTCACAATCACTATCAAGATTACAGTGCAGATTCCTGTGAAGATAAAATCATTCCACGCTCTGGTAAAGTCCAAGCAGAGAAGCTTCTACATAAAAGAAAAAAAAAATTAAAAGCTATTGGATTTTAAACAAAGCATTCATTCATAATTCAGAACCATTCTCTAGCTATTGAGTTGCATAGTTGTTGAGTAGTCTGGAGATAAGAGTTCTGACTATACTGAGAAAGACTTCAAATGTGGGATCATTTTAGGGAAAGAAGGACTGTTTTAGTCATATGTGTCTGTGGCAGGATCTACTGCTGGAACTAAGGCTCTTGCCATCGTTAGTCTAATGTGCTTGATAAAATTACAAGGATTTTGTAGCTGCCTTGTGCTGAGTCCTATAATACTCTCCAGATGAGCTCGCTAAATAAAAACAAATATGCTGCTGGCAGGACACATGGCCTGATTACAGTGAAGAGCAAAGCAGCATGGTTTTGCCTTTCTCTGTTCATTTTACCAGCTGGGTTTTGACATGGGAATCTTCCAGCTGCCAGGGTTACCCCTTCCCAGGTGATGTAGGGACAGCACTCACTGTTCATACAGTGAGTACTGAGAGGAGCTGGTGGAATCAAAGGCTATTTTGCTTGCTGCACAGCACATTAACTCCACAGCCCTTGTAAAGATGAGGATGTTTTGAAAAGCAGAGCCTAGGTTCCACAGATAAGAGCAGCAGATCAGCGGGAGTCCATCTAAAAGTCATTGGGTACAGGTAGCAGCTATTTGATAAACAAATTTCTAAAAATACGGTGTATCATCAGATAGGAGAGGATGATCAGACTTGACTGAAAATGCAGGGAATGAGTCAGTGAATCTCTATCAAAAGCTGGCAGCACGTTCGGCGTAAGACTGTGAGTTTTGTGGCATCGTTTGCCTGTAGTGTTTCAATAGGAAAAGAAAATGAAAAGGTATTCTGGTTTAGGGTCAGCTGTTGGACCCAAGAGACCTTAAACCTAAGTGCCTGCAAGTAATACACATGTATCTCCAGAAGTGCAACCTTATGCCTCTAAAAGGTTAAATACCAACAAACCAGGGAATCACTGTGAATATTACCATCACTTTCTGATGATTAGTTACTTCAGGATGTTATGCTTCACCCATAGGAAAGTGAGCTGCTCTCCACTTAAAACTGCTTTGAGAACTCCACTGTTTCTTCTACACATGCAGTTGATGTCTCACCACCACTTTCACGAGCTGAGGCAATGTTCTTTGCAATCAGAAAATATCCATTAATGCTCCTAAATGCATAAACATTCATGCACAAGCTCCAAAATCTCCTTGTTTGGGTCTCCCATCCCACACTGTTTCATATGTGGACTGTAACTGCTTACCTCACATACCAATTTTATTATTACAGAAATATCTACAGCTAGAGCCTTTACTGTAGCACTGTTCTAATTTTATAGTCTGCAGCAAAACAGTGCACCCTCAAGCCTAGGTAAATATCACTGGCCAGCTAAGAACTACTGTAACAAAACAACATATTACAATGCTGCAAGTACTTAGAAGAAAAATACTGTGTGTGAGGTTTCTCATCTTTTGGTTCTTCTTCCTTTTTCTAATTTCTGAAGCCCCTTCAATCTGGAGAACTCCATAGGAGGTAAATAATACATTCTTAAAAGGTTAAATGGCTTTCAGCATTTTCAATTTCAACATCCAATGCTGTTCCATTCAGTTCAGCTTTGCTCTGCCCAGCCACACTGTTGTCACAACACAACGCATTCCTCACTCTCATGGCTCTGTTCATTACATCCCACTGCAAAGACTCTGATGCATCAATAAACCTGGAAATGTTGAAGTACTGCACAAACACATACTAACAACTCATCTGTTCCTTGCTCCTTGACTGTGAAAACATATTTGCTTTCCTATACGGCTGATGACAAGACAGATGTTGATTAAGAAATTTTTGGTTGGTTTTCAGCAGCCAAACTGCAAATAGAGGTAGATTGTCCTGCAATGCTTTACTCATCTTTAGAAATTCTAATTCCAGAGGAAAACAAAGGCAAATGACTTGCTACAAGCAGAATACCTTAGAAAGCAGGGTGCTTGGCTCCCCTTTCTTACCATCCCAGGGCATGCTGGCTGTGACTAACAATCACCAGACCCAGGGGCGATGCCAGAGGGAATTTTTAGGTCTGAGACTGAGTGGGTTGGGATGAAGAGTACAGTTCCTAGGAGAGCATCAGCTTCCTTCACATGTGGAGCCTGTGGAGACAAGCTTTAGTCTGGGAGCTCAGAGTAATTTTATTAGCTTGTTTACTGAATCAGACCCAACCACCCACAGCACTGTGCAAAATGACCTCCATAAACGTCAGTAAGAAAATGCAGTCATTTGGTTACTATTTGTAGGCTATTGGAAAAATAGTTTGATGGGGTATTTTTTAAATCAAACATTTAAACCAGATTTCTAAACTTGAACTTTATCCCCTTCTCATGAAGCTCTGAATCAATTGCAGCAGTAAGTTACATAACAGGTTGGAAAGTTATGGGGCCTTCTGTTCTATCAAGATCTACAAAACTGTACCAGGATAAAAACCAACACCCTTAGTTTCAGGGCTCCAAAAAAACCAAATTCCAGACTTTGATATGAAACAATTTACCAATAGATAGAACAGATATTAAAAATGCAAAATACAAAAGGTTTGAATATTCATGAACAGCAAATATAAGAGACATATGTAAAACTAACAAACGCTGTGATTTCTTTCCACCTTCCTTGGAAGACCTTTCCCTCCTTTAACTAATGGGCTGTAATAATCTTATAAGCAGCTCACTCGAGCTTGTCTTCTGGACTGTTCCCCGCCAGGACTGCAGGTCCCCTTTGGTGCAGCCTTCCCCAGTATTTGGCCATTATACACTTCAGACAGATCAAACACGTTACAACTGGCTCACTGGTTTCAAACTTGGATCATCTTTGCCTTTACAGAGGGTTTAAAATTTAACCTGATCCGCAACAATTAGTACAACTGTCTAAAGGGCTGTATTCCACTACATGCACAACAGACCACCTGCAGGGGTAGCAGATAAAAATGAATACACGGGGAAGGGGCTTTCCTGGCTTTCCTTTCCCAGAGTCATTTCTCCAGTTTACTGTTCAGTAACACAAACATGTAAAAGATGCCCCATTTCTTCCTGCAAGGTGAACTCCAGGGGTGTGTGCAAGAGGCTGTAATTCACCCCACTGTGAGAAAGAAGAATGTGCACTAGAGCTGCTTCTCCTCCTCCTGTAATTCAACCTGCATAACATTTGCTGACTGGTTTCAAACCTGTTCTGTGGCATCTGGCTGCTCCATATCCCTGGGGGAGGAGAGAAGGATAGAGATGGGAAAACTACGAGAAGCCTCAGGGGAGGGGAGGCAGAAGAGGAAGACTGCAGAAAAACCAGCAAGAATCTTCTTTCCTGTCTGGGTGTTTGGTTGGGCAAGGATTTGCTTGGCGAGGCAGCTCTGTCACTCCAGCAGCTCTGGGCTTACACTCTGCTTCACCTGTAACCTCTCCAAATTCGGTTAAGAGCCCTCCAAAATCAAAGCCACCTTTATAAAACAGACACCTGAAACTCACATGTAAGTAAAATTTGCAAATTAGGAATTGCTATCCTTAAAAAGACATCTTGGCAGAGTGCAGAAACTTTCAGGTTTCCTGAAAAACTTTCTGTAGAGCAAGACAATACAGGACATGCTAAACAATGAAAATTCCAGATGACATAAAATGGGAAGTGGGATGAAAATCCAGACCTTCAGCTGCCAACAGAAGCCTGGGAAAACCAGACTGAGTGGCTGTACCTGGTGGAGAGGAAGCAACTTGCTATGATAAAGTTCTTTTTTACCTTATTCTGATTCCCTTGAAGTCTGCTTGATCTGCTGCCACTGTTCTAGTCTAGTCCAGTTCATATTCTGCTTCTCTTTTAATATTTTTTATTCCTTCCTCTGATATGAAATAATATACTTCCCAACACAGACAGCTGTCCAGATTTTTTATCAGTATTTATCTTTACATCATAACTGAAAATAAACAAAACCTACTTTCATTTATTTTTTATTTTATTTTTTTCTTTTAAAAAATATGAACATTCACATTATTCCACACATTAGCTTTTTTTTTAATCTCCAAAACATTTCAAGAATAAAAAATTCCTTTTCGTTTTTGCTTCGTTTAGTGAGCATTTTTGTTTTGTTTTGGAGGGTGGGGGGGAGGAAAGTAAATACTGAAATTTAAAAAAAAAAATCCAGCTATACTGTGAACACACAGTTGGTTTGGAATGCCAGGTGTTTAGGGTGAAATGAAAAAGATGTACTGAACAGACAACAATTGACCTATTAACAATCTACCCACATCAGGACAAGACAGAATACTAACACACTCAAGTATAGGTATTTTAGTATTCTGCTGTTACATGAAATCCCATCTGGCTACTGACCTTTAATACACACACTGGGGTTTCAGACACTTCTAAAGCAAATATGTAAAATTCAAAACAGACTACTTAAAATATATTAAAAATATTAATTTCCTTACTTGTTTACTCTGTCACTAAAACATTTATTCATAGCAGCACAGGAGCTGACAGATGTTTGTTAAATACTGTTGGCTCTCAGCTTTAAAATTTAAAACATGCACTTAGTCTGTATGACGTAAGCAAGTAAGAAAAAAGAAAATATGCACAAATCCAGCAACACAGAAATCCTGAAACAATGTATTGCTGCCTACCTGGCACAGGATTCTTCCTCATTTAATCTCCATTAGGAACATTTCTGAGCAATTTCCCCTAAACAATACATCCAAAGTCCATGCAATAATAGCTGTGCCAGATCATTACAGGCACATGTGACCATAGTTACACATTGATTTTATACTTTTCATGATGCAAAGCCACCCTTATCTTATTACTGAAGATGTTAAATGGACGAGCACACCAGCATTGTAAGGATATTTATAACATATGGTATTGATCCAGACAGCAACAACCTTCTTGATAGCCTCACTTGAGTTAAATAAAACTATAACCACAACAGTATAGCTGAGCTCAAGCTGCTCACTTCCGATCCCTATCTAAGGACCAGAAAACAAAGCTCAAAGAGCTTTCTAAGTTCCCCATAAGTGCCCCACAATCTCCCTGCAGCTCTCCACTTATCTCTACATCCAGCAGGTTGAGGCCTTCCGACCTTGGCTCATTCCTCATAAACTGGTGACATGCCTTCCCCAGTGTCCTTCCTACAGCACAGGCATGAACTGGTGACATTCCTTCCCCAGCGTCCCCTCTACAGCGCAGGCATGCCTGTGCCTCCTCCTCCTCATAGGCTGGGCTGTCCCACCAACAGCAACGCTGGATTTCCTGCACTGCCCTAGAGAGCAGAAGCAGCACAGCTTCCCACAACAGCTCCACAGGGATAAATGCATGCAATGGCATCCAGTTTTTATAGAGGATAATTACTCTCAATTTTCTTAAATTTTTACTGCTGCAAGTGGAATTACTCCAGTTTTCAAGTAATAAGCAAGAACAGGTCCAAGCTGGAGTTTGCATAAAAGCTGCCTCAGGCTCTGCCATAGGAGAGCAGGCCAGGGGCTGCAGCACAGCCGTGGGAAGCAGCCACACCACTGTCCCTTCAGTGCCAGCCACGGGACAGACACAGCAGGGATGCGAGCTGGCTGAGCTCACAGAAAGCAGCAGTTTGAAGAGATTTGAAATAATTATTAACTAGGTAATCACATCCCTTCTGTCTCCTAGGCTGGGCTCTTAGAGGTGTTTTTATTTGCTTACGTGTTTTTGGGAGGCAGAGGACACCTTCATTAGGTTACTACAAGGAGGAAGAGACCAGGGGAGAGGCTGAACAAGCTGCCAAGAGCTACCCCTAATTCACTACAACTCCAGTGTACTTTACAGTCACAGGAAACTATTTTTCCAGCCTGTTCCTTGAACTGGTGAAGAAACAGAGCTAAAATCTCACCCAGTGGATTCCAACAAAAGGTGCAGCTCTTTTAGTTTCATTTCCACTTTGCCTTATCAGTTATTTGCAAAGCCCTGCTACATGAAGGCACTGCAGTGCCCTTCCCTTGCCTCTGACCTCACTAGGAGCAAAGTTAAAAACCTTTGCTCTGGGACAGGGGAGGCACACCCAGAAGGTGACAAGTTTCCCCTGGCTTCTCAGGCAGCTGACAGACACTGCTCCAGCCTGGGGATTCCCAGGTCTGGTGGAACAAGAACAGTGCAGACTGGCAGCAGCCTCACACCCATTCCTCCAGCACCCAACAAAGATGTTCACAGAAAACCCAAGCTCCAAAAGGGCCAAAGATACATGTGAGTTCAGATCATGTTTATGACGCTGAAAGAACATCATGGGATGATCTTTTGGAAACACTGAAGCATTGAATTTAGGCATTTTCAATATAGAAATTCTCAGTTTTGCCTTTTAAAATGGCATTTTTTCATTAAGGTAAAAAACTCCATGGATTTAACCTAAGCATAAACATAAAAGAAGCAACCACTGTTTACAGAAGAAAGGGCCAGAGCAGAGTATCTCATAAAACGTTTTACATGTTGGCCCAATATTTAGCCTCTAGAATAAGAAAGGACCACAAATTCATTCTGCTATTTATCCAAGTCTTATCATGAGACTCGAAAGTTAGGAAATGCCTGAAGTACTGCCTCTTTCCCATCCCATCTCCTGAGCCCAGAGGCTGTTGAGATTTCACGCAGCTCTTCCCATGGCTTCTCTAGAACTCAAGAGCACAAGGCACTCACCCAACACTTCACCTACTCTCGTTCTAGCACACAGCCTTGAACGACAAAGGCACAACATGCAACATTTCTGCATTTTATTCAACAAGAGTGAGTCTGTTTCTCATTCCTTTGTGGTTTGTGCCCATCACTTACCCCAGGGGAGTAAGCAGAGGATGGTGACCACAGAGCTCCTGTGCTGGTTAACAAGGCACTGAGAACTGTAAGTGTCTGAGCAAAACTATCTCCAAGCTCCAACAGCATGCAGCAAGGCAACAACAGGCATTTATTGGTTAGTGAGGAGGGATTTTCACGCCCTTTCTAATAGATGAGAGCAGGTGGACATCCTACATAAACTCAGCAAGCTAGAGAAGAAAAAAACACTGGTGCATATAGTACCTGGGGTTATGTCTGTAATATTGAGAAACACATATCAGGCCATTCCAGGCCAGAAAGGCACATCTGGTCAGAAAGGCACGCTAAGCTTGCCTTCAAACACACAAATATAAATTGCACCTTCCCATCCTACCCCAGTGCCTCTGTATGCTGTACTCCTACTCCCAAATGAAATGCCATGCTTGCAGGACTGGATCTTGCAACTCCCTGTCTACATTACAACATCTGCAGAAATGCAAAGGCCTGGGGTGGCCACTCAAGAAAGCACAGAGCCAATGCAGCCAAGAAAATGCAGATGACAGCCTGCAGGAATAGGACAGTAGGGAAATGAATGGGCAGGGATGGAAATTAGTAGCTGGGCACACATGATACAGACAGAATTCTTTTCACACGAGCAGTATTGTTTTAATTTAGGCATCACTGGCAAGACCATGACTGGCTCACAGAAATGCCTGATGTGGATGCCAAAGCATAAATCTTGCAAGTACTTCAGGGAGGGGCAGCTCTATCTGCCCTCCCTGACCCACCGGTTTCCTCAGTACTTTCATCATTTTGTCCTTTTGCTGCTCTTGCAGGGAACTGATGGCCTCAGAAGGTCTGTGGGACTGTTTATAAAGCATGGGATTTTGAAGTAACTAGAGACACAGAAAAGCAGCAAAATCTGTCATTTTCTTGCCTCATGACAGACCCAGCTGCCCATTACCCCTCCAGCCTTCTTCCGGCATTTGCCTACAGATACTATGGCCTTCTCTAAAGCCCTCTAGGCACTCGACATCCTAGTAACTCCCAGCTCTGAGACATGCCTGCAGTTTCCTTATTTGTGAGTGAAGACATTAAAAAAACCCAAACATTTCATAATATTTCTTCTGCTTTTCAGAAATGATCTTATTAGCTAGAGACAGTAAAGTGTGCATTGCAATTCCTGCACGGCCTGAGCAGGCTCCAACATTAAATAGTGACAATCTGTAATGGTCATGAGCACTCATAGAAGAAACATCCGAAACTGGCAAGTCAGGGTCTTCCAAAGAAGAATCCTAAAAAACATTTTCCTCACAAATCCCACAAAATGGTATTCTAAAGTCCAACTGAATGGCAGGGAATAAAGGAATGCCAGATTATGGATCACCCCCTGAGCTGTACTCTAATCTAAGCAGCTTCCAGAAGGGCACAGCGTAAAGAACAAGGCATGTGTAAAATCACTCTGGCAGCCCTATCTCCAAGAATCACAGGTTTAAGGATTCAGGGACAGAAACTGCATCCAGACAACATACCCGTGGCCCCACCCTCTATGAACTGCCTAACTACTGGGACACCCACAGCACCCTCAGCAGTGGAACAAAAAGAGTAATCTACACTGTGTAAAAAAGTATTCCCATTTATTTTTTATACATTTAGGGCCTAAAAATTTCACAGGATGTACCCTGACTCTTTGTGTAGCAACCAATCTTTATAGTGTTCATGATTTCATGTGTTTCTATCATTTCCCCTGCAGTCACCTCTTTCCAAGCAGAAAAGTCTGTCTATTCAGGACCTTCTAAACAGGATGCCATTCCACTGTCATTACGTACTACCACAGTAAAACTTCACTACAAGAGAAATTAACAAAGAAATACCACATGAACTTTTCTCGTCATGTAGCATAAGAACTGCTGCCTTGAACAAGAGAATAATTTGTCATTTTCTCTCCTCTCATGTGTTCTAATCTGTTGCCCTTCTTGTCTTTCAGAGGTAAATGCCTAGAGGCAAAGTTCATTGTCTTTGTGAGGCCAATACACAGCTGTATCATGAGTGGAAAATAAGCAGTCATTCTTAGAACTGTAAATAGTAAATTTTGTGCAGCATTGAAAACATCTTTTGCAGATCTGCATCCATTTTAACAATTAAGGGCCTTGAGAATGTTGGTGAGATCAATATTCAGAAGAGCTGAGAGTTCATTTCCAAACAGTAGGCAGGAGTCACCAGCTGCAGTCACAGCAACTAGCATTTCCACCCCAGCTTCTGGTTATCACCCAGTGACTGGTTATCAAATGTCTTGCTAAATGGAAACAGTGCTTGCCAACACCTTTTCTATTCAGGCCAAGTACATTTTCAGAGCCACTGTGCTCAATGGCATTCTTTTGATCTTTCTCCAGGGTTTCAGATCATGTCCACAAGTACTAATTTGTCTCCCTGTAGTGATGAGTAGCACAGGTAGGAGGGAGTCAGACCCTTTACTACACAGGCACCAATACTGCATGCAGTGCTATGCAAGCAGAGCCCTGTATTTATTCAGGAAAGTAATACTGATAACACTGAGGCAGCAGGAGAATCGAGGTGTTGCAACACTTATAGGCACAAGAGACTACAGCAACACATGTCCTTGGGGAGACTTATCTTCTGCTCTGTGCTCTCTCCCCACTCTTTGACTTTGTTGAGACAGCAATTCGTCAAGACATGTATCTCTGCTGCACCCGTGTATGTCAGGAAGCAGAATTTAGTCTTTCTAAAAAGTCTTTTTTAAAAAAACATGTCACAAAGCAGCAGCGGGGCATAAAAGCTGTGTTTCTCAGCGGGATATGAAGACAGCTTTGCTAAGCAGACTCTTCTCTGAAACTTGCCAGGAAATCTGCAAGAGGGCAAACAATTGGAACAACCCTCTTGCTAACACACTGTACCATTTGCACAAGAACCTTTAATTCCATCTCAGAACAAGGTGGCAAGCACAACCCTGTCATTCCAAGAGAGAGGAACAAGTGTATGGAGAGTTTCAACTACCTGTTGAAAGTTCATCCCTCATGAGCCTGGATAAGGCTCATTCTTGGTCTGTAACCCAGCAAACCCTTATTTCTTGACTCATAACCCAGTGTTGACAACCCCTTTCCAGAGACTGGATGACAGAGGAATTTAAAGTAAGAGTTCCCTGACAAATGCACTGTTTCATTAGCACCAGAGCCACAAGAGAAGAACAGGGTAAGGCTGACAGCACTAACATAAAGCAATAACACCAGCAAGTATTTGTACTATGGCCTCAAAAACGAAAAATAAAATTCTTACTTGTAAGAATGCACACTCACCTTGTAAAATTCTAACCATCAATACAGCAGCCAGTCTCCAAATCGTCAATAAGCAGCACTATTGTAAGCAGTGCTCCCCTGGGACCATCGTGAGTGCTTTGAAAACTGGCATTTGTGAAGTACATGCATCAAGGAGAGTTCTGAGATCACATTCCCTGAAATCAGCTCCCCTATTTACTGACCTTCAAGGGCAAAATAGAAACTCCAGTTGTTTACATAAGCTTTACCAGAGGGAAGTGGGTATGTAGGGCTGTCTCGGGGTGTAACCAGAAAAGTTACATCTCTATGGGGACTTAAGGTGTGGAGACTGCATTGCCATCTGTAAACTCATTACTATACATATTTTATTTGCAAATATAATGACAGGTACACCTTTCTAAATACAGCAGACTAACACATTTAGCATTCTGGCTAAACCACTGAAGAGAAACAACACAGCTCTGCCTTTGAGAACAGAGACAAACAACAGCATTTGGCCTCCCCTGAAGGAGTGGAGAGACTTCTATTCAGCTGCACTACCAGTAACTGGTAGTACAGGTGCACACAAAGGGCAAATTGTGCAAGACAGCAGCTCGGGGCATGCCCGTAGAACCTGCCTCAGGCCTGAATTAACAAGCAGTGAGATGGTTTCTCTATTAAGAGGCATCATTGACCATCTCACTGCTTGGGAGCCCGCAGTCCCCACTGGGGAAAATATAGCCATTGTTTTCAAGATGTTGGCCATCATGCTTAACAAAACGAGTGCATCCACAGCAACCTTTTCTGATCTCAGCACCACTACCAAGCGCAGCACTGGAGAGGCAAAGGGTCTTCCTTCCCGGATCCTGCCCGTCAGCCCTTTAAGATGAAGGGCTGCTGCCCCTTCCAAGCTCAAACAAGCCACTGCCAGCCCTGGAGCCGGGTAGCACAGTAAGACTGATGACCGATAGAAAAGGAACAGAACCACACCCACCTGCTCTCTCGCTGATGCATTACCTGATGGAAAGATGCAGCCAAATCCCAAAAACCCCCATGAGACCCGGCAGCGGTGCAGAAGCACCCGAGCTGGAGGTAATGCTGCTGTCCAAGCCCTCCACTCACCTGACACCAGGGAACACACCTGGGGAAAAGCTCTTCCCAACGATCCTGTCACAAGAAAACCCACTGCCCAACACTGACCCGCTTTGTCACCAGTCAGCCTAAAGACAGACAAATCCATACGAAACCTCACTCGATCCTTCTCCAGGCATTGGAGCCGACTTGCACCTCAGCTCCTCAAGTTACAGGAAAGACTTTAAAAAACCTGTCTGTAACAGCCTTGTTTTCCTGGTTGTCTACGAAAGGCTTTCGGCGTGACCCGAACTCACCCCGAAGATCGGGAAACAAAAAGGGAAAGAACGGAACTTTCATTTTCCCCAAACAGGTGCAAACCTTTTGTGGAACCCGCCTGGGAATGGCTTTCGGCGTCCCACTCACCATGGTGCGGAGGCTGGCTGGGAGCCGGCCCGGCCCGGCCGCCTCCGTCCCGCCCGCCCCGCTCAGGTGAGGCCGGGCCGCATCGCGCCTTCCCACAATGCCCCGAACGGGAACTCCCGGCGCCTCCTCCGCCGCTCCCCCGCTCCCGGGGGCCCCCGGGGGCAGGGCAGGGCAGGGCTCCACACACGGCACCGCGGGGCAAGGGCAGGGGCAGGGCTCCGCAGACCGACACCCCGGCAGCGAGGGTGCTGCCAGGCCGGGTGTGCCGAGCCCCCGCCCGCACGGGGTGACCCCACCTGCTGCCCTGTACGTGCGTGAAGCGCTCGAAAGGCACCTTTCTCACCTCGGCATACCCGAGATTAATAAAACGCAGTTCATGTCATCCACTGGTTCGAGCTGATCCCCTGTCAACCATTCATGCCCTAAAGACATGGGTAGATCTACAGGCATGATTGCTCTGCAGCCCATCTCCATCAAAATGGAACTCTGATAGTTTAAATACCTTCAATGGCTGGGCTTTGCTCACCGGTGCTTTGTGATGGAGCTGGATGAGAGGGCAAGACATCAGCAAATCCCTGTAGCCTGTGGCAGGGATTCGCTGATAAGCAGCTGGTGCCAAAAGAATGTGCAACATCGACAGACTCAGCATTTGAATCAGAAGATCTAAATCCAGGCCTAAGTCTTCTCAAGCTTGTACCAGGAGCCTGATTCAGATGCAAACTACCCCATGAGCATAAAATGAGAAGACTTAGTGTGCTTAAGTCCCGTGTCTGTAGTCTAAAGGAGAGACATCTCCCAGAGCACAGCATGCATCTATTTAGGATATGGATTCCAACTGCTCAGGCAGGGAAGAGCTGTGCCCTGCTCCTGCCTGCAGTGCATGAGAGTCATCGGTGAGAAAGGGAAAGAAATCCAAAGGGGCTTGGGGACTCCAGGGGTCAGTGTGGCGATAACGACAACCCCTCGTCAGCCTCTGGCTTCAGAGAAGGGAGAGAGATCCCTGGCCAAAAGCAATTGTGCATGTACAGCTGAGGGTGACTGGGCTGAAATCTGCTCCCAGCTGGAAATACAAATTTGCAAGAGCAGAGTGCAAATGCAGGTGCGTGCTCCTTACGCTCATTCAACAACGTGGAGGTAGTTTCCACATTTCCCTAAGTGTCCATGACCCTACTCCTCTCAGCCCTCCCTAAGTTTCGGTTTGGTCTATACAGACACTGCTCCTGGAGTCCTTCACTGCTGCTTGCTCAGTTCTGGTTTCTGCGTGTTCCAGCCCCAGCGAACCAAGCAGCACCTCACACGCTGTGCTGCGATGCTGCCAGTGCACAACACACAAATTACAAGTCCCAGCTGCCCACAGATCTCAGTGATACTTCATCTGCTCACTTGCCCCTGGCCTCTGCCCTTCCCGAGTACACATCCCGGGCCCATAAAGCAGCACTATCTCCAGAGGGCAGGAACACCTCACCCTTTGTGCTGTGGGGTGCAGCACACACCGCGCCGTGCTGCCAGACAGCACTGGCCTCACTGGTTTTACTGGGGCACCATCTTGCCTTCAATGATACACGCTGCCGAATACACACTTAGTGCAATCAGAATCTGTTAAAGCAGACTGAAACCTTTTACCAGATTCTCTGAAAGATCCACACAAAGTGCCACAGACCCACACTGCCTTTCCCAAGAGGTAAACGTCTACCCTCCGCACCACCATGTTCACACCCCTGTGCCTTGCAGCCCCCAGCTGTACCTGCTGCGGCCTGTGCAGAACAACAGAGGGCTGATTCTGCACTTAAACCCCAAACACACCCTTGGTGAACAGGGAGTGTTCACAGATAGCACTGCAGCTCTGGGAAAACCAGGTCTCAGAGAACACTCAGAATTAGATTTGCCTAACACACAAGAATGTGGATACCACAGTGCAGCTGTACGACAGATGTGAGGCATCAATACCTTCATCTCCAAAAGGAATTTAAAATTAAGGGATGAACATACCCCTCACTCCCTACCTGTGTACTTTACTCAGGTGATGGACAGTACTATTTTTTTGCTTAACAACTGTTTCCCAATAAGCTTACTTTTCTATGCAAAGACCTTACCTAATTAGGCCATAAACTCAAGAGAACTAGCCTGCTGCATGTGTGTTTTTGCAAGTAATCAGAAAAAAAGCAGCAGCAGCAGCAAACAAAACATGCATAAGAGTGCGCATTAACAGCAGTGGCCTAAGTCAACCCATTATGGCCAATCTTGGAAGTTGGCAGAGAGAAGCCCTACAGAAAAAAGGCTGTAGATACAGGGTCATGCCTAAATTAGATGCTTTCCAGCTCAGAAAGCCAGGTTGCATTTAATGACTGCCTAACTAGCCGTGGTAAGGACTTGGAATTCTCCCCTCCCTGCCTCTCTGCCACTAGCACTGTGTACCTGCATAATTTTCTGATAAAGAAGATAACCATCAGTAGTTCCTAGCTGGGAAGTATGAGTTATTAGTGTCGTTCAGCAGTGGAAGCAGGGGGAGGCAGCTGGAGCACACAGTTGTGCCAGGTGAACCAATGGGGTGAACTTATGTCAGTAAAATGCCATAACATGAATTCCTTCCAGTGCTTCCCTTAGGCCCAGTTAGTTAACTCAAACATTAATGTTTGCAAAGTAATGCATATTTATTTCTCTAACTCAAAACTGCTGCAAAAGGCAGTTTTGAGACCCTTCTTTTTTGGCTTCCATCTCTGCATGGAAGGAGTATGAACATTTTCTTTCTTAAGGGCTCTTTGAAATAGGCTTTTAAGAGAGGCAAGGAGCTCTTTACTGCTGTGGGATATTTTATCCTCTTTGCTTATATTCCACTCTCGTAGCAGCCTGTCACACTCAGAAGGAGAAAATGTTCACACCAAGAGCTACAGTGGATTCAGTGAGCCTTGTGTGCCTACACCTGATGTAAAAACTTTTCTAGCTCCTTAGTATCAGTTTTGGTGGGTCTGGGCATTATTTATGTGAAAAGAAGTCCTTGCTAAAATGTCATGCCTAAACCTGCAACAGGCTTTGTTGAGCCCTCCTAATCTGTGCAAACTTTATGCACTTCAGAAGCTAATCCTGAACCATGTAAGTAAAGCTATGTATTCAGCAATGATTTACAATTGATTGGGAAGTTATATTCCTGTATTTCAAGAGAAACAAACAAATCCTGACAGCTTCAATTAAGAGATACAACCTACTGTCTAAAGAACAGTAGGGAGGGAACAAAATCTAACATTCTCACTTCCTTCTAGACAAAACTGCACAACCTTTCCTTCTGAAAAAAAACCAAACCACCCTTTTATTGCAGAAAGAAGCCTTTTCACTGACACTGAGTATCACAACACATGAGGCAGAACATTGAACACTTACTCTGATTCTAGCCAGCAGATGCTCTGGTGTTGTTCTGCAGCACCTGAACTGAGCTCACAGACTACTTCAGGTAAGTAGCCCTGTGCAAACCAAGGAGTTGAGGCTGATGAACACTCCACTTGGTGATTTTATAGGAGACCTGCTGTGCAGGTTTTTTACCACTTGATACCAGGTCTGTGTGGGAAAGAAAAAAACTTTAAAAGCCCAATCTAAATTAGCTGCAGGGGGTAGCTTTTAATTGCACTTTGGATCAATAGAGAAGCTACCTAACACTTGCTCTTGGTTACTAGGCAGGGCTTGTACTTTTCCAGACTGCTTTTCTTATGTTCCCTTTTCCTTATTTGCTCACACAGCCTGGATTCTCCGCAATTTAAGTGCAGAACAAAGCATTCATATCACTAGAGCACATACCAAATTATGTATCTGTGCCACAGATGTTGGTACCTTATCAGCAGAAACACGTTCAGTAAGTAGTCCCAACATTTAAGTAGTTTAAAGTATTAGAAAAGTGTTAAAAATAGCAATCTCAAATCCTTATAACCAGTACTGAATGATAGGTGTATACAAGCACTTAAAGGGTGTCAAGTAGCATTTTATTTCATTTCCCAGTTGTATAAAATTAAAAGCAGGCCAAAAGGTAGACAGGCATTAACAAAGGTCCATCGAGAACTTTTTCAATCCAGAGAAAACGTGTTCTTGTAGCCCTCTTGTGTTCAGCTGGATTAACAGCTATTACATCCACAGCATCCTTCCTTACCACCCCAAAATCACAGCTCTGCATGCCTTAACCACACTGCCAGTCAGTTCTTTGTCCTATACACCTTCACTCAGTTTCTTTCATGGTTTTCCTCTTTCCATCCTGGTTGTAAAATCGAATCCCATTCAGGCCATGCTCCTGAAACAGCAGAGTGCTCACTTGGTGTATTCATGCCATAAAACAGGGAACTGCTGCTTTGGAGTAGGAGGACCAAAGCACCTGTCATTGCCTTGAGCATGCTGATATTCCCAGCATTTCTTCTCCATAAAACGACTGTAATGAACACAACTTACAGCCTTGTTTCCCTCTTTTAGTTAACGCCTAGTTCAAGTTTTAAATTGAGTGTCCCACAAACACCATTTAGACACGTACAGTTCTCTCACAGAAATCACCCTGATATTCTCCAAACCCTATAAGCACTATGGACAGCTCTGTTTGTTCCACACCTTCCCTGCCCATCACCAAGTTATGGCTGCAGCGCTATGGGTGCCTAATGGGATGGAGTCTTGTAACTGAGGATAAGGAAATGGGTTGTTTCCTAACTGACACTCACCTTCCATGTCTGCTGCCTCAGTCATCCTTCATTCAGCCACTGCAGGAGAGATCAGAAGGCTCGGGTGAGCAGGGCAGTTGTGCTTCAAGAGCTGCTATCACCTGTCTCAGGGAGCCAAATTCCAACATGGATGTGCTGCTGTGGAGGAAACCTGGAGAAGGAGCTATAAACTATGGAAGAAAGAAAGAGAAATGAATGAGAACAGAGAAAAGACAAAGGACAGCACTAGAACAGAAAACATGGCTTAGCAGCAGTGCCATCAAGTACTGGCAAGTAGTGCCCGCTCTTGATCAGCTGCACAGGTGCACTTGAGCTCATGAAAACTTAAGAGTTTTGACAGATACACACATGTAAATTTTGAGAGCATCTGAAAACATGCTTCAGAAAGAAGACTCAATATAGATAGTGCGAGGCACGGTATCTTCTTTACATGAAAGACAGCTAGAGTAGCAAAGCTAGAAGCAAGTTAAACCCTAATGTGTCTTTCCCTATAAACAGGGTAAAGAGGAGAAAAACATGCACCTCAACAACCCATAATATCTTTGTGATACAAAGCAATTTAGGAATGAATGTACCTAATTTTCTGCAGACAAGCCAGTCAATCCCACCAAAATTAATATAACACATCAAGAGTAAGTCAAAGAATATTCTTCTACTTCTCTGTGTGAGCACATTATACACTAAAACCTGTCAGAGACTCTGGGAACATATGTGAATTAGACAGCAGGTAGTTACAGCAGCTCCAAGCTGCTGATATGTTGAGGGGGAAAAGGGTCATGCATAGAAGCAGAAAGCAAAGTTTCTAATGACCCCATCTATTTGAGTTTATTATTTGATATTTAATTTTATGAAAAAAATTGTATAGATTCTATTACTGATATTATTTTGATACTTGCATTGCCAGAGTAATAAAACAAGTAGCACTGTCTTTGAATCTGTTCAACAATTAGCTTTTACATATTAAGAGTTGAGTAGACTACACAGCTACCTAGAGCCCATGCCCTTACATGCTCCAAAGGGACAAAAAGCTTTGTAGGATCACTTGATAGCAGTCACTTAAGAGAGCCTTGATCCTTGCCTTTTGTGAATGAGAGGCAGAGAAAACCTTCAAAGGCCACATTGAAACTCCCTCTAAGATGGTTAGGTGATTACAAAGTAAGTTTTTAAATGCTAGACTGGCAGAAATCCATCATTTTCTGTAGAGTTTGATCATGGCATTTCACAGTTAGTCAGGTCATTCAGCACTGAGGACTTGGTCAACAGAGATAAAAAACCTTAGAGAACTTTCCTTCTGAACTCTGTAGTTGTGAATCTGATCAACATAAAAATCTGTCCCTTTCCTGCATCTAGGATATTCTAAATCTCCTCAATGAGTAAAGTCAACACTACAGGTATTAAGACCTGCCACACAGCTATCTGAAATTTAAATGAAGTTTTCAATATCAGGAATTGAGAAGTGATCAACTGTGCATTCTCAACTGTGCATTCTCAGTTAGAAAACCAATACATCTATTTTTGTGCTTTCACTACAAGGACACCATTTGCAATTCTTCAGCATCGTCAAGTTTCACTAGAGTTCATCTGCCTTATTCAAAACATAAGATGGTCTACATAGACATCTAAATAGGCTTTTCTGACTATAGATCAGCAACAGATTAATTTTTTCCAGTCAGTTTTTGTTGGAACTAGAAAACACGGGAATTTGCATTGGGAAAGGTGAGAAGTTTAAGCTGTTCAAAATGAGACATATCATGTTAAAAAAAACCCAACAAAAATTATTATATACCACACAGGCTCTTCAGCCATCATTCAAAGGTGGCAAGTTTGTAAAACTCTTCCAGATTCCCTCTCTGGCTCCCAAGTACCCCAAGGATGCAGTGAGCTACACAACATATTCATCAACCAACATTCAGACATTCCAAGTGTTACAAAGCCAGCCAGTGCTGTATTTGAGCCTGTGAAGGCTGTGAGCAACTGTGAGGGATAAGGTTGCTTCCCAGTTTATCTCCATCCTTTCTCTGTGAGAAAGTATCATGAAACAAGTGCAACCACCTTGTTTAGCTGCAGTTTGTGTCCTCTGTATATATTATATTGTAGACTCTGCTCACCCCATCCAGCAAAATTAGCATTTCTTTGGCACTTTAGACAGGTCCAGGGCATCTCAGGAAAGGATCCTGTGGTACTCTGTAGATAAGAACCTTTGCAGAGCTCTGAAGGGGAGCCAGATGAACCAGAGAAGAGGTCTGTATGAGCTGGGACCACATAGCAGTTGCTCATCTCTCAGCTCACAGGTTCATTGTGGGCCTTTGACCTGCTGCAGCTCATTCAATTCCAATACAGCACACTCGACAAGCTCTCCCAGGAACCTACAACTTGTACATGGGGCATGCACAGGAAGCGCCAGAGCACAAAATGCAGATTGTGCTTTCACAAGATGGAAAAAAAGATGGATCATCCAAATAGACTAAGTGAATATCAAGAAATATTTTATTGGACATGTAATCAAAGTTTAAAAAAACAGACAAGAAGGAGAAAAAGACAGATTTATCTAGATTCTCTTAACTATGCAGGGTACAGAACTACAACTAGGAAAGAATTAGCACATATTAGTACCCTTTGCTCCCCTTCCCTGCCCCAATGGAAGAGGTTACACAAGCGAGATCTGTAATGCTTTAAATCAAGGCTTCTCAGTAATTGCACACTTGAGCTGACATAGTTGAAGTATGTTCTGTTTCATGAGAGAGTGTGTGCCTTCAAAATGTTGTTTATAAACAAAACTACTCTCTCTTTAGTGGTTTGTAAGCATTACTCATTCAACAGCAAGAGTATACTTAAAAGACTAATGATTTAGTGGCCATAGTTGTCATTCTATCTGAACCAACACTATCATTAAGTATATCAGTTATAGAAAATAGGTTCCTTAGGCAGTAGAGAATATATTATCTAGTGGCAAAAACAATGTAAAGAAGCAGAGGAAGTATTCACAGGGAAGGGAGGGGGGAGCTGTGTGCTGAGCAGGGGCGTATTGAGTAATCAGAACTAAAAAAGCTGAGTTCTGGAGTGCTAACTGCAAAGGAGTTACACCTCAGCATCACAGGCATAGGTTTCAGAATGTCTGGGTTGAAAAATATGGTACTCATTGCACATCTACATCAATCTCTGAGCTTAACTCACACCCTAGATCCTCCTAACCTATTACAGTGGGATATTAAACAGTTCTAGCACTGTAACTCATGTTCTGCCTTACATGCTGCGTGGAAGAAGGCTTCTGTTGTCTTCCAGAACCAGACAGAAAAAAGTCTGAAAGTGACTGCCAAGCATTATCAGAGCTTATTCACCCCTGCAACGCTTTCCTTCCTAGTTTAGGAGGGTGAAGGCCTTCAGAGCATAAAGCTACAACTGCTCTTCCAGTGCAAGCTGATTTTCTCTCAACAGCTTAGAAATAAGCCTTCCCAAAAAACCTAAGCTATACAGCATGTAGCCAGAGTTGAATCAAATCAGTGTGACAAGTGTTAAATTCTGGATTGAAGGCAAGACAAGTTCTGGGATCCCCATGAGAGATGCATTTGTTTATTCTTCAGTGGCCCAATAAGGCTAGCAAATTAAGACTCTTCACAAAACTTCCAGAGAAGGCCCATGGAAAAGCAAAGTAACATCAACTATCATATTCTGAATTCTAATGCCCTTTGGAAACGATCAGATTTTTGGCTTAAAATGTAAGTGAATCGTGATGTATTAATGAGCTTAACCTATTTCAGCCTACAGCATGGTCCAATGCAGATTATTAGTGTCAAGTTACACACCTAGGACTTGAATTCACTAACACTCATAGCACCACTTGATTGTTGCTGTAAGTAAAGACAGTCTAACCCTCAACTCTTCTGCCAGAAAGAGCATATTACCTTTGATAATTGTGTAACACCACCTATTCCAGGCCAGCTGACCTACCCTTTTTTGTCCTCACACATATTGCATCTGTTTTCAGATAAATCTGAACAGCTCCAAGCTTAAACTCTGTGACATACCACCTTAGCTTCCAAAGTTACAAAATAAATTCTCTTTACAGTATTCAGATGTAGAAGATTCACTCAACTGACAAACCAGTTTACTGACAGTATCTCTCACTGGTTATTTCCTTTATGTGCCAACTGCACAGTCATAAAAGCCTCCCAGCTGTTCTTCATACTTCCCAGCTTTGGAACAGGAAAGGATCAATATAGATATCTCAGGATTAACAGACCTAGGTGCAGGGAAGAAAGGAGCTGTTCTGTACCTCAGTAATTATTGCTCAGTATTTATCTGTTTTAAGCAACATCAAGACAGTATTTGAATTTATGCTGTACTTTAGCAGAGACAGGTTCCCTAACATTAAAGAACATCAGCCTTTCCACAGAAGAAAACCTCTAGAATTTAACTGGCCATTTTTTCTTAACTGTTACTTGTAACAAGGCATATTTGTTTAGGTTCCCATTCCAACAACATTATAGTTGTCAAAGTACATGGCTCATACCTGTGGCCAGTCTTTAGAGCAGGTGGGCTGCACGTTTTCATAACCACAGAAGTTTATCAGCTATGCTAAAACACTACATAAAAAGCCCAGGTTTGTTTGCAGACTCACCAGCTACCTACACAGAACAGCTGTTCCACAAAAGTGATTTCACTAACAACTGAACTTGAAGACAAACACGACAAGAAAGCCAATAAAGGATCTTGTGTGATCAAAGGTTCTCTTACTATCTCATCTGAAAGAAGCTACCTTCCACTTTGAACTATCTCCTCCTTCCATAGGAATAACCAACATACCTTCTGGAGGCAATTTAGACAGTAACTGCTCAAAAACATTTCAACGGAACTGCTTTTTGGAAGAGAGAATAAGTTATTTTACTATTTGCACAAATTGAATTTACTACACTCATTTTACTCTGGTAATGCTTTAGCTACAAGGTATCTGTACAAGATATATCAGCAGAGATAGCACATTGTTAACACTACATATGTAAACCGAGAGACAACAGGTCCTTCCATCCAGGTGTCATATTGCAGATAAACCGTTGATGTCAGTCCGAGAGGCTGCGGAACCACACTTCAGCACCACGGAGATTCCCGGGGAGCCCAACAGAAAAGCTGTGCTCTACAAGGGTGACTGTCCATCCTGGAACAGCAGCAGGAGGAGGATCAAGCAACCAGTGTTTGCAGTAATATTCTTGAGGAGGATTCCATTCATTCGGTGCATATTGCTGTACATAAGGTGCATAAACCTGCCACGGAGGAGATCAGCGGGAAGAGAAGCCAGTGGCAAGGCTGCAACCAACTACTGGCGTCATGTCCCAGATCTGGAAATGAATATTGTGGAGAATTGCACAGCTTTAGTGTCAGACTCACAGGTCTTTCTGCAAGAGGCTTAGAAGCAAACATAAAGACATCCCTGGTCACAAGGTAACATTTCCTTTTTAACCTATGCTTGAGGAAAATCTCAAAGATTATACCAGCCTTACAAACCAAAAGCCAAATGTGGGGCTCAAGAGTCTTCTTGCGCTTCTGTGTAGGTCTGTTTTAAGAAGCCCTTCGTGGTTTATCACAAACATGCTTACAGCAACACAAGGACAGGCTGGCACAGTCTCAGCTCTGGCATGCATGGTGAATGTAGAGCTCAAGCACAGCAAGATTCCGTATCAGTCTGAGCTCCATGTCAGAGTCTCACAACAAGGCCTTTCAGTGGCCATGCTCCCAGCCATGGAGCTCAGAGCAAAGGAACCTGCACATTTCCTCAGGTCTGTGTCTTTAAGGCTGATGGCAGATTCTCCTGCTGCCCATGCCTGCTGTGTTTGTTCAGAGACACAACAGTAACAGATCCAACAGCTGCACTCCATACAGTGGAGTTACAAGTCATTTCTTCATTCAGCTGCAGAAAAACAGCCCAGCAAATACAATTCCTTCTTCCCACAATAGACCGCTTGTAGCAATAGTTGTCAGAAAAAAAAAAATTACAAAAATGAATTCTCTATTAAATATCTCTAAGAAATATAGCAAAGAGATGCAGGAATACCTTCACAATCCGGTCGCTCCCACAAGTCACCATCAGCCCTCTGGAGATGTCCATGGACATGTGTGAAATGTTGTGTTTTCCTTCATGAAAGGTTGCCAAGGAAGTACGGCTGGACAAGAACAATTGAAATGGAACCCAGCCATCAGATGAAGCTTCATGGCATCATTATAGCAGTACAAAATAAACTTAAAAGAAAATTAAGTTGCTCAAGTACTAATAAATCAATTCCAAGAGCTGCAGTGCCATATTAAAGGGGACAGAATTAAATTAGCAAGTCATGCTAAGGCACTGCTTGTGGAGTTACACAGGTGTGACATTTCCTGGCCCTCTGCAGCCCGACTGTTAATAATACTGGAGCAGAAGTGGGACACTGCATTAGCAAATACTTCTACTCCTGGTTAACAAAGTCAAGCTCGGCTACATTTCCCCCCCGCTGGCTACAGAAGCCAATTTGGGCACCACATCTCATTTTTCAAAAAAACTCAACCTCAAGCAAACAAAAAGCCTCAACAATGAAAAATCCAACAACACAATAAAAAACCCCAAGCCCCCCCAGATTTTCACATCTGATTACTCTGTTCATATCCAGAGAAAAGGGGTTTCTTCATTTCTAAGACAAGTTTAATGAGACAGCAAATGATGTTTAACCTCATTTGCTTGCATGGGGAAAACCATGTTGAGCTCTGAAGAATATTCCCAAAGAAATAGTTTTTAGAAAGTGTACATGAACTAATGCATATACATCCTGGCAGCTGAAAGGCATTGTCTGGCATCCACTTAGCAATGTTAAGTGCAATCAATAGCTTTTAACTAAACTGAAATGTTGAGACAAATATATTTCAAGTTTAGATCTGGGCTCCTGGAAAAGAAGAACTAAAAAGGATAAAAATGTTGTAATTCCATATCTGATCCAAATGTGCTTGCAGAGCCAGATGGGGGATCTCTGCCATCACAGTGCTTCCAGTGCCCAAGGCCTATTAGCAGAGACAGCTCAGTGTGTTTTGTAGCACTGTGTGTGGATGTGGAGCAAGCCCAAGGGTTTCTGCACACCAGCAGTGTTACTACAGTTTACTACTCCTTAATACTCACTCTTCATCCTTGATCGACTCAAAACAGGAATCACAGACACGGACCTGGAACTCAAATCCCATGATTGGGTAACTCGACCGTTTGGTGCTGCACTTGCCACACACTGCTTGCCCACATTTTCTGCAGTGATGCTTCATGGAGGAAGAAGAAAACAAATTAATAAGTCTCTATACTATGTCACTTGACCACTGTACCAAGTGTCCACCGAACAACAAAAACAACAAAGCTTCTGTTTTGCGACCTGTCAGAAACAGCCTGTTAGGAAATGCTCTGTTATTTCAACCAAAGACCAGCATCTCTGGAGTTCTGAACAGTTGTTTGGATCATTAATGGATTTATCTCCATATTCTCTGTGTACATCCTCTTCTCCTGCAAGCTCCTTTTGGGAGAAGGGGAAAAAGAGGGTTGAACAAACAACCCAGTTAAAAACAGTCTAAGGAAGCCAGAAACAGATGAGTGTCTTGGTGCCTGTCCAGTCCCTTCTTAAAGAAAACTACCTGAAAAGCTTTCACATTCTGGTACAGTAAGAACAGGGCCATTAGTGCTTCACTGGAATGAGCATCTATATGCTCAGTTATGGGGCACTGTGTGCCATTTTACACAACACTTGAGGATTAGCTGTCCATAGTTCCAAAGCACGGAAACATTCAGAGAAATCCAACAGAGCACTCCTAGCACAGCCTGCTTTGACCTGTGGCAGAAGTTTGATGCAACACTTTCATAGAATTTGGAAATGTCTTAGCAGCGCCTAGAAGTTGTAACTTCTCAATATACCCTCACTTCAAAGCAGCAAAAATACCAAGAGTTGAAAAGATCTACCAGCCTTAGTGGTTTTCTGTTTACATTTTGCTCAAGTGCTGAAGTACAGCTAAGCACTGAAACCAGCCATCTCACCTGTCTCAACCCTATCGTCTTTGTGTCCCACATTTGCTTTATATTCCAGAAGAAAGGTTGTTCACACTTCTGACAGGAATCACTTTCTAGCCATTGAGGAGCCTACAAAAGAGCAAGAAATGCAAGCAATCAGAATTGTTTTCCCCTCATACAACAATCAAGGAAGTTTATTTTAAGAACACAAAGTAAAAATTTTACTTGGAACGATGCCCTGGCTCAGTTCTGGACATTACAACAGTAAATTGCCTAGAGCATAGTACATAGTAAGTTTTGCACAAAAACCCCAATCCCAAGAACACAGTTATTGGTTACCTACACACCTCCTACACTTTTTAAGCCTACAGTAATATGGTATGTTACTGCCTTAACAAGAAAACTCATTCAAACATCTAAGTTACTAAACCCGCTGCAGGCATTCAAAGACTGCTGCTCTGGTTGCCTGGATGGCTTTTAAGGACCAGTGTAGGCCAAATTGTAGAAACTATGAGGCAGTAATCCCCTCTAACAAAGGGGGTGTCCAGAAGTAAATTCTGTGAGTAACTACCTTTTCCACTTTCATGGGATTGCAGTTTGAAATAATTAGGAACTCATCTGCATTCTCCATCCTGCCCACATCTTCGTTAAGCATCCCTTTGCCTACCCACACACTTTTCCTGCCATAAATGGACTAGGCCAAATGAAAATAGAGCTTTTATACATTTCAGCTCTCTCAGATACTTTAACTGAACATCCCTGTAAGAGATGGAAAGAGAGGCACAATATTTTTAGTACATAGACTTGAATTTGAACATGTATATTCTGTACAACTTTATACATCTCATGAGGAAGTTTCCCTGAGACTTGACAGGAGGAAAGCTGGAACAACAAAGCATTTTTTCTTTTCAATTCACTTACATTGCTGACAGTAAGAAAACAAGAGTATTCTCAGTTGCACCACCATGGGTATGAACTGTTGCAGAAAGAAAGTGTATGGCCAGGTCAGTTGCTGTGTACTGAGATCTTTTAAAAAAGATGTTGCCTGGGGACTGAACCTCTGCCTTCTGAACTGCATCTCAAAACCTGCCTCGCACTTCTTTACCTGCTTTGCCACAAGTTGAGAACTTATTTCAAGACTATTGAAGCACAGTCCATTGGTTTCTTTACTGCAGGAGTGTGACTGCTTTAGATTGTTCCAGCAGCAAAGGCCACAGCCATTCCAGTGAACCTGTTGTCTCTTTTGAGATAAAACTCTAAGCAGTCTCAAGGATTTCCTGTCCTGGGAACCCATTTACTACAATGCAACACAGACAGCCACTAGAACAGAACAGGTTTCAATAATATCATTCAGCTCTAAAGTGTCAGACAATGTGAGGAAAGCAGCCTGCAGAACTGACTAAGGAAAGTCACATTAGTCTCTGAAAAGGAGAAAAAAAAAAAATCTTTGACCTAGGACATGAACTTACCTCTTCTCGACTGATATCCATGTTCCAAACAGCAATTCCCCCATCAGCTGAACAAGACACCAGCTGCCGTGTCAGCTGGATGTAGCAGATAGCCTGCACCTTGTCACTGCCAACAAAGCACACACTATTTACCTACAGGTATTTAAACAAAGCTTGGTTTCCCAGCAAACCCTGATTTAGCCTTATAAATAAAGCTACTGAGGAAGCCCAAAACTGATTTCCAGTTTGCTAAGTCCACTAAAAGTAAAGCTCTGAGGATGAGTGAACAGATGCTGTCACCTGAGCACTACCCTAGCATCAGGATGTTGCTGAGAGTGTTCTTACAGGCCTGACCAGAATACCAGAGGTACAGTTCCACGTTAATATTTGCTGGCAGTAAGCCCTGACGGTGAACTGAGTGTCAACTGGCTCAGAGTGTGTGTGCAAACACTCTTCTGTGTGGGCAAGGAGAGCCACTTATCAAAACAGAGACAACTGGAAAAATAAAGAGAAATATTTGTTTCAAGATGCAGCTAAGAAGCAGACAGAGGTTCCACTCTTGCTAACAAATCACAGTAAGTCAGTCTGTAGCTGCAAAGCAAAGTATGCATTTGCCAATAAGACAATTTAATCCTAAAGAAAGTCATGGCAAAACAAAAGTCTGCCTTAAGAAACTAAACAAAGAATCTGAGTAGTATCACACTGCTTTGCAACATCTAAATTGAATTTAAAAAGTCATTCTGCTTCTCAGAAGAACTTACTTTCCCATTCAGTAGGAAGACAAATTAACTGTTACAAGTCTTCACCAGGACACGAGGCAGCTGTAACAGCAGTATAAAGTCCTCCAGTCACTGACTTCAGTTACTTTTTTGTAACCAGGCCTCTATCTTTAATTCTTTAGTCATAAAACTAAATCCTCAAGATTTGACAAGAGTTCTAGGGCTAAGGCTATCAGTCTTGATCAAAGGTGGATGGAGGCATCTATGGAATTAGACAAGAGGAGAACGCACTATACAAATATCTTTAAACATAAACAAGATCTCTACTACCACTGCATTTCTAAGTAGAATATATCTTCACTGGTAAACTGCCTGTCAGACTGAATTGAGCCCTACATTTAAAAATGGCAGCTAGTGTTGTGTCTCTAAAAATTAGGAGTTGATTAATACAGACAACTACCTCAACTTCAGAAGAGGGGAGACGTTACTTTCTGAAGTTGAGAGACTATCCCTGTAATTTAGCCAGTTTATCACCTCACTGATAGAAAGAGAGAGAGAACAGGAACATATTGAAGCTTATTTTATACGGATACATGAACATGCTTATAAAGGTTCTAGTCCTCCTCTCACACGTAATTCAGTGCAGTATTTACAACACAGGCACATGCAATTTTTACATAAAGGCCAAACCAGATGATTTAGGATTTTTATCCACCTCTTTCTCTAAACTACTTCTGTGTTACTTCTAAACCACGGTAATAAGAATGTATTAAACATGAACAAGAAAAAAGATTTATCAGTAAGGCTTTCCTAGTACTGATTATCCTTCTTCCCCCTCAAAGTCCTCAGGGTTCTGGAAAGAGTAACTTTCTCCATTATTCACAATGACTCAGATATCTTGCCACGCTATTTAGTGTTCCTGGGACTGTGTGTTCATTACAGGACATGTATGAAAAATAAGACTCTGTTACATACTGATGTCCCTGGAGCAGCAGCGTTCGCCCCTTCCTTCCACCAATATCCCACATGATAATGCTGTGGTCAGAGGCACCTGAGAAGAGCAGCCGTTGAACAGGATCCCACCACAGGGAAGTAATACTCCCTAGGAAAGAACATTCTGCAGTTAGATGTAAGGGACTGGCTCTCCAACACAGTGATGCCCTCCTGGAACATTTAAGTGAAACCTGAGGTACTGCCTTACTCCAGTAAACATATTGAAAGCCTTAAGGCAAAGGAAGCATCCAACAGCAAGGTGCAGTCCTGACAGAGAGGCACGGAGTACTGGACAATTGAACAGAATGTCCCAAAGAAGACAGATATAGCACAAGCCAGAAAGTCTGAGTTCTGCCCCTTGTATTTAGGTAGGTGATTTTAAGAGTTGCCAGGCTGCTATATGAGCTTTGGAAGATAGAAGTACTAACACTTGCCAAGCAGAAGCCAGTATCTACAACACAGTGAGGTGCTTAGTCAGTGGTTGCAGGACAGCTCACGGTGTTCTCAGGTAAAGCCACTCCCTCACATAACCATTTACAACCTTGAAACAACTGGACTAAGAAACGAAGTGACAGTTTCACTGCTGTTAGCAAGTCTGCCACTACTCACCAAATTACAAAACTAGATTTCAGAAGGCCCAGTGCAGCTGTGAATTAATCAGGGATAGAAAGAAATGAGTCATCTGACAGTAGGAGCCTTGTACTAAACCCATATGCATGGTAACACAGCCAGGAGACTAAAGGAGTAATTTTGTTACTCATGCCACCTATAGTTGTGAAGTTGGGACATTTTATTCCCTTGCAGAGATCCTTCCCTTTAAAGAATCCTTCCATTGCTCAGTTGTCATCAAAAGCCTTGTTAGTCTGAAACCAAGATGATGAATGGTAATTAGAGCCCAAATCAGTCCTTTCCAATACTCTGGAGCAAGAGGGGTTTTTTGCCTCATTTAGGGCTACACTATTTTCAGACTGACCTATTTGGGAATAGCATGTGCACCAAAAAGGCACTAACTTTGAGTATTATCTCAGCATTACACAGAGCAGGCTGTTACATATGGTGAATTCTGGAAGCTGAGAACAAACTCTGAAACCATTTAAACCGCAAAGCAAACCCTGCTTGCTTATGAAGTCACATTTAGCAAGAGCTAGAAAGCAAACAAGATGAAATCAGACTTTTGAAGTCTGTCAAACACAGCTGCACTCAAAGAAGAACTAGATGCCACTTAAGTTTAGAGTTACTACATCTTGAGAATATTACACAAATACTGTGGAGGAAAAAAGGTTACACACAATCTGATTTACTTTTAAAAAAAAAAAAGGAAAAAAGATTAAATAACTAGTATTATACCAGTTGAAGAAAAACCTGTTTCTGCCCCTCAAATCCTCTTTTATCCTAGCTCAATTCTTGTTTTAAGGATCACAGTCCCCATATGGAAATATATGAGCCAAAGTTGGCTGCTGTGTGAACAGCACTGCTGAAGTTGGTGCTTGGAAGCATATCACAACTCAAGAGATAGAACACACACTATAAGAAAGTGCCACACAGACATACTGCTTTTAAAAGACTAACAGTAACAATTACCAAGGAGCTGCATTTGAACACACACCAGTGCAAAAGGAGTCTCTAGAGCCAAGAGAATTATTTTGCTCTAAACTGAAACAATCTGAAATTCTCCTTGAAAGCAGAAGAGACATTTATCACTTGAAAATCTCAACTTGCCTCCTGCATTCAAAACCAGCTATCATTTTACAGTCATCCGTAGATCAGGAGTCTACCCAGCTTTAACAAAGCCTACTCTATACTTACAGCTGTTACAAAAGGCAGCCTTTTCCAGTGGGTCAGAGACTCACGACCCAGTAGTTCATCCCTACTCACATGCAAACTGTCAGCTGATTTGAAAGTTGCCAGTACTGCATGGGAAAAGGCATTGTCTTGTTTATTTTTTCTCAGCATGTTATTAAGTTACCCATTATTCTGTGATTTGCATTCTTGCCTTACTCATTACAGCAGACAGTGGCTCCATATCATGTTATGGACCACTTGATTCTTCATTTGATATAAGGACTTCAGCTGTAGGACAGGATGGGACATTTGCCTTAAACTAGGCAGTTTCTTCAATGTTAAAGAGACTAAAGTTTTTAAAGGTGGCCATCTAGTGGATAACTTGTGTTTAACTGAATGCATATGTTTACCTTTCTTTTTCATCTATAATAAAAATACCTGTAGGTATTTTTAAGGCTAAGATTTCCCCTCAGCAAGGAAGTGTTTGTTCTTTAACAGGAAGTCATGTACAGCTTTGAACAGCTTATGATAACCACTACCCTGGACTGGCTTTTCATCCAATATCTACCCTTAAGAGGCAGATACGCAACTGAACATCTCACCCCAACTTACAAAGAGGTACCATATCTGGGACTAGTGGATTTAGGACAAAGAGTTACTTTACCTTCATGCCCTTTGAGGGTTGTGATAACTGAGCAGGTATTCTGCTCAAGCTTCAGAAGAGTGATCTGTCCAGAATAATCACCAACAAATGCATGCTGAGTTTCATGATCATATCTGAACACCAGTCAAGGAGAAGCTTCATTTGTCCAAAGAGTATTTTACATGAGTGAAACAGTCAGCTACAGAGTGTAAAAAAATTGGAAAAGAACATTTTAATATGCCAGATAAATATTTACATAATTACTTCTAAAGTGGTTAGAGAGTGTAATAAACCTTTTTGATTCCTTCCTTCTCATCACACTTCCCTACATGTGCAAGTAAAACTGAATAGAAAATAAGTGAGGAAAGTTTTACTGGAGAAAGCCATGAGATAATCCACGCCCTAGTTTAAGGCAAGCCAAGTAGCTTTAGGCAATTTCTAGCAGCTATTCACAGGACACACTCATGCTCGTCTACAAGATGCCAAAACTCATCAGGCTACTTGTTGCAGTGCAGAGCTCTCTGCAACCATCAGCAGCACCTCACTGGACACTGGGTGGCATTCAGTCTTACCTACTATCTTCTCCAATAAACCCTTAGTTTTCTAGCATGTTAGCAGTTGATATCCCCAGGAGAGGAAAACCAAGATACAAGGATGCTGTCCCTCCACAGCGAGTTCACCTTACAGTGGAAGTACACTCCCAGCTACTGCCAAGGTGACTGTCTCATTACTTGTCCTGTTCTCTGGACTTCCCAGTTTACCGGTGCAGGTTCTTGAGTGTGGTATTGAAAACTGAACTGTATTTCAGAAAGGATTCTGTCAGTTAACACTGAGATAAAAGCCACACCACATCCTAACACGGGATCCATTAACAAGGTGGCACATTGGGCAAAAAGCATTACACCTCCTAACAGTTCTGATACTCAGTTTTTGCCACAATGTAACTTTCAACTCCAGAAACCAAAGCATAGCAAGCCAATGGAACTAGATAATTCGCTGCTTTTAGAAGACTTTTGCTATTCAGAATATAAGCAAGAGCTATGAAAGACCCATGCAGCTGACACCACATAACCCAAGAGCTGTGTATAAACTTAGGTGTCCTCTTGGAACCATACCAAAACACAAGCAGCAGCTAGAAAAGTAGCCTCTGGTATCTAACAGAAAAGGCTAACTTTAAAAAGACACACTACTGAAAAGCCCACCACCCAAAGTGAAAATGCAGAGGCTTTGCCATCTGATGACATTCTGAAATCTCTTAAGCCTTCAGGATCTTGAGATAAACAATTTGCTTTCAACAAATCCTCTAAGTCCCTGAATATGTGATCCTTTCTTCATCTTGGAAGTTCAGACTTGCCTTATCCCCACTAATCCAGTAAAGAATAGGCACTCTGCTGTGTTTTTCAGAAGCTTACACGTAGGATCATTAACAAACAACTTCTAAGGAACCTCCTGATAGGGAGGCCAAGCACCTAGTACAGACACCAGCAAGCTGGTTCTTCCAAACACAAGTCCAAAGGCCGATCAATCACAATGGATTTTCAAATGTCAAGTTCTTCAGTGGAAATTTATTTTTATATATTTATTTTATTATATTATATTTTGATATAAAAGGTCATACTCTTTTCTCCATTTTAATAATAACCTGTGCCATTATTTGCAATAGCATTAGCTGTAGAACCCACTGAACTCAGTGAGGCTCAGACTGTTAACCAGACTGTGCTGTGAGCTGGTCTCCAACACACATACCAGCTTTAACCTATTCTGCACTCAGCTGAGATGAGCTGCACATGGAATGTTTTGTGGGACACAACTCCCCTGGACTCTAAGAAAGAGCAGCAGTACAACGGTACAAACCTGACAATTCTTCAGTCAGTAAGACAGGGTCTGCACAGACAGGAGACCTCAGAAGGCCAGACATGCAGCTGGCAACTGAGCTTTCCTCCCAGCTTCTTACCAGGACACAGGTATACAGCCACTCTGGAGAGATCTTCATGTTTTCAAGCAATGTAGTTAATCTGTTTCAGCTTTTGAATCTTGCTACTTCTAAAACATTATTGCCATTAAACCTCATACAGCAACCAGTACGTTCAATTACTGTCCAGCCACATCTAAACTGCCACCATTAACAAGTGCTAAGAAATAATTTTAGAATTTCAAGTATTTAACTTGCTTTCAAAAGCTTTGATATATGAACTACCTTTCAAGTTACTGGGTTTGTAAGTCTTTCGCACAGGGTAAAGAATGCCCTGAAGTACTTACAGCTGAATAGACAATCAGAGTGTCTAAGCTGAAAATGCTGCAGTTAAATGCAGTTTGCAGAAAGCAAATTGCACACAGACAAATTATCAGTGGTGGTGAATAAAGTTTCAGTGTACCCCGTAGCTTAAAGATAGAAAAGATTAACTTGAACAAAGACAGAAAAATTAAAGCAGTCCAAAGGGTTTTCATGATGTTTTATGCTCCAGAAGGACCCAAATGCACACTGGCATCTGTTGAACAAAGTGACTTGCCCAGGAAGTCTACAGGCCAGGCTATAAATGCAGTCACTGCCACAAGATACTACAGACAAACACCTCAAAATTAGGAACTAGTACAGACTGGGATTTCTGCAGCTCAAGGTCTCTTCTGCTATCTAATAATCACTAACAGAAATAAAGGTATTAAACTTATAATGAGAATAAGGGTTAGCAGACTTGTAAGAGATGTCACTCTAGTTTTTATACATGAAAAGTTGGGAATAAACTGAGGTAAAGGAACAAAGTACTCTTCCAGCTTCAGGGTAGCAATCATTTTTCAAAGGATACTGTAGACATGAAGCCCAAGAGGTGAAGTAATGTCTCCCCAGCATGCTCCCACTCCTGGTGCACATCCAGCTGATACACTTGTCATGACCTGTGCTGATAAGCCACTCTGATGCCAGGCAGAAAGTAATAGCAGACACTCGATTCTGGTGAGCTGCGAGAAAAAGAAGATTCCAACTATTTTTCCCCAAAAATCAAAGTGCTGTGTACTTCCATTCTAAATTCAGACAGAGGTTGAAGATGATATCTAGGCAATGCTCCAGGAGATATTATATTATACTTGCATTTAGGCTGAATGAGAAGGTTCCCATAGTTCTGTTTAGGATTTGCCTTCTCAGTAGCTCAAGTGAACCAAACCCATCAGTCAGCTGATGTAAGCCTTTCTCCCAGCGAGAGAGAAGCTGAGTTCAGTCCAGATACCCAAGGTTAAGGAACAGGCAAACACTCAGCTTCCTCTAGTTAGCCCAGGACTACTGGGGAGCAATACAACACATCTAAAAACTTGAACTGCTTTACTAAATGCATCTTTTCCTAACCCCAGAGAGCTATGTTCACATTCATACTTTTAAGCACCTGAAAGGATATCTAGTCCATGGCATTCAAACTGCTCCCTGTGACAGCAACCAAATCTCACCCAGCTTTGTTGAGAATGCTGCCACTGAGCAAGAAGTTACATGTGCTTTAGAAAGAAGCCTCCCCTGCCCCCCAAGATGCAAGTACTTCCCTTGACTGAATTGTCAAATCATCTCCCTTAGGATAAAGGGAGGTTTTGTTGCTTTAAGAACAAGGTCTTTTTCTCCCAAGCATTATTTCTATCGGTGTCAGGGAGTCACAGGACAAACTGCACTTTGTTTTGCTATATAATCTGCAGTCTTAAGAGCTTCCTTCTGGCCTTTCACATTAATATTCCAATTTTAACCAACAACTGAGTTTTGTATTTCTTTAAAGCATGTGTAGACAAATGCTGAAATTAGCATCTCCGTAAATATTAGAACAATCCCACAATCACTGTTTTGCACATAATGGAAAAATAAGCTCTTTTTCATCCCTGTTGCTCTCCTAAGATGACAGAGAAGGTAAGGACTCTTACCTTCAGCTAGAAGTAACCAAGCCCATTGATTACAAGAAGTAAGGACAGAAAATTACAAATACCAAAATGCACCTTTAGAAAGCCCTTACACCAACAGTCACATAATACAACTACTCCAGCTGAAGAGCAAAATCTGAGCTCACTAGTTCTGGCTCATTACACTTGCAGGCTAATGATGTAGTGAACTTAATGATAATGACTACAACTTGGACTCAGCTGTCTGACAGAACATTCTTCTTATGGCAGTTATCCCCAGCTAAGTGACAACTACAAGGTCAACTATAAGGTCAGAGTTAAAGCATATGTGGACTTGATTAATCTATGACGGTGTCCAGTTTCCCAAGCATTTTAGATGCGTTCCCTTCACACAAATGTTAGTGTAGATAGTGGTTAACAGTTTACCTGGATAGGTCTTCACAAAGTTCATCTTATTAAAGTCCTCAGAAATATGAAACTCCTAAAAGCAAAGTGAAATTGTTAGAAGATATACCACAGTGGCATAAGCAACATTATTACCCAAAAAAGAGCAGCAACCTTACAGACCAAAGTTTGTATAGCAACAGTATATCTCACAAAAAACAAGCAGCTACTGAGGCTGGAGCAAAGCACACTGAATACCAACTGTAAATTAAGGTTTTAAGTGACTGAATTTTCAACAGGGAACATCCTTTCAGAATTGAGTTTGCTGAAGGGAGGTTATAGGAAGAGATAAGATCTCATTTGTCCCCAGCAGGAGCAAACAAAATTATCTTGTAGTATTTGGGATTTGCATGTTTGCGACTTCACAACGGACAGATTTAAGTGAGAGTGTTCTCTATTTGATCCCTTAGACTTAATGAAATTTTAGAAGTCTCAACTTAAAATTTCCAGTAGTTATCACTAGAATTCTATGCAATTCTTTGTAGGCTATTCATAGCAGTTATCTGTAGAGTCACTCTTTATGACACTCATGCAGTACCCTGGCTCCTTAAGGGGCAGTTATTATTTTGACCTTATCTTCATAGAGAAAGGAAACCATTAAAGCATCTGAAAGTCACAAGATTCCCCTCCCTTACCAAGGGGGGAAGAATAAAACCCAGTTTCTGTTCTGCCAAGTGCATGCTCTCCAAGACAGGGACAGCAATTACAGCAAGAGTATAGAAAGAGAGAAGAAAGAATTCCCAGCAAGAAAAGAGATGAACCCAGCCTCCTACAATTTTAGAGCTGGTGTTGAAATTTCTACATCATAAAAGGATCTGCAGCAAGCAAATCCAGAGAGATGTGCATGGCAGGATACAGACAGATCCATACTCCTGGCCAGGGGCAAACCAACTCAGTTCACAACCCCTGTCAGAGTACCACCATGGCACTCTGCCCAGCTTACTGCACTCCCCTCAAAACAACTCCTTGGCAAAGTGTAATTGTTTGGGTCCACTGCTGCACTAATGGCTCAAGGGCTCATATCTGGCTCACATCTAGTCAGAAGAACCTTTGCTTTGCAGTCCTCCCATGTACATCTCAGCTGAACCGCCAAGAAGCATAGCCATTTAGCAGCAGCTGCATTCCAAAATGAATGGAAAAAAACCAGACTATCAGCTGCCTGCAACCCATGGACAATCTGAGCAATTCTAACCTACATTCAGAAGAAAAGTCACAACAACTTACCATGATGGCGCCATTATCCTGGCCAACAAATATCCGTCTGCTGTCATGATGATAAGCCATGGCAGAACATGGTGCTGTGAAAAAGAGCAAGTACATTACAGTTATTTAAATAGAAGTATTAGGATACACATGACTTTAATAAAAGTCAATTCTTTCACTCATGACAAAAGCTGTTTAAGTAGCTTGATAAAAACTAGTCTGCATAGCTAACATTGGTAAGACAGTTCAATTCCCACATGTGGAGCTGAGGACAGGAACATGACTACGGTAACTCAGTTACAGTATATACTGTAACTCAGATATACCAACAGGAACCATATGCAAACATGATTTCCTGCCAAAAGGTGCAACTCAGCAAGAGGAAATTTACACAGGCTGAAAGCTGAACTAACACCAACAGCTGGTTACACTTAAGAACTTGAGCTCACTACAATTATCTCGAATGCAGCCCTGAAAGATAAAAAGGCACACCTTGGAAAGTTGAGAATATTCTTACATGTCAACTTTCAGCTAGTGGTTAGAAAAGCCCACTTAACTGACAGACAAGTTATGTGCCAGCATTTGAGGCACCTCCAGCAGCAGATCCACAGTGATTTACCTGGTGAAGGATGTGGTTCTGACAGAACACCGCTACAGATCTTGCCCACCATGCAGCTAGTTTCAAATCAAAGTCTGAGCTAGGTTTGCTGCAAAGCTCCCAAAACCAAGATCATTGGGAGAATCCAGCGCTTGGGGAAATGAGAAGGAGGTACTCCCAACGCACAGCACAGGTACAAAACCACACTATGCCTGGCCACCACTTACCATCTCCATATCGTACTTACACGCCATGGTGTGATAGATGCTGGGCCAGTATTGCCCACTGTCTCTCTTCAGCCATACTCGGATTGTTCTGTGTTATGGGAAGAGCAGGGAGAAGCCAGCTGTAAGTGAATCATCCCTTGCATCTGAACCACTTCATTACTTATGTATCAGCTCCAATCCCCTAAGCTTTTATGCTACTCAAACATAATAGAGGAACAACATAACAGAAATAACAGTACTCAAATACTATTCTAACGTAACAAGAATATTAGCACTAAGAATAGGCACCCTTGGATTTGGAAAAGTTTTCTTCAAAACTATTTACACATGGAGTTTCAGTAAGAATGAAATGGAAATACTATTTCAGCTCACCTCAGAAATTGCTACAAATTGCATCCCTTTACTTCCTTCTTGGTTCTGGCTGATGTAAGTCAAATTTAAATTGCAGAAACTCCATTTTGGCAGAGCAAACCACAGTTTGTTTATAGGAAATTAAGTGACTGATACATAAAAAAAAAAAAGAATTGCAAATCATTTCATTATGGAAATCCAAATTTTTTTTATTTTTACAGCATCTCTGTGTAACTCACGCTTCAGCAAGCCAGATCCTGAATATTACTAACAGAAGCATCTCATCCTCTAGACCAGCACATTATTGACATCTCCATCCCCAAATATTAAGAATCCATAGAGGACAACATATCTAACTCAGTATTATTTCCTCTAAGCCATGCCTCTAATCCCTTATGTAGGAATGCAAAGGACAAGCAACATTAGTTGCTGTTAGTTTACACTGCTTCTCTGACCTAAATATGATCAGGATTGATGAGCCAGTCAAATGGAAACTGAAAAGCTGACAAGATGACTTGGACAGCATGCTAAGATTCTCTGTAAAATTGGCTTTAGTTTGCAACCTTCCAGAATCATCTCTTGGAAGGAAAAGATAAACGGTCTTGAGAACATTTAGCATTATACGACTCTGATGACTGTCAAATCCTGGGAGGAGGGATATAAGAGTATCAGCAAGGAAGTAGAAAGCTATTGTCAGTAAAAACCATTGCTACAACAGACACATTGAAGGGATTCTACATCAAGAAATTAAGAGCACACATACAAACAGTTTCAAGGTTAATTTAAGTCCTCTTGAAATTTCCTCTCCAAACCATTGTTTGCCTTTTCGTTACTGTTTAAATCCAACTTCCTCATTCCTAAATGATCTGTAAATACATGTACCTGGAAACACTGTCAAGAGGCTTCAATGAGATGTGCTGTTCTATTTACTGTTAGCTAATAAAAGTTCTCATATTTATAATTTTCTAGAAAAATACTAGGGGGCTGATTTGTTAAACATCATGTAGGATTGACACTAAAGAGTTTAACGAAAAGAGCACAGGAGGGGACCGGTGTCTTGCACCACAACTAGAACTTCTCAGAACTTTTACTGTTGAAGATACAACAGTAGCATTCTAATTTTGCAATCCATTTAAGGGCTTTTCTTTAAAAGACCACTCAAAAATAAAGCAGACAATGCCCACCCTTAATGTACTACTTTTCAAAAACTTGAAAGCAATACAGCTGAGCATACACTGCCCCAAAACATTTATTTTCAGCTTTTAAATCAAGTTACTTTTTCACCAGGTTAGGGGCATATGTACATTAGTCCAGTCCACTAAATATTTTGCATTAAGCCTGTCTCTTAAAAGCTATCACTTCCTCTTTACAAAAATCAACAGCCTGCCTTATGTCAGTAAATCAACACTTCAGAAGAGCAGTTGGTATTTCTTGGTAACGCGGAATATGGGAAAAACAATGTTTCCAAGTCATTCTAATGATGCCAACCTAATAGCCCAGGTTAACACCTATTCACCTTTATCAGCTTTTTAACTTGCTTTTTAAAGCAGCTCCATCATACTCAAACTGTTCTGAACATCTCAGATGGTGGCTTCCACCATCACTAATTCAACTATTTCACTTCTAGTCAAAGTCATGTAATTATTTTTTATTTTAAAAAATTATATGATAACAAGTTATCATGGTGACCAAAATCACGTATTGTTGATTTTTCAAAAGCAGACTTAGCTTCCTCTCAGTACTGTGGTTAATTATACTAAACTAGAGTAAAGGAAGCAAAGATTTGGTTTTTCTAAGAAATTATTTAATGGGAGTATAATTTCTGCGTTGATCATCAACAGTACAGTCCCTCAGTGAAGTCAAGAGCCTAAGCAAATAGCTGCAAGAGTTAGCAAAATTAACTTCTGAGAGCTTCTTATTTTGGTTTAAGTAAGATTTAGACTATGCTCGCCTCATGCTTGCAAAGATAAGCTGTCAGACAGCTTTATATCTAATTATATAAAGCTCTGACAGAGCAAAATTTGAAGAGATCATTTCACAGTAGTCAGCAAGTGACCTGTGCCAAAATGCCACTTCTCCTTGATTCTCTCTCCTAAAGACCTGTTTTTGTGATGCCTCTCCTTATGTTAGGACAAATTAATTTGTGAAATATTAGTTCTTAAAGGACCAGATAAGTCCTCCAGTAATGCTGCTCCCACAATCTCCTTCTACCACTCAATTGCTTTGTTATGACAACTGCCCTAGAGTCTTTAGCATTTTCCTCAAAATTTGGTCTTTATTTAATGGAGAATCCTGTGCTGAGTACTTGAGAAGAGCTAGCCACCACTCACTTCTCCTTAAGCATTCCATCCTAAGGGTGTAGAACGACACTGGGTTGTTTGACAGCAGTCTCAGTAAGGATGTAAAAATGATGAAACTCATTAAGGAGCACCCAGAGACAGATACAGACTTTTTAAATTCTAGACTCAGGTCTCTGAGAGGGGCAGGAGGAAGCAAAACTTTTTTAAAAAAGATTAAAAAATAGCTCCAAACTTCCCTACCATTCAGTATTGAACCAGAAGCTGCTTTCAGCTGGGCAACATGCACATTTATAGAAGAGCAATTCAAAGGGGGTTTTGCATAGGAATTTTTAATGTAATATAAAGACAGACACTCAAAAGCCCTCTTCATGCAACACTGACTGTGGCCTTACCAATTTCTAAGAGTTTTTATTGTTCTCAATCACTGTTTCATTTACAGAGTGAGTACACAGCCAACAGTGCTGGAGAAAAAACTTGAGGTTTGAGAGCAGAGGTGATGCTGTATTTCAACAGTGTTTGGAACTGCTACACACAGACTGCCCCCTGAAAGCCAACAGCACAGGTGGCAGGGAGGGAGAAGTGATGAAAGACCAGCAGGCAAATCCAAACCTGTTACAATACCAGCACTGCTGCGGGTTACTACACAGCTATACCAGCCCTGATCCCAGCACTGCACTTCCTAACTCCTTCAAACCACCACCAACTGCTTTCCTACCCCAAATCAATCACTGAAAGTTGTTTTCCTGGCAAGAACAGAATACTGTTTCTTTCTGGTAGTTAAACTAAACCAAAAATACTTATACTGTTATTGACCTTGTTCCCAAAACAGTATTAGGAATCTGGTTTAATCACAGTGCAATGGAAGCTCAAGGACACGGATGATAGTTTTTATCAAATTTCTGCTAAAATGAAAACATGTTTTGACCAATATTTAAGTTTCATAATCAGAAAACAAAAAAAGCTAATACTGTACTTTAAGCAGCTACTGATGGTCCCCAAACACCAGCAATGAAATGTGCCAGTGACTCCCGAGCTCCTGTTAGCCTGTGGTAAATACATTACTTTCATCTTGCATTTGGGGTCTTGTATACAGCTTATCATCCCTCAGCACTCCCAGCTGCAGCTGGGAAATACTCATCTTGCCTTAGCTATTTGCTGAGGGACACACTGCAACAATTCCCAACATTGTCTTCGAGCCAGGGTCAGACAAGATGCCAACAGGGACACAGAGTTAATCATCCTTTCTAGATAAGTTCTGAGAAAGCTTCACAGATGGCAAGTGTCCTGCTGAAAAATCCAATTGGGAAAATTAACTCTTTGTCTCCTGCAAGTACTGTTGTTTCCTTTTTCATCTTCAAAACCTAAAAAAAAATCCTAGAATTTGTTGGCATTCACAGATCTACTATGAAATTTTTTGTATCCTCTGAAAAAATAAACCCATTACTTTTCATTCTAGGAAATATAATTTAAAATAGAAAGAACTACAATGAGTAGTTCTAACGAGAGAATAATCTACAACATTCCCAGAGAATGTTTGTGCACCAATGTTTTCCTCACTACCCAACTTGTAAACACATTCCTCTGACTGGTTATTATGAAATACTTGACAGCCTCAGCTGCATTAAGATGTAATAAAAAATACTTTAGCCCTGCTCTTGGTGCACACAGCAGCTCTTTTGCTCCTCGTAATCTGTACTTTGCTGTCAGTAGCATAATCAGTTACACAGTATTAACACCTACACCCCACTCGTAGTGAACAAACAGCGGAGCACTGTTTGACAACATGTTTAAACTGTAGGTGAAGACTTTGATGTACTGTAGGAGGTATCCCAGATTAGAGGTCATACAGTGCAACAATTTCTGAAAGTTTAAAGATTTAAGTAATTTTTCACAGTAAGGCAGGTGACACAAATTCAGCCATGATTCCACAGACTCACTTGGAAATTACACACACCAAAGGTGGGCGGTGGCCTCTGCTCTCCTTGCACACGTCTGTATCTGACACCGAAACTTGCCCAGATAAAGATGCAGCTCCATCCTTAGCTCTTATCAGCAGCCTAAGCATGCAGACTGCTTAACCTTTGGCATTAAACTTCGAGTTTAAGAGCTGGCACTATCTGCCACACGCAAGCCTCTGCAAGCCTGTACCATGAAACTCTGTGCAGGTTTAACTCTGATATGGACTCTTAAAAATCACTATTTCCTCTTCTCTCCTTCGGGAAGCCCATCAAAGCAAACTGAACACAAACACAAATAATCACACCTAAGTGTGGAATAAAAAGGAAGCTGCCCAGTCCCATCCAAAAGCTGTTATCCAACATGTACTGCACAAAGCCATCTCCATGGGAAGGGATGACATGAACCAACTGATCTGTTTGCACGTTTTGACCTAAAAATAAATGCCAGAAACCCCAGTTCAGATAACACCATTGCTCTGCTGATTTTCAGCACTCATACCCTCCTGTTTCTCACAAGGCCAAGCTTTACAAACAAAAATTCATGCAAATATTAATGCAAATTTAGTTTAAAAGTTTTACAGTATAACAGTAAAATCACCCCTTCACCAAGCTACACCACAAAAAATGCACTTTCGTACTTTTAACATCGTTCTTTAAAACGGTGCCACAGTTTCCCAAGAGGAGCTCTTAAGAAGCATCTCCACCTCTCTTCACATTTAAGAGTCACTTTCCACATAGCACGGGTGAAATTCCATCTCTCACTGTGCACTGCAGACCCCTCACCACTCTCCTGGCCACAACCCTCTGTGCTACCTGCTTCCTCATTTCCACTTTCCTTTCATCTGAGTAACTGCTTAATGACATTACCAGCTTCTGTGGCAGACGTTTCACATGCTATACGAGCCAGCACCGAGGACCACGATCAGACTCTGAAGACACCTTCCCTTCCAAGCAGAAAGCACCGTGCTCAGCAGCTCATCACCCGCTCTCCCCTCAGATGTTCCAACTCACTCCCTGAGCGGCTTCAGCCACAGGGAAGCAGGTTTGACACCAGCACACCGAGACATCAGAACGAGCTCGTTCCGACTGGAACAGCTCGGGGAGCTCCAGCTCTCCCGACAGGCAGGGGAAGCAGTAACACACTGCAAGTGTTCCAGCCAGCAGAGCGGAAGGCCGAGGGAAACATATTCCCTCACTCCTGGTTCTGCTCATAACCTCTGCAGGACCCATTTAAACACGGGACAAGCTCTGCTTTTCCAGCTGCTCCGCAGGACAGCGCGCATGGAGCACAGCAGCTTCTCCCCGCCGGTGGGAAAGTGTCAGCCCCGCGTCCCGCACCGGGCGGGCCGAGCCAATCCTCCCTCACAGCTGACGGCATCTTCCTTCCTGGGACCGCGGCTCCGCGGATTTCCTTACGGCTGCAGGCACGGAGTCCCTGGCGCCTCCTGGTACAGGGACAGCGCACACACGGATTTCCCTCAGCAGCCCCCGCTGCCCCGGCTCCCATCTCAGCGTCAGCCCCGCGGCCCGGCCCTGCCCGGCGGGGAGCGGGCCCCGGGTCACCTGTCCTCGCCGGCCGTGATGACGCCGTCCTCTTTGGGGATGAGGAGCGCGGCGCTCACGGCGTCCTGGTGCCCCTCGACCTTGCTGAGCAGGACGGGCCGGCGGCTCTGCGGCCGCGAGTGAATCTCGGCAGCCATGGCCCGTAACGCTGCGTGTAGCGGCGCCGCCCCGCCGGGCCGAGGTGTCCCGAGTAGCGGCGCAGCCCCACCGCGCGTTGATGCCGTCACGGGCGGGGGCGGGCCGCCGCCAGCCGTATTCATTAGAATAGAAGAGCCGCGGGAGCCGTATTTCATAGAAGAGCGGAGAAGTCAATCTGGTGGCGGGGGCTCCGGCCGCCTGCCCGGGGCGGGACGTGTCCCCTCCGGTGGCCCTGGGCTCAAACACGGGTTTCTGTGGCGTGGGCCGCGGGGCTGGCTGTGCTCTCCCGTGGGCTCTGCCCAGGAAAAGTCGTTGCCGTGACCCCGGCTCAAGGAGCCCAGCTCGCTGCCCATCCCTGCTGGCATGGGGCCACCACAAGGCAGCAAAGACTGCTCCCCCTGGAGTAATTAACGGAGGGATATGGGCTGAGGAAGGATGTGTAGTCACAGGAAATACATTAGCTCGTTTCTGTCTGTTAAAGCAGCTGTAATCCTTCATCCTATAAGTTCTTAAGCAGCTGGATTGTGCTGGTCTTTTCTCTGTGAACACTGCATGGGAATGTTGGCCACGTAGCTGGGTAACCAACAGCAGAATTCCTCCCCTCGGTGCTCGGTTTTTGGTCTTATATCTGAACACCAGCGCTTGGATATAGCAAACACACACTGGGCTTAACTGGAAAACATAAATGGGACCTGGGTGAAGTTATTTGTGCTCTGGATGTCCCAGACAGAGCTGAGCCCAAAGAGATGAGCTCCAGGATGAGCTGCAGACAAACCTCCTGGAGCAGGGTGCTGGGGATTATACCATTTGATAAGCTGTCACAGACCATGTCACACACCTGCAGCCGGGGAGGATGAATGAGGTTTCCCCAGGATCCTGGAGGAAGGCAGCAGACACCAATTATCTTTCCCCTGACCTGGCCCAAGAGAGGAATTTTGCAGCTGAGAAAGCCAGTAAGGGAGATTGGCTATGAAGCAAAGGAAACAGACACAGGAAGAATGGGTCCATCTTGAAGCTTTAGGGATACATGTGGTTAAATACACTTTGTTTTGCCTCAGTTATTCCCCGCTTCCTTATTTTTCCTCTGTATTTCCAGAGTGACTTGGTCACTGAGGACAAGAACGTTACTCCAGGTCTGACCTAACAAATCATCCTAGTCGAGACGACAGGCAATGACCACTTAAGCGAAATACCCAGCACAGCTGGATCTAAAAGCCTTCAAACACAATATTTCAGGCCTTGACCACATTTGCTGTGCAAGGTTTCCCTGTGCGTGTGAACAGCAATGCAGTGCTTGGCCCAGTGGGCATACCTGTAGTCAGGATGATAATTGGTGATCCAAGCAGACACCAAATGGCACCTTGTTGCCCAATGCTCTGGTTATTATTCAGACTTGTACACACCTATTCCTCAGCTTTTTAAGCCTGACCTGCTTAGCTCCTGCCAGTTGTCAGAAGTGAGTCTGGCACTCTGCCCAAAGAGGGGAAGACAATGTTCTCCCCATACAGAGGCTTCACAGCAGGGATTCTGAATGAACGTGCAGCTCTAGAATGGCATATCCACAGGGAAATGTTTTCAAGAACTGCTATCCAAAAACTTTATTCGATGACTAGTGGTTATGAGCTTTTTTTAACCTTCCTTTCTCATCACATGAGACATTCCCTTTGGCCTCATCATCTGCTACTCATCACCCTGATGACCTTGGCTAGAGACTAGCCAAGCTGGGCTAGGCTAGGTGGAATTTCGGCTTGGAGGTACATCCTTCTACCCGCTCCTCCGTCTCCTGGGTGGGGACGCCCGTCCCGCAGGAGCCAGGAATGTGCAGATCCCCGGTGTTTTCCCGCTCCCGCACCGGGGCCCCGCCGCCGCCCCGACCGAGGGACCGGCACCCGGCTGCGCCCTGCGCCGCCAGGGGGCGCTGCGNGGGAAAGGGGTATAGGGGAAATGGCGATGGGGACAGGACGATATGGGGCAGGGGGAGAGAGGGACAAGAAGATACAGGGAGATGGGGACGAGAACAGCACGATATGGGTATATGGGAAGATGGGGACGGTGAGATGGGAAAAGGGTGACAGGAGGACAGCGGGATGTGGGGAGAGGGAGACAGAGGGATATGGGGACAGGGACAGGAAGATATGGGGCAGGGGGAGAGAGGGAGACAGGGACAAGAAGATACAGGGAGATGGGAACAGGGGGATATAGGGAGAGGGGGACAGGAGGGAAGGAGGGTATGGGGGCAGGGGGATATGGGGACAGGAGGACATAAAGAACCTCCTGCTGAATCACTGCCTTGTGCAGAGGCCAGCCAGGCAGGAAAGTCACCTGTTCAGTCCCTCTGCTTCACCCTGGTGCTTAGAGGACACTGGAGGGAGCTACCAACAGAAAAAAAACCAACAAAACCCAGAATAAAACTGTTCAAATGCCATCATCTTGCCTCGGAATGGATTTAGAGGGGTTTGGGGGGATTTTCTTCAATCATGTTTTGTTGTCATTTTGGTTTGGGGGCTTTTTTAAGCCCAAGGTGGAGCACTGAGGGTGGCACTGCTTCTCAGAGGGACTCACGGTGCCCTGTCCCCCCGAAGCCCCATTGCCACTGGGGACAGCTGGCAGCCAGCCTGGTCCAGGGGAAAGAAGGGCCAGAGGTGACACAGGGCTGCGCTTCCCACGGGCGCACAGCTGCCAGCAAAGCCTTGAACAGGCCAATTGCAGAGTCCTCGCCTCAACCATTTCAGGAAGGGAGAAGAGCCCAGGTTGGTCAGAGACAGCAAAAGATACAGCCCTGCCTTCCCCTTTCTCCACCACCTGTTCTGATCCCCAACCAGCCAGCATGCATTAGTCTGGAAGTGAAACAAATGCTGCCTGTGATCCAAGGAGACAAACCCAGCCCTTCTGTCTAGGACAGGGTGGCTCACAGCCAGTGTAATTAACTGATGGCCACAGGCTCCAGGTGCTCAGTGCCCCAAAGAAAAATCATCTGATTCACTCCCTCTATTGCACAAACTCCCTTCAGGAGCTTATGCACTTAATTACAGGCAACAAGGTGCATTAGGAACCCAGATCCAATATTCAAGAGAGATGCCATGGACTTAGCAACCCAAAAAGCTTGGAAAGATAATCCTTGGATCAGGGTTGATTGTGCAGTGGCAGCATGTTGGAATGGAAATGACACTGGGTTAATACACAATGCATGGTACATGCATCCCAGACAGGGCCCAATCTTTCTTCCAGTCTGTACCAGTTAACCTCACCATGGCCTTGAAAGCAAAAATTAGCATCCCTGGGAGCCTGAGCATGATCTGAAGGGAAGAGAGGACAGCACAGCACTGAGATGGTCATCCTGCTGTGAGCTGGCAATACATGCCCATTACTGCTCCAGCAGCAGCACAGAAAAGTGTCACCTAGTAAGTGAACAGTGCCCACCTGGCCATAGCAGCAAGCCCAGAAATCCTAGAGCAAGGAGAGCTGCAGTCTGTCACCAGCACCACTCTCCCGGGGAGGAGGGCAACTGCAGCTTCTACCTTTAGGTTCCCCTACAGCCTTTGATAGGGGCTGATCCCCTGGGTATCACATCCAACACAAGACCATCACAGCCTCCTGGCATCACAGTAATCATAGAAATTCTTAGTGTTAGACAAGTTTCAACCACTGCAGGTTGAATGCACTAATAAATGCACACAGTTTAAACTGGTGGGGCTAAGCTAAAGGGCTTTTACTTTCTTTGAAGCACGAGGGAGAGTTTTTAAAATACTGCTTACAAAAGAGATATTTGAAGTTCTTGCTCTTTTTCATCTTTATTAAGCCATGTTGCTGCTGGGAGGCAATGCAGCCATGTTTTTAAGGGAGAGGTTGCTGTCAGAAGGCTGCCATCAGGGAATGTGCTGTGATGCCAAATGGTGAACAGCAGTTATCCCTTTACACAGGCTGAGAAACTGGCCCTTCCCTACACTCTCCACTCTGTCCAGCAAACAGGATTTGAAAACAACAGTGTTAATGAAATGTGGAAGTTGTAAAAGAAAACCAGCCTTTTTAGAGCTCTCTGAAGTTATTAAAAAAAAAGTTAACATGTGGTTTGGCAGATTAATAGCCTGCTATTTTACCTGTTAATTACTTCATGACTAACTACTTTCTTTATTATAGATCTGGCTCAGGAAATGTATGGCAAGGTTTACCAAACTCTTCCTCCCTACTTAATCTCTAGGCCAAAGCAACTGTAATCTCAAGCCTTTTCCACAGTCATTCCCTGCTCAGTGTTTCAGTGCTGAAGAGCCATCAGTCTCTCAGGGCTTTCTGCCTCAGAAAAGCTTACAAAGGATGCATCATCTCTTTTGAAGACCGAGAAACTGAGGCAGTAGAGAGCAGCCAGGAACAGCAGATAATGAGACCATCTGAGCAGCAATTCTGCAACTCCTGCTTGAAGTTATCAATCCACTATTATAAGTTAAGCTTTGCACATTCATGGTCTCTGTTCTTCCTTGAGAATGGTCCCTTCCCAGCCCTCCTACCCTCAAGCATCGCAGGGCTCAGGGGCCCAAAACTACTTCAGCTTTGCCAGGAAGACAAAGTTTGACTGTGAAGCAGTTGGGCGTAAAGGAGGAATAGGCTGAACCAAGCAGCATGAGCACCTTAGACCTGACAGTCCTAGAGACAAAAATTAACATGCAATCTCTGCTGATTGCAATCAGATTCCCCAAAGCCTTTCAAGAGCAGCTGACAGACTGCTACACTAAGGGTTAATAGACTATAGTAAGCACTGCCCTTAATGCTAAAACATCACATTGAGCTCCTTACTCTGTCAAGAAGGACTGGAAATTTGATATTAATCAACTCCCAGGACAGAAGAGGACATACAGTGTTTTTGCAGTACTACTAAAGTTTTTACCAGCTAACCTGACCCCCACCTTCCAAGGCTTTCAATTTCCCTTCACCCCGAGCTCCTCTACTCAGTTTATAAGCAAATACCACCAGAATCTTAGTTCAAACCTGCACATTAACTTTTCTTTTCCAGCAGTGAAAAAAGTGCTGCCTACGAGTGGCAGAGCTGAAACTCCCTTTTTCTGAGTGGTGACGTATTTCACCCTTGTACTGCAGGACATTGAAGCTCACCAGGAGTAGATGCTACGTGTGACATTCCCCATCAGTTTGCTCAGAGCTCATCTTGGGCAGATAGTCCTGGCTCCAGCAGACTAAATAATCCCATTCACCTTTGCCAAGCCACCCTCTTCACTGTCTACTTTTGGAAAAAAAAAAACAACATACCCACAGTTACTCACTGTTCATGCTCTAAAGCAATCATCTTATTTTGCAAATTATTTCAGGACTAACAGAAGGGACTGACAGTTGTTTACACAGAAACTGTGCTAAGGCAAACCTGAAAGCTTATGTCACTGCAATTTTTTCTTACCCAAACCTAATCCCAAACCTGCTTGCTGCCCAGAGCAGACACTGCTGCTGTGTGCAAGTCCTGTGGGAGTTCAGTTTGAGTGCCAACCCTGTAATATTTGAATTCTTAAGACAAACAGAAGCAACTGAAAAATTAATTCTCATATTGCAATTTTAATTTGATATCAAAACAGCAGCTGTTACTCTGAAATACAATCCCACACTGCTCCAGAGCCCAAAGATGATGTCTTGCACCCCAGTAGTCAAAAAAATACAATGTGTGTGCAAAGTAAGTCCAGCTTAGGTCCTGGCTCTGTAGTTCCTGTGAAGCAATTATTTCTCTATTCTTACAAGACAAACCAATGCAAGTGTCACTATAATTGTTTACAACCCAGTAACCATTCCGTTGTTACTTGTGCTCCTTACCTCCCCATGAGATGCAAGGAATTGAAGGCAGGTGTGTCTGGGTTAGCCAGGAGAGCTCTCCTGCTCAGCACCAGAATCTTCAGTTACACCACCCACATACTTAGTTATTTTTTGGTTGTTGGAGTTTGTCTTTTTTTTTTTTGCCTTCCCCACCTGCAGGGCTCACTTTCTCTTTAACAAGACAGGAAGTGAACAAGGCCATGCTAGTTTCTCCATTCACTGATTGCAGAAGACCCAGCCCTCAGCATGCAGCAGGAGCATCCCTTTCCCAGTTTACGAGGATTGGGTGGTAGGCAGCTAATCTATCCCATGAAACACCTACAGATTTATTCTTCTTGATGATTGCAGTGTTTAACTTAAGCAGGAAAAGAGATGCAAGCACATTGGCTCAATATCTGTCAGCATATTATGAGCTCTCAGCCTGGGGTTTGTACTGGGTTAGGACTGGCTATGCACAACACATTCAGGCATTTTCAGCTGAAAGCATTTTCTCTTCATCTTGTTTTCTTACCTGACCAAGAGGCTCAACACTCATTCAGCCTTCCACTTTATGGATACATGCTACAGTCACCTACTTCCACCAGGGCTGAGTCTGCAGGAATTTCTCCCCCCAGACCAGCAGCCTCCTTTCCCTGTGACTCTGCCCTTCAGAGCAGCCAAAGATTTACCGCAACCACAGAAGCAGTACAACAAAGAGCCATCTGAGACAAGCCAAAGGGATTTACTGCTTATCTTTTGAAAAGAGTTTTGCACTCAGGAGAGTCCTGCAAGGGGCATGAAGAGATGTCCATGTGCATATAAACTGTACCACAGGGAACAGGAAGAAAGGCCCCAAAGGTGCACTGAGATGTCCCTCACAGGGCAGTTTTCAGCAGTAACTTGGGCATAGCAAAATAAGAGTTCTCTTCAGATACCAAAACTATGGCTAATTCATCCACAGTAGAATGACTTCAGCAAAAAAGGTCATCAGAAGGAGGGACTAAAACGAACAGGCAAAATGCAAACAAACAAACCAACCCCACCACAAAAAACCCAACCAACACCCCCCGCTCCGCCCCCCATAACAAAAAGGTCTCACAGAACCACCCTCCTTTCACCCTTCTAAGAAGTAAATCTTGAACAAGTACACAGGGCTCTGGACCCCAATATCCATCAGCACATCCACAATACTGACTGTTCATAATGCAGTTTTATTTTTTTCCTTTGTACAAAAACAAATATAAAATTTAAATCCAATAGAAAGTGTATACTAGCAATGACAAGTTTACATTACAATGAGACAGGACAATGCGATGTGTATTGAACACCACATTAGTTTTAAAACTCTCAGTGATACATGCACTATATAAAAACTGCTAGAACTTTTATTCTATTTCTACCAAGAATATCCAGGTACCAAGATAACTCAAGAACCAAAAGTAATCTTGATAGGTGGTATCTACAAAATTAGACCTTTTCCACACACAAGAAGAAACCAACATTAAGAGAAACGTTTATCATTCTTTGTTAAAATCCTCTCACAAAAAGCCATACATAAAATTCTTAGTAGATACAGAAAAAGCTCAAAAGCTGTTAGCATAGGTAACCATTCAGTAGTTTAGAGAATCTTTTAGAGATTTTGAAGAGATACTGTAGTTTTCAATCTGTATTTTCCCCACAAAGCCAGAACTACGTCGACTCCTGTTTCAAAACCTAGTCAGTGGTTAAAACTAGCTCTTGAGTGAAGTCAAAGAGTAGTGTACAAAATATTTAACAGAACAGGGGTGGGCCTGTTTACTTCTTGAAGAAAGTCTCTTCCACATTCAAGGTTTGTTTATTTGTCCCATAAACAAGATTGTACCTGAGGGATGAAACAAAAACAAGGATTACCATTGCCTGTAAATAGAGTTAAATTTTTCCATGAAAGCATGAAGTCCACAGAGCACAGCCAAGCCACCTCGTCAGTCTTGTCCAGCCTCCCCCAGGTCTGTGAGCCCAGGGGAGCACATGTTTGGATAGGTGGCCAGCTCCTGTTTCTAGAGACACATAGCTCTGTTGATGCTCTGTGGAGCCTCGGGATGGGGACTGCTGCCAGCAGCCTGCTCTTCCCCAGTGCTGGCAGCTGCACCTTGTTCCCTTCTGACTGACATTGATCATACACATGCCACTGCAAGAAGGGCAGTTCTGCTCTAGGAGAGTCAGCCCATACTGAAGGAGCTGTGAGCACTACATTCAAACACTCCCTTCTGTTCAGAGCAGGCTGGGGCAGCACCCTGGATCCCCAAAGCCCCTATTCTGCCTTGGCCCTCACTATCTGACTGTCCAGAAAACTGGGTCCTATTCACCAATTCACTGCCAATAGAGTTGTTTCCTCTGCACTCAGGGGAACTATGACTATTAAAGACTCTCCTTTTATACCCACAAACCTGCCATGCTTGTTTCTGTTAACTGGGCAGCCAATATGTATTTTTTTCCCTGTTCAAAGTTCTATTCCCAATAAAATAATCTAAAATTAAAAGGCATAAAAAGGCACTTGAAGGATTTTTTTTAAATAGTTATTCAGTAGCTCCAGACTTCTTTTGTCACTATTACATCAACTTCTAAGCCAGAAAGTACTTACGAATGCTGCTTACCTGTAGGGTTGTGCCGGATGAAAAATACAAATGGTCTGTCTACTATGAACCAAGGAGGGGATGACCTGGCTATTAAAATTGCAGCTTGCAAAAAAAATAAGGTTTAGAGTGAGACAAATCAAGCACCACAACACATTACATATTCTATTGAAGTAAAGCTTCCTTGCAGATATATAGATATGTGTGTGTATACATATTTATATAGGCTTGAATAGGTGCAGACAAATGCCCAAAACCTACCAACTTGGACATTTAAAGCCACAAAGATCACATGATTCTTACAGGAAGCATATTAAAAAGACACAACACAAGACCAACAGAAAGCTGTAAATCTTGGGTTGTCACCCAAAGGCTGTAGTAGCTTACTCCTCTTTGTAACCTGGATAGCCAGAACATGCTATCAGTGGCCTGATATAAAGTCTGAGATATGAGAAGGCACTTACTCTAGAAGTAAGCCTGTTAATATTTCTTACAGTGATCAACATTGGCAAGTTGAGATTTTCTTAAGAAATTACATAATGATCTGGAGTCCGAGCATATTGCTGCAATGATCTCCAAGTGGGCTATCTTTGCTTAGTGCAATAGCCTCCTAATGGAGTTCTCCCAAGTCTGACAGTTATCAGTACAGTTGCTTACTTGTTGCTGCAGAAGCTTTGGTTCCATCTTCACTAACTTCAATTTTTGTCTTTTGCAGAACATTAGATACATGAAGACCTTCTGTTCCTGAAAGACGCAAGGAGAACAGCACCTTCAGTAAAACTCAAGAGTCCTGAAGTACTTTGTAGCAAAGCAGCTCTGTAAGCGTGGCTCAGAATACTGAAAGCCGCTGTAATCCCAAAGCTGCAGTGCATAACATTACTGCAATACCTTTCAATACAGTCACTGAGTAATTACAAATATAGGGAATAACCTATATTACTCCTCCTTCCTCCCCATTTACTAAGTTTTCTCATTGATGGTTTAAGTTAGAAGCGTTCACATGCATTTTTAATTTTAATTTTAAAAAACCCTGAAAAAATATGCTAACTGAATTTAAGTTACACTCATTTATCCCAAAGTCGGGGAAAAAAATAAACAAAACAACCCTTAGCAACACACCTTACTTTCAATGAAACACAGAAATTTGTTTTCAAATTAAGCCAGGACAAGGTAGGCTTTTTTATTAGACAGATCTATAGAAGCTAATCAGGATTTTAATGAAAGCAGAGAAGAGAAATTACATTTTACAGCCATGACTTCAAAAGTGTTTACACCCCATTTACAGCTCTGAGTTGGTTCAGTCCCTTAAAGTGTGAATGCTTTTCATACACGCTTTCCTGCAGCTCAAAAAAAGTCACTAAACACATACTTCAGGAAAGGTTACACTACACTGTAGTTGCAGTATTCGCTACAGACTAAGGTATGGTATTGTTTAAGTCCTGCCAAAGATTTTAGACAATGCTCGAGACCCTCAGGTTGCAATATCAAATCTTAAGAAGCTGACCAGCATGATTTACTGCTGTAATGTAAGATAAGGGAGGAAAAAAGCCACTGCAATGTTGAACAGAAGCAAGCAGTCATGCCTGGCTGGCTACAACATAAAACCAGCTCCAATGTCATGGCAACACTTAGCCAAGAGAAAGCAGACAACTGCACTGGTAAAGCAGCGCTTTATTCAGAGCTAGAAACTATGAAGGACCACCATAATTAAAACAAAAAACCACAACTTACTTGTTATTTTTGCAAAGTTTGCCTTTGACTGGTCAAACATATCTGTAATACCAAGTGCTTGCAGAGGTTCCTTTAAGTCTGTTTCTGCTTCTGCTGTAAATCTGGTTGGAACAACAAAAAAAAAAATGCATCAGTACTATGCAGGAAAGTCACCTGAAGCAACTTTTCCTTCTCCTGTATCAGATGAGATACATATAAATAACACCCCAAACACTCCCTGAAGGAGAAATGGATTATATAAGTACTTACTTTGGTAAAATAACCTGCACTCTTTTTGCTACCATGGTTGTCATCCAGCTTCCTATTGTTTTTGTGCTGATGTGGGGGATGATAGCAGAGAGCGGCGTTGTGCTTTCAGTGGGCAGCGCAATCAACATGCTGATCATTTCCCCGTGATATGGCAGCTCAATGATGTTGTACCACAGCTCATTCGGGGTACTTGTAGTGCCTAAAAAAATAGAAACAAACAAACCCCAACAAACTAGTGAGCCATAGCCCTTATAGCCTTAAATCTCTACCTTTCCACAACTACTGCTAGAAGAGTCTGTTAGGAAAGCTTTGCCCACATCTCAAAACTGACTCTAAAGTCCCAAATCTCCTGCTGGGCAACCCATCGAAAGGCATGGGCTCTTCGAAAGGCATATACAGATGCTAGTCTGACACAGAGCACAGACAGGATGACACCATGGAGCAAATACTCATTTGACATACACACTGTTTCCCAGACAAATCTCAGCAGCCCAGAGCAGCACACCAGCTACATTAGAAGTGACCAGGTCTGTGAATTAGCTGGATCTCTGCTTCAGATCTCAGCTGTACCAGAACCAACTGTGAACTGAAAATTAAAAAAAAAGCAAAAAAGAGCAGCAGACTACCTTTCCAAACTGAAGAGATATTGCAGGCAAGCTTTGTACTCCAAGAGTTATTGCAAGAGCTCCTGGTTCCTGTCTGAAGTGGTCTGTTGCACTTGCTTAATTTTCGTGCTTAATAAGGACCTGATTAGGAAGCAATCTGAAGTCTTTCAAGAGAGTGGAAAGCAGCTACTTCAAGACAGTGCAAGAGGCCAATTAGATGAGATGGAGGGAGATAGCAATGCACCCAAGTTACACCAAGACTGTCTTTGAGCAACCCTCCCATTCTCGAAGCTCCCTTTGCATACTGTGGGATTTCTGGCATGTGGCTGGGAAGTAAATGCTTTTTACAGTAGTTTCAAGTTAAAATTTGTCAGTTTAACTACAGACAGGATTTCAGGCAAAGTTTTAGGATAGCAGCAAGATCTTATTGTCTTTCCCCTTTCTTCATCTAAATCTGTACTTGTCAGCCCAAGCTGAAAATCAACAGCTTCATTACAAATTTGATCTTGTTGCCAGGGCCATGAAACCTGCCCTAAAATCATATTGCTACGAAACTGGCAGTATTGCACCTGTATTTTGCAGGAATCACGTCAAAGTTGGCAGTTTCACTATTCCTTTTATTATGGCAGTGGTTCTCAGGCTGAAGCCCACAGATCTAACACTGGTAGCATAAGTCAGCTCCAGGACAGTCACACAAGGGAAACTGTCCAACAGGTAAGTGCTGCATTCCTGATGTGCTACATGCTGCTATCATTGTTGAGGGAAAATAAACAGGAGGGGAATTCAGCTTCAGTCAGCTGAGGGGACTGAAGATACTTAAGAAATTTAAACCTTCAAAGATCCCTTTGCAAGCATGGATAAAATAGAAGCCCCGTGTTAGGAAATCCAGAGATACACAAACTCAAATGAGTCCTAACTCAGTAGTATTTCTTTTGTTCCTTTCTAGCCTTAATAGCTTTTGTAGCTTAAACATAGGCCAACATAATGGATATTTTAACTAGCATCAGAAGTCAAAAGCCTTCAAAATAATAGTCTTGCTAAATCCCACCTTAAGTCATGATCTTCTTTGAAACTCCACAATTAGTATATACTGCAGTAGGCTTCCCCACCTCCCCCAGCTCACACTTCCAGGAGTTACTTAAAGTATTACATTACATCTGCTCTAATATACAGGTTTGGGACAGAGTCCCAGCTGTTTACTTTAGCATAAATCTACTAGTATTAGTTGAGCACTACTGACAGTAAAACTAGGCATTTAAAAGCACAGTGGGTCTTGGTTTTTTTGATTTATAGCAACCTGTATTCTCAGGCCTATGTCTCACACTGTATTTAGCACACATGGAAGTAACTTCCAGGCAGCACTTCTTAGAAGGATGCAAGACAAGTTTTTATCAGAGCATCCATCTTACTTTGACCACTCAAATCCCCAAAAGGCTGCAAACTGGAGCTCTGAAGTACATTGTCAGTCACATCAAGCTGCTGGTGTCAGCTCTGAGAGGCTCTGAGGGAAGTCTGGCAGAACCTGCTGAACTTCTTTTCACTTGTGATTCAATCTGAAGAGCAGTTTCACACCTCGGGAGATAAAGCCAACATTCTAACCCTGTGTTCCTCTGGCTCCCACAGGACTGGGGACAGTGCAAGTCCCATTTCTCTACCTGCAGTAAAACATAAATTAATTCTACTCCAATCTCTCTTTCATACAAAGCTCACCACCAGGTAAACCTCTACCATTCTAAGTTGGCAGCTTTCCTTTATTCTCACCCCTTATAAACATTCTCACCCCTTATAAACCCCTTTCCTTTCTTACACCAAAGCTTAACTAACATGCAAATTTCTCAGTTTGGGTACTTCACACTTTCCTTTTTGAAGGCAAAGGATAAGGCAATACTTGACAGAGTATTCAACCTTAAGGCAACTGTTAAGTACCTCGCCCATTCCTCAGCAGCAGGAGACACTTCTGTTAACACAATCCATCTATACCAGCTACAAGAAGCAACACCATTAAAGTACACGCACAGCAAGCTCTTGTTTCAGTTTGAAAGAAAAGAGCAAATTCTACACCCATTGTTGGTGGTAGTGGGAGTCACTGAGCTTACCACAGCGGAAGATGGACAACTGGGACAGCATAGGAACTTGGTAGGTCTTCCCATCAGCTCCATAAAATGGGCGTTTCTTTGTATTTTCAGGTCGAAATCGTGATTTCCATAAGCCCTTGAAATACACAGCATTCACTAGAACCAGTCTGGTCAAACTGCCTTCAATATCATCTGGAGCTACAACCTGATCAATCATACCTAGAAGAAATAAAGGAATTCTTGAGCATTTGCTGTCATAACACTGGACAACTGTTCTTGAAGAACTTGACACACGTATTGCTTTAGACCCCTTGATCTGTGAGTGTGCCAGCTCCTCATGGGGCAATACATTTAAAATTCATAAAGTCAATGGTATTCTTTCTTTGGGATAACTAGAAATCAAACCTATTTTGCTAACTGATAGCCTGATGTTTTAACAACTAACAGGGCTTTACCCTTTCCAGCATGTGAGCAGATTTAAGACTACTTGGAATAGTTTCAGCTGAAACACCTCCCCATTCACACACTGCTTGCAACATTGCTATGCAAAACTGATGATGTGGTCGAGAAAGAATTTGACAGCCTCATTTCACAAATACCACATCCAACATCATTAACACACTCCACACATCCAGGAGGGACTTGTTTTAGCTCCAAAAGCTACCAAACACATAGTTCACCTGGACTGGGAACATGCTGCAAAACATGATCTCTGGCTTTAACATATGCAAGCCTGACAACTGGTTCAAGAGGCTTGAAGCATGAGGAGTATTGTCAAGGCAGGGTTAATTAGGAATCCTCCACTAAATGTGAGTCCTAAGAACAGGGTCATATCTTAGGACAGTTTAGGGCAGTCAGAGCAAAAGCTGAACTGCCCTATAGCTTCCCATAAGTCTGACTTACTGAGTATAATACCTGAGTCGCCTAAAAACATCTCCTGTGTTTGAGAAAGCATGGACCCAAGAGAACTCTGCTTGGATTTCTCACCAGTTATATGAATGCAAAGAAGAGTAAAAGCTCCCCTGACCTCATGGACACACCCCAAACACATCTGTCCAGGCTACCAGACAGGCACATCTGCTGGAGCAACAAGACTGCTGGTTCTTGACCCACCAGCTCTAAAACATCACACTAATGCCAGCTAAAAGACAGTTTTGAGCTGCAGGACAGAGCTCTCTACCTCCCCATCTTTCTCCAGTATTTCCATCTGAATCGGAGGTCTCAGACACCACCCTGCCATGCACAAAGGCACTCACCAATACTCACCCCTTGTCTCATTTTTCACCCACTGGTTGATGGAATCACATGCTGCATTTGGGTCCTCAAAGTCCACACTCTTGACACTGCACTGAAACACCTCTTTGTTCCTTGTAACAAAAGGCACTTCCATTTTAAAGCCACTCTTTGCAAACACTGCATTAGCAATTGTTACAATGTCTTTATTCTTTTTTGAGACTACGAGCCTGTTTATCTTCTTTAAGGCTTTACCAACTCCTAGTTGGAAAAAACAGCAAGTTTAATTTAGAATAACATGATAAACCAACAGTTACTTTATATGCAACTATTAATGACATGAAAGGTGAGACATTAAGTGCTGGACTAGAAAAGGAAGACCAAAGCAAGCATTCTGAAAGGACTTCCGAAATACCCATTTCTGATATCTCATCTGCAGAACACTACTGATGCCCAGCAAAAACATGAACCTCCACTGTGATGCCTGCTGCACCTCTAGCAGTCTGCTCAGAATGTTACAGACAGTGCTTGGGATTACACTGAGGTTCAAATATTAGTGTAGAGCTACAAACCACGCTCTTCCACAGAACAAACTGTTCCAAAAATATTTTGTATCATAGAAGCCAGGTCACTTGTCAGTTCTGTGACAGTGACAAAGAAAGTCAAAGGGTCAGCCTGCTCACTCAGAGAGCTCTGCGGGATTTGCATAACAAATGGTCTTGAGCCTCAGAATGTAAAGCAAAAATTGTTTTACTTCCTTTCCATTTACTGGTGAATAAAGGAAGTTGTCAAGATTTCTATAATAAACTTGAAGTTGAGTCTTAGTTTCCTTAAAGACTAAGTCCTGGCCTAAGACAGCTACAAGCAGGAGTTAATCCCTCAACACGTGAGCTTGCCTCTAAAAAAAGGAAAAGGGAAAGTAGTAGGTTCCAGTGCTTAGTCAAGATCCTTAGGACCTGAAAGCAGATTGTACAAAGTGCTTGCTAGCTCCTTCACTGTGTGTGAGGGAAAGCATATGGCAGCACAGAAGAACTGCTATGTTCACCATACCCAGTTCTCCCGTGTTAGGGCTTATCAGGGAGTGCTTGTGTACACAGGGAAGTTACTGCCAGGCAGGCAACTTCATGTTCAACCACTGTATTGAACAGCATCCTTGGGTGGCTGTTTTTACTGCTGTCATTAATGGGTTCCCTCTGTTTCCCAATTCAATTTAGGCAGAAACATTTCTTGACTGCTTTCTTACGTAGACAAACAAGAGATACGAAGGGAATAAATTAGTTCAGAGTTATTCTCTAAGCTGCATGTAAGGAAAAGCTAACATGCAGATGGCTTTGCTGTTTCACGTATCACGAATGCTTTAACAGCACCATTGGTATTAATTTCTACATGTTCACTCTCCAATATTATGGGCAAATTCTTTTGGAGAACATACCATAACAGAGGTTCTCAAACTGTATTCTGTGGACCACTCGTGGTCCACGGAGCACTTTCTGGTGGTCCGGGGAGAGCTGGCCGGTCTCATGATGCTGGCTCTCCTCTTTGCTTCCAGCTGCTAAATTGCATTAAAAGACAGCTAAAGATACCTTAAATACTTTTCAACTATCACCTTCCCAAAGAAGCAGTTGCTGCAGTTGCCAAAGGACTGCAAGGCAGTCATGAACAAGATCAGGGGAAACCTGTGCAAGGACATAGGTAGCATCCCATAACAAGTCTCTAACCAGGTAGTGGCTATCTTTAAGGTGTTTGAGAACCTCTGAGTCTCACAGTTAGGATTAGGAAGTCTGCAGGCCAAATAAAACCAGTTGATATAATGCTTTAACATTTTTGCAAGTACTTAGATTTTGAGCATTCAAATGTTCCTAGAGCTAATTATCCCATGAAGAGATTTCAACCTCTATCTTTTAGATGTAAAGTGTCAAATCATTTTGTTGTACTTTAAACCCAGGACCAAAACAGCAAAGCAAATGAAGACAGGACAACATGTTATATGACAACATGTTATATGACAATACTGCTCAAGATTTAAATGTGCACTTACCTCCTGGAGGGTTTTCTATTCTTGGAAGTAAGGCAGAATGCTGGCACTAAGATGTTAAGTCTTGCTGGCAAACACTCACAAAAATAGCATGCAAATTAAAGCAGTAAGAATCTTCAGCCTACTCCCTCTCGAGGGGCAGACATTGGCAGAAGAATATGAACACAGATGCATGCAGTATCAGGCACAGGCAAGCAGAAATGGCTGTTTCAAGAGGGCACTACAAGAACTACACATACAGGGATTCTGACAGCAGAAACACAAACAAAACTGAAGAGCAAAGCGAAAGTATCAATTGTAGGGTTAGTTTGCACTGCTTTCAGTGAGGTGCCAAGAAATATCCTCTCGCCCTGTTATCTAAGGAGTGGCACATTAAAGGTTGTTCAGTACACCCTGAAACGGAGTACTGACACCTTCCTGCTCAGAGCTAGCACTGGACCACCATCCACCCTGTTCTGGAATACCAATTTGGCAAGGACAGAGGCAGTTCTAGCCAGGGCCCTGAAGTCATTAACCAATCTGCTTACAAGTCACTCTGGGTATATGTACATGCCCATGCTCAAATTGCCAATTAACTTCAAACATGTCCATTTTGTGCTTTGGTAAACAGAGTTAATTGGTGCATGATGCAATCTACCACACTTTGAAAGCCATCTCATACATCATGAAGAGTCTGACAAAACACACCCAAAACCACGTTAGGATCACTGACCATTTACACTGTATCTCATCATAGTTGTCAGCTGCTTCTTTGTCTTGCCATCAGCTCCCAGCTGCAACACCCCCAGGACTGATGCAATCCCATGAGGAGAAACAACAACATTGTCCTGAGGCTTAGCTTTCACTATTTGATTGAAGACCTGGATTCCAACATCAGAGCTAAGCTCCTCCAGAGGGTAAAAACTGAACTGGGAACATACAGACATTAAAGTCCCAAGAACAAAGAGGAGTGAAAAGTGCCAGTTCATGATTCCTGGTTGGAGATACCTGTAAGAAAACAAGAGGGGAAAGTTAAATCAGCTGTCACAAGTACAGCATTTTTAACCTAAATTCTTATTTACCTGAAGAGCAGGCAAGTCTTGCACACATGCTACACACCACTCACAGAGCTCTGGCAATGGGACTCACACCTGCATTTTACTTACCACTACCAGGATTTTAAGTCTAGGGGTTGCCAGATGTAGTGATAATCATGACATAGCTACATATCACTGCCTATATAAAGGACAAAAGATACCAAGTTAGGAGACTACCTCCCACCACACCCAAGTTCAGATAGTTTTGTGTTTCAGTTAAATGAGCCTTGGCATTCTATTTAGATTGCCCCTTAGGATAAATGAGTGCTGAGAAGTGTTGTGGTATGGGCCTCACCCACTACAATGTGATGCACAGTACAACTCATAGACCATTTTCTGCAGAGAACAGAAGCATATACACATATGCAAATAGACCTTCTGTTGTGGGAATTTACACCTGCCTAGAACAATAAGAGTTAGCTGCATAATTGACGTTCTCAATAACACAAATGTAGAGGAAAATTTTAGGTTTTAAAATGCAAATGTTAAATTGGGATTTCAACCTGTACTTTTCCATTTAAGAAAATAGATCACCTAATGAATACAGAATGACATTAATATTCAAAATGGGCCTATCTTCATCTGCAGGTCTAACACCTGACAGAGTTCAGGATCGTCACCCATGAGCTCCTAAGAACTGAAGCACAAGAAGCAGCAGCAGCAACATTTTGTTCAGGACCTTTCAGCAACTGATTATAGAGAACCAAGCCCAAATGTCAAACACTGAGCACTGTAACTACTAGGCTGTATTTCCTCTTCATGAAACTGCATTCAACCCCTTTTGTCGTTAGGACGAAGAGATACTTAGAGAAACATGCAATAATCTCCAATTTCATTAAATTATGTTCCCTGTTCACAACATTTTTAAGACGTTTCATTTGTACAGTTACCAGAACTGACCAGCCAGGAGCCTGTTCCCTTACCAAGCTGACTTCAGAAGAAAGACTGCAGGAGGTGTGCAACTGAATGAAGTGCCATTTGCATAACAAATACAGAAACAGGTCTCTGCTCCCCTGGAGCCCCCTGGGCAGCACGGCACACTCGCTCTTCTAGGTGCAGCACCCCAGGGCGCTGGGGCCCAGCAGAGCCACAGCCTTGTCATTCCCAGCCTCCTCCCATGCACCCCAAGAAGTGGTGCCATCGCCAGCCTACCTACGCTGCGAGTTCAAACCATGCTGGAGCATTTGACTATCAGAAAACCAGCTGGTGTTTGTACAGATTTGTTTAATCATCTTTTAATAGCATGTACTTTAACTGTGCTAAAACACTTGAAAGCGACAAATACAGCATTTCCACTTTCTTCTACACCATTTGAGGGGACAGAATTGACTTTGTCAAAGTTTGTCGTTGCAGCACAGAACAAACCAAATGCTAAACATGCCATAATGAGGAGTTTAGACATCTTTCTCCCCCGAACCCAACTTTAGTATACTTCTGACCAGAGGAACTTGCTGGATTGATTTAAGTTAGGCAAGAAAAAGTGAAAACACTGTCCTACAAAGTGGGGTAACAGCCCACCCAATAATTAAGTCTTTTCCATTAACCTACTAATCCCCAAGCAGTTCTGAAGTCACTTAAGTACAATTCCTTCCAAAGGAGCCTCATACCAGCCATCAACTGCAACTACTCAAGCTTAGTCCAAAATTTAGACTGGATTGGGCTAGCTGCAGCTGAGATTTGCAGGAAGAAAACCCAAGCACCACCCGACCCCCTGAGGAGGTTAAATGAGTCACTCCTAGGTTTGTCTCGAACCCCTCACCACCAGCTACAGCAGGAAGATGTAATGGGGGAGGAGCCAACAGCCTGACAGGGAAAGTAAACTTGCACTTTTTAAAAAGAACTAAAATTGTTAAGGAATATTCTTCAGTGTTCTTTGATACTAACACAAACCACCTGAAACTTCTAGTTTTGTTCTTAAGGGAAAGGATTCCCTCTCTTGCAGGCAGCAGCTGCACACTGATGGCAATGCTGCCTTGCAGGAGGCAAATGTGGCTTACCACTCCAAGAAAAGCTAGGTTTAGGGCTAAGGGTTTTCTTTGGTGGTTTGGTGACCATCTCTTCTCCCTAACTGGAAAACCTAGGGGTAATTTAAACAAATTCTTAATCCTGATATTAAGTGGACTTACACCTTGACCTAGTATCTTGGCAAAAAGAAACTTCAAGGCCCTAAAACTATCACAGAGTCTTACTAGATGCACTTAGAAGCAAGCAATGGTTCATGTTAGTGCAATACAGCCTGTCCCATGTAGTGAGGGACAGGGACCGTGCCAGGTAACAATCACAGAGCACAGTTTGAGCTGCAATTTGAAAACCCTGCTTTTGACCAAGGCAGCTCCACCTGATCTGACAACAAACCAAAGGAAACTCGGCTATTTTGAGTGCAATCTACCCTTGACACATTATATGGCAAGAAGCATGGCAAGACTGAGTCTTGCAGAGACAGGAGTGACACTTTGAAATCAACTAAAACAATGTTTCATTGTCATTTATGCACTTCATCTGCACAAGCCTAACAAAGTCAGACATTTCTTTTCTTGCTTTTCTCAGAATATATATTGCAAATCTCCAAGTTTTCTACTTCACTGGTGACAGTCCCTGCCAGACTCAGGGTGACAGCCTTGCATTTTCCCCATGACATGTGAAGCCTTGTCAAAACAACCCAATTCTGCTCCCAAGGCCACTGCTGCAGAATTTTGATGGGTTGTGGTTTTTTGTTGTTGTTGTTGTTGTTGCTTCAACCAATTACCTCTCATATCTGGTTTCCCAGATCTTTCCATATTTGCCTAACCTCTCCCTCCTGACACACCATTAAGATGGGCTGGTCTCTGTTTTGGAGCACAATCTTTAGCAGATAACTATTCAATAAGTGAAATAAAGTTATGCAGTGCTCTGAGCATGGAAAAAGAGTAAAACCACTTTTTATCACAAATTACAGAGCAGTTGCTTGTTGGTCTGGTCCTGCTATGGCCACTGCATAATTTAACCAGGTAACTGAGGAGATAACTGAATCTTTGAGCAGAAGTGGCACCCCTGTAATTAACGTTTCCATCATGGATTTCAGTATATTCAACTTCTATGCAGCTCAGTAATAAGAAGTGCATTTGCATATCCTGAAAGAAACAGCTTAAGTACAGTGCTGGGAGAAGAAATCCAAAAGGATGTATAATGTGTAGGATGGAAAACAGCTGACCTGCTATACAGAATATCAACAAGCTTTCAACAAGCTTTCATAACACTGAAGCTAAAAACTTAGTGATAGTTAAATCTGAATCTAATGCTTCAGAAAACCAAACAAAAATACAAGCTAGGCATTTCTTTGCCTATGACCTTTATATTTTTTACAAAGTTAACTGAGAAGGAGGAAGGTGTATAGGCGAATTCATTTACATAAATGTGGGCTTTTGAAAGATGCTGGATCAAAAAAAACGTCCCTCTTCAGGGTAGGCTGCCCGCTTCTTAGACTGAGCACTTACAGGAAGGCCAACATCCACAATTTAAACTTCTTAACACGCAATGGAAATACTGTCACCAACCCAAAGAAATGTAGCCAGTGTTATCATGGGTTGCAATTTCTTATGCAAATCCAGTTCTTAACCGTAATGCTAGAGTTTCTGAGCAAAACAGATCAGTGTCACACATTCAGCTGGTATGAGAGATGCCATTTCCACAGCAAGCACATCGAGAACTCAACTCCCCCTGCCTCATTGAAGAGCAGCACACCAAGTCCTGTACGTCACACCAAAGTACCAGTTACACCTCCATCTAACTGCAGAGCCTAGCCTGAGCCACAAGAGAATATTTAGACAACTATTCCAGTCAGGCACACAGCTCTGGGGAAGGCAGAAGAGGAAAACAGCTGCATGCCCTATCTACACCAATGGCTCTGTGTTGTTTCATGACAGATGATGAACAGTCTTCAGGCTACCAATCTTGGGATGACCTCAGCTTCAAGGTGCTGTTGCAAACACTAACTCTCAGACATACGGGGCAGCACACACAACTCTCACTAGGCTCAGCTACTCAGATCATCCCCACAGTATCTAGTTTAAATTTTTTGGATGAAATTATTATGGAAGTAGTTATATCAACAAAGAGGACAGGAATGCTTTCAGCCTGCATTTATAGAATGCTTGTTACAAAAGCAAAGCTATATTAATATGGACTGTTTAATCTGTGTCTAGAAAAGCATTTGGCAGAGCAGGGAAAAGTTACATCTTCAGCCCCAGGCACAAAAAACTACTAACAATGAAGATCTCCCTACAGGAAAAAAATAGCTTAGGAAGGACTTCATTTTCAGAGAGCCACACCAAGCTGCTGCAGTCTTCCCAATAGGAAGAAGAGAAATTAGCTTGGTTCAAGATCAGAGGCAAAAACATGATCTGAAAAAATACCCATATTTAATATCTAAGTTGGAGAAAAGGCCCTTCCCAGAGAGGCTGGAGAACACTTTGCAGTGGATTGGGGATGAAATAATGAACTGTACATAGATTTTCAGATGTCTCTAATGACTGTACTTCCTAGGAGACACCTCCAAAGGTTTATTTTGAAGCCTGACTTCAATAGCAATAGTGTATAATCCAAAAGGCTCCTTCTTGCAGTTGCAAGATTGATTCTGTAGTTTCTTTAAAGACATATCAAGCATAAGGAAGTTTAGACACCAGACTGCACTTCTGTGAATAGCTGTAATCAGCAGCAAGCACAGCCAAAGGGATTAAAACTGAAGAGCAGTCTCACAGCATTGCTGGTCTCACTGTATTAAGCCCAAAAACCTCAGATCCCCTGAGCCCACGGGAAGGCACTGTGCAGCCTGTGTGCCCAGAGAAAGTCAGCCTGGAACAAACATTCAGGGACCTCTCAAAGTTTGAGATGTTGATGTTTCCATGCCACTGTCATCTGGGGTACTAATTTAAAAGTCTTATTTCAATTGACATATGAGCTGAAAGAAAGCAGCTTCACTTCAGGCATTTAACCAACTCTCTCCAGCAGGACTGAATAAATACTCAACCAAACTTGTTAACAGTCATTAAAGGAGCTGGCTGAACACACAGCAATTGTTTCTCCCATGAAATGAGACCACTCCAGTTGCAGTGGGAAGGTCCTACGTTGGGTCTTGTTTTTCAGCTGATGCTCACTTGGCAGCATGGTAAAACACTCCAGCCTCTTGGTAGGCTCCTCCTCACCTCACAGGTGTTCCAACTCCCCTTTTGCCTAAGCCTCTTCCATACCAAAGCCTTCAGCTTCAGTATCCTCTCCTCATCCTGAACTCGAGTTCAGCCTGCTGAAGTTCTGGCTTTTTCGACATGACAGATCTGTGAAATGTTTCATCTTCCTCCACATTTCCTGGTACGTCCTGAATGTTGGCTCTCCCTTTTCATCTAACAACTCTTTCTATTATTACTCAATACCTGGAAAGTTTGTTATGCAGAGCATTACCAAGAAAGGATGATTGCTAGTTTTAAACAGCTCAGTACTCACATTGCTCTGAAGAGGAGTAAGTTACTGTCAACAAGATATAAACATAATTTGTACACAGGGATAAGCTGGAAGTGATGGGTTTTTTAAAGAAATCATTTTATCCGTTAAGATATTGGTCTGACTTCAGGCACTACAGCCACCATTGCACAAGACTCCAAAAAGCATGGTACTGGTTCTGAAGATTTCCTCTCCCAACCTTAATCCTTTCTGCTGTTCCTATTTCTCTCAGGTTTTTAGTGCATTCTGGAAAGCCTGTTCAGCTGTGTCCAACCAGCCTCCCCTGCCAAGTGGGAATTTCCCTGCAGAGCACCAGCTTGTAAAACCAGCTGGTCCCACATAGGAGCCATCTCTTTGTCCAAGCACTGCTCCCACATGAGCAGGAAGTTAGTTTAGTGCTTCTTTAAGCAGAGTCCTGACCACCACTGCTTTTAGGGAGTTTCTGGTAAGCATGAAGTGCAGAGAGACAAGCACCATTTCAAACTGTCTAGAGCCTCATGACCAGGGTCTCCAGTTCACAGGCCAGACTGATTTTTCTCACCAGTATCTGTCTACTACAGCATTTGGTGGTTCATGGTAGTTCAAAGACCAACTTCACATCATGCAAAACTGACCAGAGTTTTTTGCTTCACTATTGAGTTGTGACCATACAACAACTCCACAGGCACTATTCAGAGTTTCAAGAACATAGATAGGCATTTATGTATCATTTGCTTTTACTTCCTCATTTATACATGATTTAAAAAGCCAACTTCAGCTCTGCTTCATGAAGCAAATATAGCTGACAGGGCAGGGGGCTTATGGAGACTATTCTGGTACTGCACAATTCTATCATCATTTTCAAATTTTATGTGTTCTCTTGCTACTGTAGGCTCAACTACTACTGCTAAAGTTTCTAGGTATTATTTATTCCTGTATTTAAAGTAGAGTTTCCACAGAATTCTCCAAGATCTATTATCAAGTCTTACAGTATCAGGAAGATTAAAGAGAATTATGTTTTTAATTTACTGGTGTCCTTTATTAAAGAAGTGGTTTGGTTGATCTCAAGTTCTTTATGCAATGTGATTATTTTAACATAATGAAGAAACAAGCTTGGGACAGTCAGCTCGCCAAGACTAATGCTGCAGAACCAGTTTCCCCAAAAGAGAGAGCACAGCAGTGTTTCACAACATGGTGGGGAGGTTCCCTCATCTGGATTCACCCCAGTAGAGGGAACAGGGGTTCAACAACCATAACATTTACCTAAACTCAAGCTCCCACTTACAGTTTTTTTGTGGAAGAAAGGCCTCATGGAACCACAGTTCCCACACTTACTGTATATTAACAATGCTCACTATGCAACCACAGGCTCATTAGGAGCCAAAGGCAAGCCTACAGCACTGCAAGCTCCCATTAATAAGGTACAGGGTATTAACTCCTCAGCAATGGGCTGTGTAAGTACAGATTTATGAAAGAAATAATCCACAAGGTGCTGGACTAATGATGGCTGGTGTCTTATCAGGCACCTCACCACTACCTTCACCCTAAGTTCCCCTCTGCTTAAGGATTTTACCATCGTTTCTTCCTCAAAAAATATTAAAGGGAAACCCAGTACCCTTACTCATTTTCACTTGTTGCAGGTATCTTGGTGCCATCTGACAGCAAGACTCTCACACCACTACATCCCTGCAGCGCAAACAAATCTGGTTCTCCCTTTCCAGTAAATTTTAATCTGCTGGCCAGTGACACATGCCCTTGCATGCTCTTGCACCTATCAGGCTGGGAGAGTAGAAATAACCTTGTGGAGATGGCTCCATGGCCACTTGGGAACTATGTGGAAAGCTGTGCTTGGAGAAGATTGAATGCCAAGAACTCTCCAGTATACATCCTTCTTCAGAAGGGTTAAGACACCAATATCTGTAACACTTGGACTTGAAGAACTGTCAAGCAAAGAAAGCAAATATCTGTATAAGAAATAAAGAAAACTAAAGGTATAGAATTGAGTCCTCAAGCCAATACTGACAATGTCAGTAGAGCTTTGACAAGGCACACGAGTTGCTGCAGAGTAGAAGAGAGATGACTGTTTGCCTTCAGATTCTACACCTTTCAGGTTTAGGTTACTCTACAAAAGAGGTACTTGTATTTCCTACTAACCAATGCTTCAAAGCCCAATTCCCATCACTCCACACACTATGGTTCAGTTGGGGTTTACAGCATAACTGAAAATTAGGTTTTCTATGGAGCCATAATATTTTTACATTATTTACATTTTTATTACTCCTGGGAAGCTAGGAGAGGTGGCAGGATCTATCAGCCACACAATATCTAACTAAAGCCAGTGTGTGCTGGGTTTAGAGATGCCCAGCTGGTAACAGAAGACAGGGAGACCGTCTCCCAAGAGGACTTTAAGAAACCTCACTTAAAATAATTCAAGTAATTCAATATTACTAAGTCTTTACTTATCCCACTTCCTACAAGAGGAAAGACTGGCAGTAACAGTGTAGGCAGTTCCCTAAAGTTACATGGATACAGTCAATACAGTCATTTCACCATAAAAATAAATTGGAATTCCAGTATTCTCTGTTTGTAACGAGAACTTTCATAAAAAACTTGTACTTACAAAAACTCATTGATAGCCAAGACCTGATACTTTAAGCATTTGTAAGTAGGGAATGCTACCAAGTGACAAAATACTTGGAAAGAGATCAGGAACACTGTTCTAACCATTTACTGCACTTGTGGTTAGAGATCTGCAGAGTAATAGGTGACTAGCCTTTTATTTATTTATTAATCACACTGTACAACATTAGCAATCAACCACTTCCTATTTGCAAGCTAATTTAGAAACCTTATCTGAAAAACTAGATAACAAATATAACCCTTAAAGTGTAATGTAGCCAAGTTATTAACATTTAAGATGAAAAAAGTATATTGATTTTCCATATCCAGGACAGCATCACTGAAACAGACCTAAGCTCACAGGAACATGAGATACTAGTTTTTGGTGGCCTTTCCTCAGCCATTCCAGCCCTAGCTTGAAGGTTACCCAAAAAGGATAAGGACATTCACATAGCAAGCATATACACATTTACTTATATTCATCTTTTCCCACCAGAAAGCTCCAGAAGCAGAAGTAGCCAACCACAAAAGCATCAGAAGTCACAGATGCTGTAAGGATGCAGGAATGAAGCCTTGTGCTGGGAACCCCATCCATATGCTCAGGTAGACACCTCCTCAGTCATCTGCAAGAACCTTACATTAACCAGTTAATAAGAAAATTACCAGCTATTTAAAGACCTGTATTTAAGAAAACACACTCTTTTTGTTAAACTGACCTCACTTCTGACTGATCCCACTGGCTTTACTACAGGTTTCTGGGAAGACAAGACTTAAATTTCCAAAGTAAAAAATGGGACAACTGAGTATGAACTACACACAAAAATTCTCCAAGAGCAGGTCGTGACCTGGTATATTAAACTGTCTGATTCAGTTCAGTCTGAGAGTTTGTAGGCTGAGTTGTGAGCTGTGTTGGCTGAGAAGCCTCCACAGAGTCCATCACTATTTCTGTAATGCAGATGACGAACCTCTGCAGAGGAAGTCGGCAATTAGCTGGGAAAGCAGCCTCTTCAACCGAGCTGCCAGAGCAGCTGGAGGCCTCAGCTTGTTTAACTGCTGAGAAAGCCACATGAACTACTCTTTCTGGAAGAGGAGGGTGTATAGCAAGATGAAGACATATAGTTAACAGATAATACACCAACTTCTATGTAGCACCTCTTAGATTGCTCAGGGATGTAAAGTTATAGGATAACAGAATGGAAGAGGAAAAGTTAGTTATGTTCAGTTCTCCTCTTGGTTTTGTACCTGTAACCTGCCAGAGCCAATGGGAAACTGCTCCTCTCCTACTAAAACAAAAAACCTCACACTCCTCTCAGCCTTTGGCCAGCAGAAGCTTACAGTTCACACCAGATGACAGAGCCATCTCAGAAGCAGTGAGAAACATCACTAAATACCATAACACGCCCTTCTGCAGGAACAGAAGCCTAAAGTGCAAGTTGTTAAATACTACAGAAAGCATTTAAGTAAAAAATAAGGCTTGGTCAAAGCCACCTAGCTGATGAACATAAATTCGTATCGCCTGTACATCAGCCAAACTAAGAGAGCTAGAATGTACCAGCATTTCTCACTAGTGCTTCTGGAGACTCCAGTGTGATTGACAACTGTGGCTTACAGTCTCTTGGCAACTCATATTTCTCACAAACCAACCTACCTGCATGCCAAGGCCACTACATGTGCACAGCCTTAAACAGGCTTCTTCCGTTCAGAACTCACTGGCAATCAGTCTTGACGCCTTCCACAATTGCTTTCATGGTCCCATAATACGAAAGAGAATTTCAGGCTGCTGTTTCTAAAGTCCAGGATGACAACAGCCGACTGCCTAAAGCTCACACTTTACATCACATGGCTGAGCATGGTCAGCAGAATGGACATTTTCACCCTGGGGAGATAATTCCACAAGATGAATATGCTTTCATACTTAAACTGCTTCGTGGCATTATTACTGGACCCCAATATGAGGTACCTTTTGATTTCAGCCTGAAAATAAGGGAAAAAACATCCTTCTGGCCATTAAAGGTGAACACCAGACCACAGAAAAGATACAGCAGCTGCCAAAACACGTTCTGCCACAGACACTGCTCAAGGAGAGGTGCTAACGGATTTAGAAAGCATCTCAGTTAGCACTTAAGCATATTTCAAGGCCATGGCAAACAGCTCAAGAACCTATGGCTTATACTAGCATTGCCACTAAAATTGCCCCATCCTTTTCCTGTCCATGATTACTGGTTCTCACTTCAGCAGAGACCTCAACTCTGCTTGCGGAAGTATTCACTTAAGTCAAGTACAAACTAGAGCCTATCCCTAAAGAGAGACAGGAACAAGCAGAACACAGGACAGCTATTTTTTTCCCCATAGCATACCAGCCTAAACGTTTGTGTAGCTACAGCTGTAGAATGCTATGACCTCTTTTTGCTCTCCTCCCATCACTTTAACCATCACAGAGGAGACACACTTGAACATGTACATGGTTGCACATATTCAGCTTTCTCATTTTTACACAAAGAAGCTATCTACTTTAATAATAATAAAAACCTTCTTATATTTTCATAGTTCCCCAACTTACACTGAATCTTAAATTTACACTAAATCTTTAAATTCACATGCAGGCGATTGACTACTCCATGCTACCACTACCTGCTCTTCAAAGCCATAAAGAGGCAATTCTTTATATCCGTCTGTTTATTCAAAAGATGTCTATGGCTAGTATAGGTGCACTGAATTACATGGTTCTTACAGGCCAGCATTTTGCTGTAAAAAATGTGATTTGTTAGCTACATCACAGGTGACTGGGAAGATGCCCAGAGGCACAGAAAGATGACTGTATCTAGCAACACTTTACAGATTAGCAATGATTAATCCATCTCTTCCCTGTCTTCTCATGTATAAAACCTTTGACCCTAGAGAATTACAGAATTCAGTTAACAAACCAAGTTGACTGGAAATGTTTTGATGATTAGAATGAATTTCCCCCTAATTAGTATTACAAAAGCATGCTCTTTCATGCATGCTTGTGATTAAGCAATTCAAGCAGCCCAGACAACCCTAACCCCAGCTTCCAAGAAAAACCTTCCACCGAGCCTCAGCTTTTTCAAGAATGAGCACAGTAGTTGCCTATCAAGAATTAAAAGCTACAACCAGCTGCATGAGCCAGGTAGATGCTGTGCCCACCACTACAGCAGCAACATAAATCTCCAGCCAGAGCTCCCTCTGAACAGATCCCGTGTTGTGGATGCATGCAATTTATACACATCTCCATTGTAATTCCTAGCAGTAAGGTGAGGTGGTTATTTTTCAGTATTTTTACACACACACTCACTTCAATCTAGTCTAAAAATAGCTGGTGCAACTTACTGGGCTCCCTGTGTGACATTTTTCTGCCTAACAGTATGCTGGCAAGAAGCTCTAGGACAGGAATACGTTTCTGCCTTTGTGATTTAGAGACCCAGACTAAAAGTCTCCACATGCCACTAAAACATGCTATTCTCATGGTTGTCAATGACAACACCAAACAGAAGCTTCAACACTTCTGTATACACCTTGACACAAAATCCACTGCAGGTTTCTGTTTTCCCTTTTTGTTCTGACATGAGTTTCTATTGCCTCCCACATGAGATACATAGAGCTATATATAGCTATAAATATATGTGTGACTATAGCGATGGCCATATCACCAATCAAACCAAAGAGGAGTTCTTCTACCATCCTCATACCTGGAGAGCACATAAAACAGTAATGTCCAGAGAAACTGCTTTTCAGCATCTCAAGAGCACTGACAAAATTTGCTTATAGGTTGCCTGACATACAACTTGTCTGTAATTGTAAAAAGCTGTGGACTAGCATTCATCACTCGAAGTTTGCTCCTGTGCCAAACAGCTGCTATTCTCATGAGTTTAATCACACCCCACAAAACGCTGGAACTCCAACCTAGTACATCTTATACGCAGTAGAATTAATCTACTTAATCATTCTGCTTTTTCATTTGCACTGGTCTTCACCTCACGCTTCAAAGACTCATCTGAGCACTCAGCAGGCATGCAGCTGCTTTTCACTTTCCTCAAGGATGTCTGCAGCTTCTCCTGTTTCCCGAAGCTACACGGCAGCACAGCTGCTTACACCTACGTACATTTTGTGAATAGTCCCTACAAAATCAGGTTTCTAATGAATTCCTGTGGCAACAAGCTGGGGACAAGACATTACTACATGCTCACACAAGAGAAAGTGAAGGAAGAAGAGGTCATTTTTCAGTGCGGTGAGAAAAAAGGTCAGTCTACCAGGTTTCTCTTTCAGGAAGTTGCCCAAGAATGCGATTACAACCACAAAAGCCAAACCATGTTCAGAATCATATGTAGGCATGAGAAAGGGGGAGAGAAATAAATCACACTGAGATCTCTGATCCATAAACAGATATTCCCTAGTTTTATGGGAAATTTGATATTTTAACACCTATTTGTTAGTACAATGGTTTCTCTAAAGGTATTTTTCTGTTAAGATTCTCCTACACTGCACAGCACTGAGCCAAAATATCAAACACCATTTTCACCAAGAGACAAAAGACTCTCTCCTGAGGCATATTCTGTATTTCCAAATCTTCCCAGAACTCGATATACGAAGCAGCTCCCATATCATTCCAAAGTGAGCCGAGGTCAGAGCTTTGGCTAACCAGTTCTCCGCTTCAGCACACAACGTGATGCCACAAGCCCCATCCAAACCCTGTTACAGTATCAGAATATCACCCCTTCCTCCCCAACCGGCAATAGCTGTAATTGTTTCTCCCCCGTTACTCTATCATTCGACATGCCAAGAAAATTTCAGTTACTAACTTAATTAGGATTTATTACTTTTATTTAGCACGAGACCAGCAAGCTCTCTCTCAGAGCACACAAGAGACACGAATGAAGCGAGCAACTTCCAGTTTCCAAGCTCTCCCAGCGCAGCCGATGCTCGGGAAGTGCCACCTCTTCCGCACCCGGGAGCGAAGCGTCTCCCGCGCCGCCCGGGACGCGCCGGCGATGCTGCGACCCGCGGGTTGCCAGCCTTAAAACCCGCTTTTTTGGGGGGAAAACCCTCCCCGCTTTCACAAAGCCAACACGCAGAAGAAACTCAGCGCGCCAGAAGCCCCGCTCGCGGCACAGCGCCCGCGCACCCGGCGCTGGGAAACTTGTGAGAGCAGGTAACAGGCAGCGCACAGCGAGGAGCCGCCGGAGCGACCCCCGCGGCCGCGCCCTCCGGCTTGTCAGCACCCAAACTTTGGGTCTCCCGGTTCCCCCGCCCGGCGCCCCGGTCCCCTCTCTCCCGCCGGGCGCCAGCGCGGCCCCGGTCTGGCTGCACGGTGCTCGGCGGCCCCGCTCACCTCCCCCGNGCGGCCGGCAGCGGGGCTGGGGGCGAGCCCCGAGTGCTGCGCGGGCCGTAACCCCGGACCCCCATCGCCCAGGCCCGGGGATGCCCCGGGATCCTCCCCAGCCCCGATGGCTCAGCGGGAGGCACATCAGCCGAGTCGGGGAGAAGGGGAAGCCGAGGCAGCAGTGGAGGTGCCCACGGGGCGAGGATCGGCCCGGCAGGACGGCAGGACACCCAGAGGGTGATGAGGGGACAGAGACCACCGAGGCCAACGTCGTGCGGTCCCTTCCTCGCAGTGGCGTGGATGGAGGTTGGAGGATTTCGGCTAAGGGACACCTCCCCGCAGCATCCAGGCCTCCCCGTGTGATCCCTGCTGCACCCACGTCCTCACTAAGGGATGAGGAAATAGCTCAGCCCAGGACCTCCATCCCTTGTAGGGCACTGGGGTTTTAATCTGCATAAACAACGGGAGGGATCTGAGGGAGGGAAGTTGTTGCTGCTCCAGCGTAACAGCACAGGCACAGCGGTGTGGCAAGGACAGAAGTGTAAACCTGGGAAAACACATGTTAACCTTAGCACTGACTGACAGCCCTGGACTCCTTGACTGACACAGCACAAGAAGTTGTTTCCACTCTTTGTACAAAAACGGTAGTGCTGACAACTTCAGCAAAACCAGCAGCGTGTTGGTGCGGCAGCAGACAGCACTGCCTTGTTAAGTCATCATTTCTGCTCCCGGTTTCCAAAAAATTTTTCATGCATGGCACAGTTCAGCTTTGAAGAAACAGGATGAGTATGCAATAAACCACATTTCTTCCCTCAGGAGTTTGGACTTCTCTGGATAAAAAAATCAAAACAACCCATCTCCTGGCATGAGCCAGAGCAGCAGCGGTGGCAGCTGCTTTTGGTCTTTAGGGTGGAGAGCCTTGTGTCCATCAAGGTGGCTCTCTCAGTACAGGGGCCCTGTGCCTGGGCAAAACCGAAATGATGGAAAGAAGGAGGAGAGAGGTGGAGCAGCAAGGCAGCGCACAGAGACCAGGAGCTCAGCATCAGCCAGGGCAGGGGGAATTAGGCCAAGATAAGATGCTGGTGCCGGAAGGCTGGGGTGTCCAGGAATGGTTTCTTCATGGGCAGTGCCAGCTGAGGTGGACATTTGTTAGGCTATTTACTAACTAGCTTGATTTTTAAATTCTAACTAAAATTTAGCTTCTTTTCCCAAAATGTTTCATACCGTCATTTCTACACAGATTCATTTCTGAATTGAGAATAGAGATTAATTAAGAAACCAAAAAAACCCACAAAAGTACCTAACAGCCACCTTTTCCATGATTTTTCATATTAGCAGAGACAACCCTTGGGTATCCATTTTCTCTCAGGGATGAAGGCAGAAAGCTATGTAGACCATGTCATGTCTCCTGCCCAACTGCTTAGCATCATGAAAACCACATGGGAAAATACCACTGAGTGATTTTAGGAGCATTTTGGTACAATCTGGCTTATGGAGAGGCATCAGAAGAGCTAGACCCTGACTACCTAGCTGAACTCAGATCTTGGAGTAGAAATCCTGGTTCTAGTCTGACAGCCTGAAGACCTAAGCCAACAGCCAAGCCCCCAGACGCCCTCAGCTTGGATCTGAATCCAGCCTCTGCACATGCAGACTTTGTAGTCTGTCTCCAGTAGAAATGGGACAGGGATAGGGAAGTTGTGTTCCAAGCAAATTACATGAAATTGTCCAAGTTTTGGTTCCACACAGTTTGGACAGCACAGTTGCAGTCCAGTGAAACTGGAGCTAAAGAGTGAAAGCCAGAAGTGCAGTTCCTCCCCTTAGTTATTGCCACATAGCCCACAGCTCATTCAGTTCCTGTCTGTGGGCAACCACCTCCCACCCAGGCAAGAAGTCACTGTTCCTTCTGCTTAGCAAATGGTTTACGAGATCAAATTTGTGCCCACTAAACAGTTAACTAGTCAGTCTTTTTGGAAAGACCAGGCACCACACCTACTAAGTACTTTGCATCAACAAAGAACTAATTTGTGGAAATCAGACAGAAATAGCTGAAGTCAAGACGAGTTTGAGGTGAAGCTGCCTGAGATTTGCCCACCCAACCAAACAGCTGCCAAAAGGGGAGCACTACCATCCCCTCCTTTTCTCCTTACCCTGCTCAGGGTCTCAGAGCCTCACCAGCTCTGCTGCTTGCCCAGTGCTTGTGTGAAATATCTCATCCTGGCAGGGAAAAAAAAACCAATGAGCCTTTTTTTCTGAATTTATTCTCTGATTCCTTTAGGTGGGACACACTTGGTTGCTACCAGAATTAATTTCATAGATAAGTACCTATGCACGGAGATGAAAGATGCGTACATGAAAGCAAAATTCACTGACAAGCTGCATGTGCTGTGAGGCTATACTTAAAAGCAGAGAGGTTCTTCAGATGGTATCTCACCTTAGAAAGGGCAGATTTCAAACCGTACACCACATTGCTAATGAGGATACAGGAAATCTCATCCATTTTTTCCACTTGATGCAAAAGATCTCTTCCTACAAAGGGAAATGTTGATGTTTCCCTGTATGATTTAGGCTGAAAGAGGAAGCTGACAGGCAGAAAGTCACGGTGAAATAGAAAAACTGGCTCCAACACAAACAAGCCTAAGCTTGACAAAATAGGCTGTAGTTTTAACAAGCAGGTTAGGAGAAGACCAAGGCGGAGGCCCTTAAAGAAATCTACTGCCTTTTGAGGCCAAAAATTTAAAAGTAACATATCTCAAGCAGTTCAGATAGGAAATCCTATATAAAAGGGGGAAAAAAAAGAAACTTCCCAGTTCTCATCCATGTTTTATGAAGCTAAAGTAAAAAAAAAATATGGTAAAAATGATAAGCCTAAAGAATTTATTGTTTCATGTATGGTTTTGACAGGTTGCCAAGAGAATGGTGCTGCTCTATGGAGAGTAGAAGAAATTACATTTTCTTTGCTTTAAATTGTTATAAAATTTTCAGTTCTTTACAAGCCCCCAGATGGTTTTTATAACCCCTTCAAGGGTTGCAACATATTGACTGAGAAATACCGATTTATATAGCAAACTCCACTCTCTTATTGCTGGCAAAAATTACTGCTTTGTATCTGTGTATACACACAGTGGCTGAATATAAATAAAACCCCAAAAATAATGAGATCTGAGGCAAAATCCACCACCTGGCAGTACATTAAGTTGGATGAAATTTCCCTAAATTACACTGGTGTAAATAAGAGGAATACTTGGCCCTAAATCTTTTAGGTGAACTTGGGATTGAGGATTAAAAAGTTTGTACTCTGTTTCACCCTGCAAACAAGCAGACTGCCTTCATTGGTGGCAGAAATAGGGAAACATTTCCAATCAACAGTTCTTCCTTTTTTTATTGGCTTTCTTTGTGTTTATCTGAAGTGTTTTAACTGGGAAGTATTGGTGACTTGGGACACAGCAGACTTACAACAGAATCACCACGGCAGGTGACCTTAGCACCTCAGGAGGAGCAACTCTGAAATGCTTTGCCTGTAATTAGCAAATAATTACTTGAAGCAAACAGTGTGTGCACTATAACCATCTGTATTTTGTACATTCATGAGGGTATAAGACAATTTTTACTGAACGGTGACTTCACAAAGAATGTTTAAATCCAGGAGTGGACCATGAAGAGCTCATATCCCTTGAGTGACTAAGCCTGTGCTTTTCCTCTTGCCCACACTCCTGTACAATCAGGCTGGTGGTTTGGCTCACTGGGTGACTCTGCTCACTGCTGAGACTGCCTACATACAAAATACCAGAGTACCTGGTGCTGTACCGTAGCTCAGGAGGAGGTAGCACCCCATTCTTCCTGTACCTCAGGGTTAGGTGGTCACTCAGAACACTGGGAGTGTGATTTTAGTTCCACTGAAGGCAGGAGGAGAGATGCTGGTGTTCCCAGGAGAAGTCTCTGTCCACCCTATCTGAGGCTTTTCTGGAGCAAGAGAGAGCTCTTCATTTTGGTGCCTTCCTACTTTGCATTAAAGAATTAAATGCATTTGAGCAGGCAGAAGGAAAGGAAGAATATGGCATCGTAGCTTCATATTTAAGTCATCCTTTGGGAGGGTGGAGACTGCAGTTCTGCTCCTGGCTTGCCAGGCAGAATACTTTTGTATTTTACATTAGTCAGCCAGTGGATAAAATACATGAAGAACCCTTAGGCTGGGCAGAAAGTTTAACTGATATTCTTGTACTCAGCATCTCCTCTGCTTCTTTGCATTGCAATACCTCACTCTTCTTGGAGCTGAGCCTTAACCTGTGCCCTGTAGCTCTGCACAGGGAAAAGCAGAACTGCTGCACTAAACTTTCTGGCAGTTTTCATTATGCAGATTTTGAAACCTTTAGATCACAAACTTTCTCTGTCAAGGCACGCACACAGCTCCCAGCTCCTTCAGCCCCCGTCTCGGCTGAAGCCGTCTCACGCTGATATTAAAGCAGCAGTGAGCTGCTTCCAGATTACCTTGGATTTGTGTGGATTTAGGGCTAAATCCCATCAACGAAGCTGCTGCTTAAACTTTTGCACACTGCGTTTAAGTTGTAAGACCCAAGTGAGCAGAGCTGGCGAAGTTTTAGTGTTGGTTCAACTATTCCTGCGCACTTGGACAGCTGTTGAAAGAGCAGGCAGCAGAACAGCTCCAGACCTGAAAGAAGGCAGCAAAGCAGACTTGGCAGAGGGAAAAAAGCACAGGCAAGTCAGCTGGCTCAGGGGAGGCAAGGCAGAGGAACGAGCCCAACGCACAAACAAAGCAAATGGCAGCCTTGAGGCTGGCCCAGGTCCTGGGGGGGCAGAGCCGAGCCCCGGCCAAGGCATGGCTGCTTCCCAAGGCCGAGACAGACGTATGTGGGCAACGGGGTCAGCGAGGGGGATGATCTGAATGAATGGCACCGTTTTTTGGCTGAAATTTGCCTGTTACTTCAGGCTAGAAATAGTGCCATTTGCCATTGTAAATACCCTATTCAAAAACATGGTCTCTATGGCACTCAGCTGAAGGACTAAAGCTCTCATCTGCAACTCCTCAGTGCTAGGAAAAGCCAGCACTCCTGCGTCAAGCCTAAATTAACTTCCCTCGGTGTGGGCAGGATGTAGCGCTTAAACTCCTCTGACATGTATTTCCTAGAGACAAATGGCAATTCCCTCTGTGGCCCATCATTTACTATCTACATAAAAGCAGAAGGAGATGATTAGAGTGGGGAACTGCCCTGCTCTTTCTATATTTAGTGCCCTGTCAGCTCAGCCTGTAACATTCTGCTATTCAGTTGTAAATAATACTCTAAGGAGGGGAATAAAATGAATATCAAACATGGAGAAGCTGGTATAGAAAAGCAGACAAAAGACTGCAGGTCCAGAACACACAGGAATAAACCTTCTACTTGGGTTTAAAAGCTGAAGGAGGCATTAATGGAGCTCATCTCACCACCTGCCCCATGTCTGGGAGTGATAGGGGGTTGCAGTCTTTGGGGTCTTACAGCAGAAAGCTGAATAAATCAGTCTAGCTCCTTCTGCCTGGCACCTGCCAATATCATCTGACGTGAAGGCTTCCAGCACTATACCTAAAGGAATTCTCACATTTATATTTCAAAGAGTGCTGGGAGGCCACACATATTTCTTTTACATGTATGTATTTAAATCTATTCAAATTTGTTCCTCTTAAGAGTGAATTCCTTATCATGAATCATCATTGGGACTTATTAGCTTAAACTCTACACTGCACACACTAGTAAGGAAAAATACAAACTATATATATGCCTTGAATTATCCTGTGGTAGCTGGACATCTTACAGCAATAAATAGATTTTCTAGCAACAACCTTCTGAGGTAAAGTGGAATATTCCCATTTTACAGAACAGTAATGGAGTTGAAGTGGTCAGTCCATGGCTGTTCAGGAAATCTGTGGAAATGACCCCTGATCTCTAGTACTTCAAAATCCTTGCTAACCCACAGGACCAGCTTCTTCTAAAACCAGATGGAAAAGCAATGCATAAAGGAAAAGAACAAAGAAAAGGGTTTGGTTTGGTTTGGTTTGGTTTGTTGCCAATGAAGAGTAAAAGAAGAAAGCCATTAACAAAGCATTTTCCCATGTGATTCAAATTAGGGCAGCCCATAATGGCTGAAGACAATTATGCTTTTATTCTTTTTCAGTGATATTTTCAAATTTGGGAAAGTTTTTGTTGTTCTTTTGCCATTCAACATAAGTAAGTTGAGTTTGGTTCCACCACCAGAATGATTCACTGCACTGAAGAAATTCAGAACATCCCCAGTAGAGGAAGTACATTACTAAATTTTAAATCTTGACCACATCAATACAGATTTTTCTGTTCTGGGAAACAATTTGTCTACAGTCTAGAGGAAGTGCTCTCTAACAAATGAAAAATGAATCTTGTATGGTAAACCCCACTTAAGTTCAATGGGTTGTTGTTTTTTTTTCATGAGTAAGAAATGAGTAAAAACAAACAAATATCCTTTTGGATATGAACCAAAAAGACACATAAAACATTAGTCAGGCTTTTAGCCATAACCTACTTGGAGATCCACGGTCTCAGTGAGGTTTTGGTCATGCTCTTCAGGAAATACACAACACATAGTTTACTCAAGATAACTTAATGCAAACAGCTTGAGGCATTTTGGTTACAAGCTGTAGGTTTCTTTATTACTGACTCATTCTGGATACCTGGCGCTGGCTCCACATTTTGCCTGAGACAGGTTTTTGTAGATTTTAGTTTCTTCAGTTCTTTCAAACTGAAAAAGAAGAAAAGAGGCTATAAGGATTGTAAAGCAAAAAAAATATAACACACACAAGAATTTTAATCTTGAAGTTTCTATTCCCTGTTTTATGGATTCTTTTGTCTGAAAACTCCCAAAATTCAATTTTTAAAATAAATATTTATGAAACAAACATTTGCAAAATGTGCTTGCCTGCCAACTCCAGTGAATACTTACTGATTAACCATTTTTCCAAGACTACCTGGGTGTTTTTATACTCTCAGCTCATAATGCAGTTCAGTGCATTGCCTTCTCTGAGAGCTCACACTGAAGCAGCAGCACATGAAGGCACTTTGCATTTGATTGAACAGAGTTTGGATCTGTTCTGTTCCACATGCTGAACTGTAAGACATGCTTGCATAATCTATTTGCAAGAGTAAACCAAAAGGCCTGGAAGAAGGGACATTTGATATGATAAATAATGGGAAGTTGTAGAGGTGAGGCATTTAGGACTATTTCCTGCATTTTATTGATAGGGAAACAATAAAAAGCTAATAGTCTCTCCAGAGATTTGCAGATTAAGAATTCAGGTTTTTGGTTTGGGGTGGTTTTGTTGTGTTTTTTCCACCCACTCAAGTGACTTTTGGGGCTAACAAGTACATTGTATCCTCTGAGGATAAGTTCTGAAGAGAAATTCAATATTCAGCCCAAGAATATTAAATCAGTGTTGATTACTATTCTCTTTCAGAGGCCTGTAGAGACGAACAAGGTTCAGGCTTTTGATTTCAGCCTGCTTGGATGAAACAGGCTGCTGCTGAGCCTGTTGGAGAAAGCAAGCTATGGGGCTGCTCAGCCGGCAGTAAACCCCTAAAGGACAAAGAGTCCAGAAGAGAAATGCTATGGCTTTGATTCCCCAAAGGTTCAAACCACGCTCTGAAATACTTAGCAGCTGCAGCCTGTAATCAGTGGCCGCTCAGGCAGGAAGGAAACCCAGCAGCAGCCAGGGCTCAATGCAAATGCCCCTCGCTCCTGCCTGACCCGGCCTGGCTGCGCTTTGTGCACCAGGGCTTGCCCCAAGCACGGGACTTCCAGCTTTCTGTTCCCACCGTCTTCCCTCCTCACAGGGCAGCCAGACCTGACACCTCAGCCAAACCTCAGCATCTCACAGCCTGCCTTTTTCCCAAAACAAAGGCAGCTTGAGTTTGCAAGCTAACGTGACACACAAGAAATCCTGCTTTGGTAGTTGTGCTAAAATAATGTGTAAGATGGCAGACCAGGCAGTCTTTGGCTAAAAGTAAAGGCTTTTTGCCTTTCCAGTAATGAACATACTTCAGGTCTTGCTTTGGAAACACTGTTATTTCTTAGCAAGATATTTCTGGTCTCTTTATTTTCCTGCCTGCACTTAAAACTCTGATCATGCTAATGATCTTCACTTTCTGTGCCTTCTGTCATGTTTTTTGTGACCTCTCTAGCTCTCTAGGGCTTGGCAATTAAAAACTTAACTCTGGTTAAGGCAAGGTTTTTTATATACATATGTATATAAGTTTTATATGTATAAAGCACCTACCATCATATTGATAAACACTCTTTTTCTATTTTCACCAGTTTATTTCTCCATTCACCACCTCTGGTGTATTTGATGCCTCAGTGTCTTGGGTTTGCCCACTCCCTTCTGCATTCCAGCATGAGCTTCTTCCAGGAATGCTCTCTGTTTGGGAGGAGAGATTCTTGCCTATGGTTCAGTCCAGACATCCCATTGAGTGAGTTTGTGCTGCAACAGTAAAGACAGGATTAACTGGTCCAAAGCTTAAAGACTTCATTTGAGACAGGATGGGAAAGGTCCTTTCCCCTGGCCCCTTCTCAGAGCTGGAGTTCAGGCTAACAATTTCTTAAGTGACATTTCGTTTTCTGAAGGCAGAAGTAGACTGAATGTTTCACAATTCAAATTCATTCTTTCAGAAGAGGGTGGAGTTTATTTTAATAATGCCACATTAATTTGTGATTTAATGTCTCAATTTTCTGAGGCACAAGAGCAGTCTGTTTTGGAGGAGTGGTGAAAAAAAAAAAGATGAGGTCAAATCTAATTCTTTAGATTTAGTTTCTACTGTGCTTTAGGACTAAAGTACCAACTATCCACTAGCAGTCAGTCTATAAGAAAGGTTTAATATAGTACAATACATGGTGAATATATGAAAACATATGACATATGTTTGGGGATTGGGTTTTTTGTTTGTTTGTTTGTAATTAAAAGGCAAAACTCAGCAGCACTATGGGAGACAGACACTCTTAAAAAATAGAGAAACAGTAAGGTTCAAGAAATTTTTTTACAACTACCAGTAACAGAACAAGCCTCTTTAATCACAAAAGACATTTCTTTAGTACGAGCAGCTAGACTGAAGCTTAAATACAGTACATCTGCTCAGGTCAGTGCTCGCAGGGAACGATACCACAAGGGAAAAACAAAGGAAGCGGGGGACACACAGGATGCTGAAGTGTTTCCCAGGCCTCAGCAGTGCCATTCCCATGGTGTGTGGGTGTTGTGGACAGATGCAGCCCATGCTCTTGCCCTGTGGTTATCCTCCACAACTTCCCACCCACTTCATTTATTTCTGTCCCTTTTGGTGGCAGTGCCAGGTCCAACTCTGGCCAGATGGCCAAGGCCAGGCCCTGCCACGCGTGAGGTTGTCCCTGCCGGTCCCCTTCCCCACTGCACCAGCACAAGCTCCTTCTCTTTCTGAGGCTTCAGCAGGTGGGCCCATCCATGAATCCTGACACCACTAGGGAAGTGAGGGAAGATATTCAGTCTGTCCCAGGCTGGTCACCTTGCACCGTGCCAGAAGCTGGGAGGCTGGACAGTTGCACCAGCCAGTGGCTCCCTCTGGAAGTAATTAGGCACACTGAAGTCATCGTGTGGGGCTGAGCAGCTCTGGTGGAGCACATTTCCCTCCCACGTCTGAACCTCTGGCTGGTGCCCAAGTACCAGGAGTGTCCCTTCCTGAACAGAGGATGTTGCCACAGTGATCCATCTTGCTGTGGCTCCACAGAGAGCGACTGTCATTTCCACAGCTATCATAACAGTTCTGGGGTGTGTTCCAGTCTCCAAGCTGTGTGTGCTGTCTGCAAACCACATGTAAGCTGGTGGGCTCATGGACCAGTCCCAGAAAAACCTCAGCTCTGCACCAAAGTCTCTCTCTCAGGGTCTCCCCTGGGTCAGCACCTTTTCACCTCAAACACATAGCCCAGCAGACCAGAGATTAAAGCTACCCCTTAACCAAGACAGGGCACAGTGAACCAGAGGCTGTCCCACATCACCTCCTTCTAAAAGAAAAACAAACGTGACTTTTTCTATTTTTGTTGTGCTGGATAGATAGCTCTGCCTTCCCCACTGTGTTTCAGTGTCATAAGAGGGGACATAAATCAAGGTCCAAGTCCCCAGGCCTTCTCTGTGCTCATCACTGCATGGACTACCTCAGCCACACAAGAATCCTTTTTTTTTTTTTAGCTGCACTGAGATGATCTGTATTTTACTTGCAGCTTTTGTTTTGTTCTAGTCCTGGCTTGCCTCCATCCACTTTTGTCAGCTAGGATTTTGCTGCTTTGTTTCCCAGTCGCACCATTTGGGCCCAGTGGATAAGCTGTTCCGTCAGAAAGCTCCCACACAGGCAACAGCATCCTTGGCTCAGGCTTGCTCTTGCCCCATCAGGCTTGACAACACTTCAGAAATGATTGATGTGGTAGCCCCAATGCCCTCCCTTGAGATGACAGCACTCAGGAAAGCTGTCAGTGTTCAAGGAGAAAGGATCACTGCAGAAATGATGGCTCATTTCAGCTTATCTCCAGAGCCACTTACTCAAAGATCATAAATACATGGATTAGGGTTACTACCTTCATGAGTTCCTGCATAGTTGACACTGAGAGCTGTATTTCTGTGGTAGAATGTGGATGTGCCTCCCCTGAGTAACAATGCTATGAAGCAGCCAATATCTACAGTTCATTTGGTGCACTCTGTGGTTCAGAGGTCATGGAGGGCCATGTAAAACATCTGCCCAGGTTCAAATAACTGCAGATAAGTCCCCTCATAGAGGATTCCTCTAATTGTGCCTGGAGGGGTAAGAGGCACATGGTGTGTGAAGCAACAGGAGTCAGACACCTTATGTTGCACTGGCCTTACGTTATCATTCTCTTGCCCTGTGGCATCAGAGGAAGCTATTTTTGGCAATTATATCATCAGGAAGGTCCAGGAAGGTAATCCAGATGGCTATGAGCTGCATAAAGCAAATTCAGCTTTTCTTAGGAATTTCCCACTTGTTTCATACACTGGACTAAAGGTAGTGCTCTTACCTGCTGCCTTTTTGCCTGCCCCTTGTGACTGGTATTTGTTCAGGCTGAACAATCATTTGTGTTAAATAAATGGCACATATCAAACCACTGGTTTTAGTACCTTGTAAGAGAAAGGCTGGGTATTGGGCCTAAAGTAGCTCTGAGAGACCTCAGAGCACCAGCCTCTCACATCCATCCATTTCTTCCAAGAGCACTTCAGATTCCCTGTGCTTCTAGGGAAATCATTTCTCTCTATTACATCTGGTCAGTCCTGACCTCAGAGGTGCTCTGGACTTTGCTTTCTTAGGGTGGCTATTTCTGTCACAGAAGAGCTCCTGGTAGCTTGCCATGGTTTCTCTCAATAAATCTCCACATACCCAATTTTTATAAGCTTTTTTTCCATGTTAAGTGTTGAGCAATCTAATATGACATCATTTGTACTGAGTGTTCACTATCAGGAAGAGCAGAGAACTGCCTACTGGATACTATTTCCTTTCAGAGGCAAAACAAAGACATTTTTACTAAGCCTGACTGTTTCAGTCAAATACAGCAAGTCTGACCCCAGCCTTTCACACGTGTGTAGAACCAGTGTCAGGCAGCCACCAAACACCACAGAGCTCCCTCACCTTTCAGCAGTGGTCTGTTCACACTTGCAGAGCAACACAGGACAACTGAATTCCAGTTCAGCAGCATTTAGAGTCCAGTTTGCATAGAAATAAATAATTACCCAAGCATCAAAGGCAGAGAGTCAGAACCCCGTATCCATACACTGTATTCAACATGCACGGAACCTTGCTGGTCTCTTTTTGTGATCATTAGGATTGGCTCGTTCTAAGGTGCTATTATTAAACAGAGTCAAGGTACATTACGTCTCTGCTAATAACCCTCATACTTTCAGGACTCGATTTTCGAGTTTCCTGTTTGCACACACATCTCTTGGCAATGGCAGGGCAACTGTGAGCACAAAAGTGGCATCTGTGCACACACATGGCCAGCTACTTACCAGCTGGACTTGGACTGCGCTCCCAGGAGGGACACACAGATCCCTCGGAGCAGTTGATTCCTAGTTCTATTAAGTTACTGTCAAAACAGTGCAGTAATAGAGCAGCAGAAGCTAAAAGCCGACTCCGAGCAATGTAGACAAAACTGAGCTCATGGATCACTCAAGAAGTGCCAGCAGCTCCTTTGATTTTGCATCCATCTTTCCTAAACAAGCTGCATTCAGCAATTCACACCTCACACCTCAGGCTAAAACATTTCTTTTCTTGTTCAACCCTCTTGCCAAGTATCCCTTATATTTTATTACCAATTCCTATTATTTGGACTAAGTTATTCCCTTGGTATGTCTGGCTACCTCCCAGCTGCCTCTGACACCAACAGAGACGAAGTGGGGGAAACAAAAGCAGCAGATGCTCTTCCCTCAGTCCCCATCACACGCACTGCCCTGCTCTCAGTGCTCCATCCCCAGACCTCGGTCCTCTCTCCATCCTTTCTGGATCTAGAGAGTGGGAGAACTGCCACTGCTAGCAAGTGGGATGGAGATAAATGCCATTTTCTTCTTAATATTTTATAATAATCTCTGTCAGAATGTTTTAAAAAAATCCAAAATAAAAACTTAAAAAACCCCCAAACAATCAAAAAAAACAATGCAAACCAAAAAACTCCACAAAACAAACCAGCCAAATTCCATTGTCCTCAACAAATCTCCTTGTCCTCAGGCTCTTCACATTTTGCTTTTTGGTGCCCATTTAACATAGACTCCCTTAACGCTGGCAACTATCATGAATTTTGCTGTGTCTAGCTGGAAATCTCTAAGCAGCCATTTGAATATCAGGCACTTTAAGATACATCATGACAGCACCATCTCTATTCACACTTCTCCAATATGCCCTTGATAAATCATCTACTATATTTTCAACTCCTTTTCTGGATTGGCATTCAAACCTTCACTTGGTATTTCTGGAGTGTTAACAGCTGTCTCCCTATTCCTGGTGAATACTTAGCGAAGGTTCTTGAAAATAATCTCAAACACCCAGTGATCTGTTCCTAGGGCTGCTCAAGTTTTCCGTAGATGCACTGTGGAGACCATGAGGGGCACTACTGTTGCAGTCACCCCTTGTGACACTGGCATCTGGGTTTGCTAAATCCTGCTTGAGATTAGAGATACACTTATAAGAGACAATGCAGAGGTGGCATGGGAGATAAGTTGCAACATAAAAAGAGCAGATGGAGAACTGAGGCACACTTGGCTTTCAACCAAACATGCAGAGCATGCTCTGTATAAAATAGGAGAGAACAAGGAGGTGGCACTGAAAACCCTTAAATCTGTCAAAGGAGAAAACAAACAATTCTGGATTATTAACAATGACCCATTTCACAATTCAGAAGAAAAAAAAATCCAGTGGCCAAAGATTTAGCTAGTTCTCTGGGGGCTTGGGTTCAGTCCCTGACCTGTGAACAAACTCTCAGTGCAACCTTTAGAAAATCGCTTCATTTGCTTTCATCTACCTCCCTGTCTGTGAAATAGGAAAAGTGCCATTTCTTTACTGTGGTGCCAGACAGAAAGAATTTGGAGCATGGAGGTGCTCAGATGTCACAGAGTCTACTACTGCTCCTAAAAAAGTTGAATATTCCTCATCTTAACGAGTGGTTTTTGATGTGCATGCAACAGAGGGTAGCTAGCAAAATGAAACAATTAGTTCTGTGACATTTTCAGCTGCCTAATGAGTTTCTCTTCTTCTTGTCACACAAGTATTTCAGAATTGGAGCTTGTGTTACCAGTGCTCAATATTTTATGCTTTTTCAGCCTGAAATTCAACAGCTGTTTCAATATTGCAGCTGGAGCCAACATATTCCATATAGACTTTCCTCAGTATGTTGCCATTTTTTAAAACATTTGCCATGCCTCTTTGCTTTTCATGGCTTGATCATGGCTACCTCTTCATTAGAAATCTGGCAGCTGAGTTTTTCTCCTACAAATGTGTGAACTGAGTTTGCTTTAATGTCAGTGAGAATAATTTCTCTGAATACTCAGGTTTCTGTCCCAGCACTTTCCCCCCACTCTACCAAGCTGCACATCATGTGCTTGTTAGTCAGTTTTCCACAAAAATACCACAAAAGTCATGCACAATACTGCTCTTTCCAGCCTTCCTACTTCTCTTTGTAGGTTCAAGAAGGTATTATATTTATCACACATGTTATTGCAGGGCTTTTTTTTTTGGTCCAGACCTTGTTTCTTGGAGCTGGTCCAGAAAAAAATTTCCTTATGACAGCTCTATATGCTATTGTTGTTAATATTGTTCTCTCAAAAGTACTGTACTGCATTGAGGATAAGCCTCCTTTTTACTCATCCTGATACAGTAAAAATCCATCTGGTGGGATCTGTACTCTGAAATTGGCCTTTCTCTCCTGTCCTGAACTAATCTCCCACTTACATTTCCTGTCCTGGCTTCACCAGTTCTAATGACAAGGGATGTAAGAGTCTTGCTTCCTGCTATTAGGAATCATTACAATGCCTGTATTGATTTTAAAATTAAACTGACACTATCTTTGTCACCTGTACATAGATAAATATTCTTTCGAGCTTTTCATTCCTGCTGTGTCACACATCCCACAAGAAGGAGCCCCTTTCTTTGTTGGAAGGATTCTCTGCAGCAGATCCATCACTGTCCAGGGCTGGAACACACCTGCAGATTATTATTTCTGAAAAGCTTTCAGTCATGTACTTTGGACCACTTGAAAGAGATTTCTTTTTTATTACAGTATTTAGGACAAAGGAAAATAGACCTTTGTATTTGATAGTACTTGAAAGTACTATGAGGAAAGTGGGAAAAAGTACCTCTTGTGTGAGCCTTCCTTCACCTTCTGGGTGCCTCCTTTTTCCCTTGGTTCCTTCTTTCTCCTCATGGGGACCCTGCTCTCCCACGAGCCCTGCTGGGTGAGCCTTGTCCTGCCACCCTGGGGCTCCGGGGGCACAGGGGCAGCCCAGCATCGAGGTGCTGACAACAAAGAAACCTCATGGTGACCCACATCTTCCCAGGGCTCAGCCAGGCAGAGCAAAGGGTTAAAAAATTGTGAGGAATTTCTCTGTGAGCCGTGGAAAGGACTAAGAAAACGGAAACTAGCCTGAATTTAAACTGAGGACCTCATTCTTCCGCCAAGCCATTCGGTTTCTTAATCAACTGGGGCCTTGTTTCACAGTCAGTCATCAGAGGCCTTAGAAAGTCGTTCAGACAAATCTGTAAGGGGAGATCCACAAAGGATGTCTTTTCTGTGGCACTCTCTACCTAGAATATGCAATGCTGGGGACAGGGTGCCCTCAGTGGTGCTTCTGTACCGTGCAGCACAATGCACAATGATGCTATAGGATACTTCCACTGCTGGGCTCCTGCTTATTTAAATATGCATTTAATTAAGGAAAGTACTGTAGGAAATTAAGCAACGAGCTTTCCCAGTGGGTCTTCTCCTCCTTCCTAGGAGAAAATCTTTCTCAGGTTTCGAAAGTGCTGCAGTCTGCTCCGAGTCAGACCTTTCTTTCTCTCATTAGCTCTGCAGTCCTGTCGCTTACTAGATTTCCAGCTTCTAAGGAAACAATTCCTTTTTTTTTTTCCCCTCAGTCTGGTAATGCTTTAAATGACTTCTGAGAACTACACTTTTAATACTCATTATTATCGAGTCAGGAGAAAAAAAATACCTCACATAATAGCAGAAATCTGATTATTCTGGGGAACTTTGAAATTCCCTTCTCCAGTGGTATTCTTTGATGTGCCTATTAAATAAATAATGATTTTTACATCTAAGGTTTATCTTACAGTGCAAATACACCATTATCCTCAGTGTAAAAACACTTTTCATTGTTAGCCACCGTAAACATGAGCTGAAGCTGTGATTCAGGAGTGCTTGAAGCTGACCTGCCCAGGTATGGGGCAGTGTAGTTTTTTCACACTAACAACTTGCGAAGGAGAAATGGGCCATGGAGACAGAGGCACTGCAACAGGGGGAGGGAAAGAAGAGGTTAGATCAAAATAGAAATGTCATGCAGGCAAAAAGAAACTAGCAGGCACTCTAAAGACAGAAACACATCAGATTAGAAACAGAATATGAGTCTTTTCATAAGATTTTTCAATCACAGCCTCAGGCACTTTGTATGACAGCGGGAAATAGGATGACATTTCTGGAATGGCACAGAATTAAAAATAATAATAAAAAAGATCAGAGTTTACTGGAGAAGGAATCCACTAAAGACTTCAGAGATGGTACATGCAGGACATTATTATGTAAAGCCACCTACAGTAATGTATTTTTATGTGTTTACTTGGTGTGATAATGGCTTTGACTGTTAAGTGTGCACTCTGGAGTGCAGCACTGCTCAGTACCTGTTCAGATCTCTCCAGGTCTGCCAGGACTTGTGCTCTGTGCCAGTTGCTTGTTCCCCTCACTGTCCCCCTGGGAGGCTGGGAACTGCCTCATTTGCAGCCCGGGATGGAGCTGTGCCTCTGTGGGCAGGAGCAGGGCCAGGCTGCGCATCCTGAGCTGCAACAGAGGAGCTCTTGTAGAGCCCACAGGCTTTCGTGGGGAGGTGAGTTATCAAGGCAGTGAGAGAGCCCCAAACCTCTCTTCATCCTCTGACTTTCACCCACAGCATCCTGGCGTGGGGAAGCCCCTCTAATGCCACACACAACCCGTGTTCACATCGGTTTGGGTGCCTGGTGCTGCACTGGTAGGCAGGACACTTGTGGAAATGCAAGGGGCTCCAAACCCACCTGCCTGAGGTGGGCACCCCTCTAGGCAGTCTTTAGCTGCGTGTGTCAGAGAACATCCCCTGCAGCACCACTCTGTGAGCCAGGAGAGGAGGAGCGTGTGGGACTCACGGCAGGGGAGAGTGCACACCAGCACCGGGCACAGGGAGAGCACAGTGAGCAGGACAGGGAAGCACAACCTGGAAGAATTACCATGTTTTTTCCCGCTTTTATCCACACTTTTATGTCCTGATTTCTCTGAGGTTTTGAGGGTTCTTTTTGTTTTGTTTTGGTATGTTTTGTTTTGGTTTTTGCGTCACAGAAGTCTTCTGTCTCTCACTTTCAGTTCCCACCTATGCCTTTCCAAAATTTCCCTGATCTGCTGCTCTTCCCAGAAGTACTGTAACCTTTTGTTACCACTCTGCAAGCACACTCATCAGACAAGACTGAAAGAAGCAATCACCACAGGCTTCTCACCACAGAGAAGCAATCTTGTGCTCTGTAAGCATGGCCCTGTGCAATAGATTGCTGGAAACTGGGAACTTACCCTGCCAGAATGCTGCTCTTCCCCTTGTTTCCCAAAACAAACGTCCATTTCCAGAAATCAGAGGTGATAAACCTGGGAAGTGTTTACACCTGGAATGGAAAAGCTGTGTTTTAAATGAAGGCATAAGAAGAGCAGTGATGAAAAGGCTGTTTAGTTTGGGTTGTGTTCCATTGCAGTCCTGTGTGAGTACTGAGCCCCAGACCCTCTCCAACCCTTCCCATCCCTGTGCTGAAACAGGAGCAAGAAATAGTAAAGGAAATGGAAGAGAGCTGTGATCAGTAATGAAGTGAATGCGAGAGAGGATGTTTATCTGGAAACCAGAGCTCCTTCCTGGCCTCCAGACTGTTCACCTGAATAAATGTATCAGCAAGCCCCATCAAACCACCTTTGGCTGGCTGGTTTCTTCCAGTGATATTTCCAAAAGAAGGCTTCTCGGTTTGCAGTTCTGCTTGCTGGAGCTTGGTGCAAGGCTCCAGGTTTTGTGTGCTTCCTACATGAAGTAGCTAAGAGGAGCTTTCAGTGTATTTCTGATTTTGTCTCCTGAGCTGCTGGATCCAGTTCAGCCCTGAGCATTATCCACATTGGCTTCTGTGCAGTCCAGTTTCTTTTTACTCCATCCAGTCAAAGTGAAGGCTATCAAACAGAGCAACATTTCTCCTTCAGCCCTACCAGATGGGGCCTCCTAGGTCAGAGCCTTGTATGCATAGTTATGGCCTGACACAAACTGAGCCTACAGTGAACGTCATCTGCCTTGTACTGGGTGAACAATGTGGTCCAAGTCAACCTACGGCTCAGGGATACCCAGAGGCAAGAGAAGGGAGAGGGTGGGAATGCACATGTGGGATGTGAGGAGGCCACCTCTGCTGCAAGCAGCTTGCATTTAAATTGGATTAAGTGTTTCATGGATCTACACCCTTAGTTACATGGGATTTAGCTTCCAGGCCACTCTTAGTCATCACAGTTTGCAGCGTCCCTCCCAGAGGCCGCTCCACAAAGTGTGTGCCACAGCACCCCATCATTTCCAGCACTCCTGCTCCCTTGTTTGGCCTGGAAGCTGATGGAAGGGTTTCTGCCTGTCAGCCCGCCTAGTTCCTTACCAGTCAGGGTAGCCAAGGCTGTACCTGCTGTGAGCACCCCTCCAAGGCTCCTCTCAGACTCAGGGATGCAGTTGCCAAGGGAAGCTTTGGCCCTGGGGTCTGTCCATGTCACAGCCCAGGAGCTGTGCCTGCTGTGGGCAGGAGTGACCAGCCCAATGACGCTGCTGCTGCCCATCAGTCAGCATCAGCGCAGCTCCAGACAAACATGTTTAGCATCTCCAGAGCAAGCTGTGATTATATCCTGGGCAGCACAAAGAGCCACAGGCAGGTAAATTAACAGAACAAAAATTAGCTCCAGTCTGTGTGGCTTGCCAAATTGCAGTTGGTTTCATGTCCTCATTTGGGTTCAAACACGATAGCAGTTCCCAGTACAACACAAGACTTAGAAAAAGGCCTAAACCTGGCACAGTGGGGATGGCAGCTCGTGCTGCCTCAGGATGAGCTAATCAAATTACACAAGAGGAAGAGGGTGGCAGTGCTCAACTTTCACCTTTTCTGAACTGTTGCAATTTTCCCAGAAGGGTGTTGGTTCTTTCAAGAAATCCAGTCATCTGTAGATTCACATAGTGAAAGTGCTTGCAGGTACTTTAAGAAGCAGCCATGGGCCACACATACGGTTCTCACCCCAAAGTCAGCTAAACAGCCTTGCTTCTCCTTTTCTTTACATCTGTGGCAAGGCATGGCAGCACTTTCCCAGTTCAGCAGAACTTGTGAGCGTGCCCAGAGCTTCATCCAGCTGCTTTGGCTGCAGTTCTGTCACTGGGTAAGTGAACCTTAAATGGACGTCACTCCGGTCCTCTCCTTGCCCTGCCACTGGCTGCGTGCTCCCATCTCTCTTCCTTACATCAATGCTGATATTTATCTGACCTCTGGAGCTGAGTGGAGCTCCAGCTGCCAGTTGGGCCAAAAACTAACTCCACGAGGAAAAAGGAATATGTTTTTGCTGGTTTAAATCATTTCCATAAAACCAGACCCGATCTGAACCCTCTATAGGACAGTCTCAAATGGTAAGCTGCTGTAAACTTAGGCTCCTCTTGTATTTCTCATCCTGCAAGATGTCAGATATGTTTCACAACCATAGACAAATACATTTTTGAAAACATGAGTGTATCTAAAGACCTTGTTCTCCAGAAAGTCTTTCTTTCTTAACTCAGGGGGAAAACCCCAAGTCTGCTTCTAAGAATTTCTTTTTTGAAGCGTATTCAGGAAACAAAAACTTGCAAGATTATTACCCCCTTCCCCCCCGCCCCAAATGAAAAACAAAGAAAAAGGGAAAAAAAAGAGGAGAGACAAGAAAGACTATTCCAGTTGAAGAAGCAAAAATCTTGAATAATTTCTCATAGTCTTTTACTGGAATCCAATAAACACATTACCAAATTACACTGTATATTTTACTAGGCTAACTTATCTCTCTGTGTATTAGAGGCACAGCTTGAAGAAAAACAATAAAAAATATTAACTGTCTTTGTATAACTCAGTAGAGTTATAAAAGATCTAATTGAATAAACTACATTTGACAAGAACAAATGGTGACATTTCCATGTAATGTTGTCTTTTTGGCTTCCTGACAAAGAAAAGCTTAAGGAACCATGAGTTTTGTTTCCTAAGGGCAAGTTCTTCTACTTGTATCAACTCAGCAATCAATAATAAAGTATGAGAATAAGCACTTTTAATTTATGAACTGTATACTTTGAGCGAGTTTAATAGTTTAATCTTACGCACGTTGCCCTGAGTGTTTATTTTTGTTGTACTGCATAGAACTGCTTAATGGAAAATACTGCATTAAAGCAGTAAAGCAGCCATATATGTAGGAAATCAGAAAAGGAATAATTACAACACAGTGAAATTAATACTGTGCTGATTTCTTGTAAGCAGAAGAGCACCATTACATTGAGGGGGAGCAAAACCCCAAACAGGGAGCTTGCACTGAGCATCAGATGACCAGGCTTCCTCTTCCCTGGCAAACATTTGTCACTCTTTCCCTCAAAGAGTACAGTTCAGCACTCCTGAATTTTGATATTTGGCTTAGGTGCAGTTTTGTACCCAGCTCCCAATTCTGTCGGTGTGGCTTGTCCAGCATGTCCCCTCCAAATCACCACTGCAGTGGATCTGCCAGCTTGCATGAAGCTGGGAGTCAGCCACGAGGGGTTACGTGTGTTGGCTTAAACTGACCTGGAAAGGGCTTACCAACAATAACACTTGTCTATAAAAATATCACTCCTATTTGTCTCTGGGAATAAGGAGTGGACTTTTATGAGACTGGCTGTGGAGTGAATCACTGCTGTCCATTACTCACAGCTGAAACTGGATGTGACCGGCACTTGGTGTTAGGCAGAGGGTGGCTTTTCCCACCTAGCTCTTGTTCAGACCTGATAAGGATTTTCACAGTGTGTATTTATCCTGTCAAAAGCAGGATAAAGCTCTTTCACTATGGACTACTAATGTTAGGCACAGACAGGCTTCTGGTTGCCATGCAGATGATAATGTTCCAGTGAATTTCAGTTAATATTAAATGGAAAGTGGCTCAATCCGCACATCTCTCTAGAAACAGCAAACCAACCATCTCGAGAATCAATATTGATAATACTCTGCATGTGAAGCAAAAAAAATAAACACAGCAACAAGGAGCACATGGCACGTGGTGACTCCAGTAGCTGTAAAGAAAGTGCAATACCATGCAACAGGAAAAGCAGGACATTTAAAAGAGAGCAAATTCTTCAGAACTGTATTCTACTGAAGACCAGGCATTATCAGATTGCAGATCATCTATACATAGCCACAAGCTTTACTTGCCAAATCCACGTTCTGGTGTAGGTGAGCACCACGGGCGGGAGCAACACACAGGAAGAAGAGGCAGACCCAGGCCAGCTGACATGTAGATCATGGATGTCCTAGGAGCATTCGGGGTTGGGAAGAGCCCTCTCACCCTCCTTAGGCAAGGGAGCACAGGGCTGAGGCAAGCCCACACTTGCATTATTGGATGTGGGGTTTTTGTTCTTCTTGGCCTATGAAAATGTGATGAGACAAAGCAGCAGGCAAGGAGGTTAGTTTTGTAATTCTATCTCAACCCACATCACACACAACAAAGAAAAGAGATACTTGCTCACCCAGCTGCTTCAAGCAAGGATAAAGTGCTCATGACCATGTGTGGCCTCAAATGGCTCACACGGACCTTACCTTTCGTAGAGAATTTAACTTCTCAACCTGGTTGTGCAGTCAGTAATTCATGGGAAATTATATTATCTGGCATTTCTACACCAGCCAAACTGAGGTCTCTGACTGCCTGCTCTGTTTTAATAGTGCCAGCTTCCTTCTAATTTGTGGAGGGAAGCTTTTCAGGAAAGCCTAGAATTATGGTCCCTTCCAACCCAGAGTGGCCTGGGTTGGAAGGGACCCTAAAGACCATCTAAGTTCCAACCCTCTTGCCCTGGGCAGGGACACTTTTCATTAGACCAGGTTGCTCAAAGCACATGGACAGTATGTTTCTTAGCTCGCTTTATATTACCAGTAGCCTGACTTCTGCCAAGTGTTCAGCTAAAATAGATTTCATCAACTCATCAAAACGGGGGATTGTTTGAATCAAGACAGTTGGTGTGTCTCATCATACAAGCAATATTCTCTTTTATTTAAACATGAGTGTGTGTATGTGTACATGCAAGAAAATTTTTAAAAAAATTTGCTATGTTCTACACGAATTTAAAGCAAGCAAAACCCACAGGAGACAGAACTAGGAAAGACACCCTGTGTCTGGTTTTGGATTTGAACCAAGAGAAATGCATTTTGGCCTTAATTCCTCAATGTGTTCATCCCAGAAGAGTCCATGTTACATCCTAAGCTTCTCAGTGGAGGACAGCACTGAGATTTCGGACACAGGTGAAAGATAAAACACGTGCAAAACCGCTGAACAGCTGGCAGTGCTGGGGCAAAGCCTGGTTCAGGGCTGGTGCTGAGCCATAGCAATTCCACCGGCCTCCATGCAACTCCTCTGAGGCTGGAGTCAGGCAGCCTACTCATTTCCTGATGAGCAGGGCAGCATCATCATTACCCACATGCAGACACAAGAGAGGGATGTCACAAACTAACCTGGAATGTAGAAACAATTTGTGCATCACTTAGCAGAGCGGAGAAAAACAGTACATGAGTGATTGCAGTCCTCGAGGAAGAGAAAACAGAGAACAACATTGTCAAAGCTTAAGTAAAACACAAATGAGAGTGTTTGTGTGTTCCCTCGTCTGCAGTCGAGCCCTCCAGCCGCCTTACCCAGGCTCGCCCCTCACTATGGCGGGGAGACAAGAAAAATCATGTGCTCAGCTCAAAATGCCATGATTTAATGCCCTAGAAATCAACTCAAATTTTAGTATTTTTTTACACTTTGCAATTTCAGTTGGATCCAGATCATTTTTTCAAAAAGATCACCACAGTTTTACCTTTTCTAGTAACAGTGAAGTTATTATGGATGCAAATTATCACATTATAGTTGTTGCCACGGAAATAAACTGCAATGTTATAAGCACAAAAATAAAGAGCCTGCTGAAAAAGGAGATGCAGCAGCCACAGCTTCAGGGAAGTGCTTTTTTTGGTAGGCAATGATGAACCAATTGCTCCAAACCTCTTGAACTACAGGAGGTAATACAGCAGCCCCATTTGGCATTTTTATAGAACTGTGCATAATGCCTCAAGTCACTTTAGAAATAGAGTGCCACACACCTCATGGCTCGAGGTTAAAGGGTAGTTTTGTCACACCAGGAACTCATGTGGGACCTTCTGAAGGGTCTTTGCACTGCAGCCTGTTCCTCCCATGCTGAAACACAATCCCAGGAGCATAGCTGCCAAAAAAACAAGTATCTTTTGTAGTGATAATGTGCATACATGAGATGACTAAGACACCTTATAGCAGACCCATCCTTTCAGAACTTCCCCTTAGGCAGGAAGACTTCTCCACTGGCCATATCCTTTGAGCCTGTAGCCATGTGATGTCACAGAGAGCTATAAGGGGCCCAGTCTGATGTGATTTAGGGACCCATTTTAAAGAATAAAAAGAAAAAAAAACATTAAAACCAGCACTGCTTAGTTACTCTTGCATGGTGAAGGCAAAAAACACATGGCCAAAAAAACCCCTCAGTTACAATCAACTGAACAGAGATTTTGGGAAGAGCCATCGCCTAATCTTGCTCAGAGGATCCAGCAGAGCTCTGGGAGCACCAAGCCCCGGCCAGGCCGCGTGTGGAGGCAGCTGCTGCCGGGGGCACACGCCTGGTGCTCGGGTGGAAAGCGCAGGAGTGGGTGGGTGAGGAGAACAACGCTCACTGCAGAGACACCCAGAAGAGCTGGTTGGCATCTTGTGAAGTCTGGCTCCGGGGCACGGGGAGTGAGGAGCTGTGGGTGCAGCTGCTCTCCTGTGCTACACGCTCACAGTGAGCAGTGGGTGCCTAGCCTTTCCAAAGGGCACGTCTGTGCCAGACACAGGACATGGGGACAGTGGAATTAGAGAGGACACAGGCCCACCTTTCTCACCACAAACATCTCCCTTCAGTTAACAGACACAAAGGTTGCTATAGAAATTCTCAATGTTTTGTTTTCTGATCTGCTTTTCTAGCCCCACTAGAGGAATCAGAGGATCAGGCTTGCAGTGGCTCACATCCACATCCCTTGATGCCTTACCTGATGCTTACCCACCCTCTCCAGGTGGGATTCTGCCTTGCTTGGGCATGGCTGCAAGTCACCAGCCCTGGCAGCTGCCCGTGCCCAACCTGCTTGGGTGCCAGGCTGCTGGCCAGCCCCACCAGCCACCGTCCTCCAGGGAAAACAGCCTCCCTGGGAGGCACACGGGCAGGCACAGCAGGACAGAGCCAGTCCCTGGCTCCAGGAACATCCAGAGGCTGCCGTGGAAGTGGTGGGCACTGCCAGAGCCCACCCGCTGCCCGCGCTGTGGGTGCACACAGGCAAACTCTGCTTTCCCAGTCTCAGGCACACTCATGTCACAAACAGTCAATTAGCTTTTTGGAAGTTAAATAAATAAACAAAGAGGAGATTATAACTGATTAACTGAAGGGCAGGAAACATGAGAAGCTGGTTTGCTAGAAAGAAAAGCTCTTGTTCTGAGATCTCCAGTAATTAGCAGCAACAAGACCTACAGAAATTTATGAGGGAAAAAAAATCCATGAACTCTTCCTGTTTAAATGTTCTCTTTTCACATGTTTTGCTTGGAAAGCTAACTTAAAACACAAACACAGACTGGGTCTCAAATACTAAATAGATTCATGTTCTGCAGCAGTCATATACTTGGATTGCAAAGCAAATGAATGTGTATCAACATAAGTCCTTTTTTCCCCCCCCCAAATTATATATTTTGTTAACAGCTATCAGATTGACAGCTCTATTACTCCCTCGAAGCACCTGGAAGGCAATTTGGTTACTGCTGGCGATGCTGGAGGTGCTCCTTGGAGCACAGTTGAAGACTGAAGCTGCTGGAGAGCCAAAGGCCTTTGCCAGGACTGACCAGTGAGATTCAGCAATAATTTAGCAATTCCAGCTCAGCAATGGCCTACAGGAGCTGTTTACCAGTCTGCAGTGGAACTGCTGTTGATTATGCAGAAGCCTACCTGGTTTCACTGTACTGGTTCAGAAGTGTCCTCCACCCGGCTCCTGGAGCAGCACAGAATCTCCTCGAGCCTTGTAATGAAATCCCCAGGCAGAGCTGAAACCCTGACCTAGATTTCAATGGCTCTCCAAGCTGTATTTATGCATCTTCAGCATGGCTGTGTTTACTCCCTTAAATTGCAGATAAACTGCAAATTAAAGAGAGCCCTGCAGATTCATGTCTGCTTTGCTGTCCTGGTTTTGCCTTTCTTTGTTGGATAACTCAGAAGACAACTTGAATCAAAACTGAGACTTGCTCAAATTGACTGCAAACCTTAGCATACACTTGGAAAAGCAGCATGAGCAGGCCAGCATTCGTTTCACTGGGAAGGAGGATGGCAGGTCTGATCCTGACTGAACGCATAGAGCTCATTAGCATCGAGTTATTATTCTGCATTATGGTGTGTCCCAGGTGCAATTACAGCTCCAGGATGCAGCTCTCCGCACATGGCTAAGGATGGTGATTACACTCGAATACAAAGGTGAAGGAAAGGACTATTATTCTATTTCCCTGACAGTAAATTGCAAAAAACTCAAGGTAAATCTCCGTATCAATGCGAAGTGACATAAAGAAGCAGAGCTATGATGGCTTCCCCATCACATATCAGTGGCAGCAGGATTAGGCAGGGGATTCTGGAAAACCCTCAACTACAGGGCAGCCCTTCTTCCCCTTCCAGAAACAAGCAGCCATGGATTTGGAGAAGAAAGAACCCAAAGCCTGACCACCTTCCATTACAGCATGTGACGGCTGTTGCTGTGCAGGAGCTGGGGAAGTTGTTAGCACCCAGTAATATCTTGTGGGAAATGAGCAGAGCAGGGGGCTCCCACTTTTCCTTTGCTAATTTGCCACTTTTGCAAGTATGGAGCCCTTTTTCCAGGCTACAGTCAAAGACACAGGAGGAGCTGTTTGATTCTTTGAACAGTGATATTGTAGTTGCTTAAAAACCTTCCTGTGGACAAGCTGGAGGTCCCTGACTGGGGCTGCTCCAGGGCAGAGTGAGAGTGAGTATCAATGCTCTTTGGAGCCTGCTGAAGCCTTGTTCACATTAAAAAGCAAATGAGTGGGTGACAATTAAAGTGGTGTATATTTATATTTTTGACTAAAAAGAGCTCTCCCGCAATCCCACTCCACTTATTTCAGCAGAGCACTGAACTGCCATTAATTTACACTCACCAGAAGAGAGAAGAAATTAGAATGTTTGATTTCTTTAAATAAATATTTTCTATTTTAGTGCCTAACACTGTGCACTTCCCTCGCAGCCCAGGCATGAGGCATCAACAAAGGCTGACAGTACTTGCAAGGGTAAAACCTGAGAAATCCCTGTCAGTGTTTGGATATTTGTGGAGCTGTGAAAGGCTAGCCTGTCCCCAAGAGAGCTGTCACCCAGCAGAAGCTCCCCAGCACCCAACCCTGTGGTGACACAGGTGGCAGGCACAGGTCTCCTGTGCAGGTGTGCGTGGGAGCTGGGCAACAGCTCTGCCCTTCTCAGCCCATCAGTTTGCACTCAGAATAACCTTTCTGAGAAAAAAAATAAACCAACAGGGCTGAGAGGTGGAAAAGAGTGGCAGAATCAAGGCTCTTTTTGTACTTGGAGTCAGGCAGGGCTACAAGAGCTTTTAAGATGGAAAAGGGAATCCAGCTCAGTTTTGAATGCATGGGAAGCTGAAGGTAAAGTCTGAACTTCCTTTTCAGCTCTGGCTTTGCTTTGTGTCAGGTACCACAGGTCTTCCCCCAGCCTGCTCTTTGTGCACAGAGCTGAATTCAGCTCTGTGCTGCTCCCGGCGTCTTAAGGAGCCGTGCCTGTGCCCAGGGACTAATCCTGGAATAAAGCCCTGCTCTGCTTTATGAAAAGTGAGAGAATGAGTGTTCAGATGAGCAGGAGGTCCTGCTCCCACCCTGCTGTGGGCTGCACCCTCACAAGCAGCCCCCTTCTGGGGCTCTGGCAACCACTTGGCCATTCAATGTGGGTCAGACCCTGCTCTCATTTGGCCAAAAGCTACCCCACCACAAAATGCTTTGGAGTGACACTGGCAGGGAGGGAGAGTGAGGGGAGCCAGCCCACCCCCTCTCATCACGACGTGCAGCTCTGCCAGACTGAGCAAACCCCAAAGCTCTTCCTGCTGTGTGAAGTGCTGTGAGCCTGTGATGGAGCTGCCTCCTCCTGGGCATGGAACTCCACACCCAAGATCATGTCCACCAGTCAGGCTGACAGCTGGCCAAGAGGAGCAAAGCTTTGTCCAGGAAGGGACATTAGGTTCCCTTTCAACTGTTCCCCAAGGAAACGTTTGGACAGTGGTCCCCATAAAGAGGAGGGTATTAAATTTCTGCTGTTCTGCAGAGGCTTGTGAAAGCCAGGCACTGCCTGGCACTGCTCTGCCTGCAGCAGCTGGGGCCATTTCTGCTCTGGCCATTTTCCCCACAGATACATTCATGAAACTACCTCTACTCCTAGCCCATTGCTGGCCCTGCTTGTGCAGCCCAAACACTGTCCTGCTGTTTTCAGTCGGGGCTGTCAATGACCCTTTTGCAGGATGAGGTCCCTGCCTCTGAAGCAGTTGCATCAGTAGCCTCTTCTGTTCATTGTTGATCTCCAAAACATGACTGCAAAATGATACAGTTGGTTAAATGAGAAAATCTACTTTTTCCAGGCACCCTGATGGCACTATCATGCTCTGTTGTGCTGGCCATGGCCATGTGCACTACAGTGCCCAGTGAGTCTCCCCGTTTGGCCTTACCTCCACTGGTGTGACTTGCTGGTGAGGCTGTTTGGTGCATCACCCACCCCATCCCCCTTCCTCAGCTCCAGTTTGTTCCTCTGCTCCTCCATATGGCTCAAACGAGGGCTCTGATGCTGATTAAAAAGAACTTTAAAATATATCTGGTTGAATTTACATCTTCAAAGGTCTCTGAGAAATGTTAATCTATATTTTGGAAAAAAATTTAAAAGTACATTTTTGAAACAGCTGCTATTTCAGCATATGTGATAAAAAGTGAGGAAACAGAGAGCTGGACGGATATGTGAGATGTGGGAACCCATATTCCCTGCTTTATTTAGCACGTGGCTGGGGCAGTCACCGGTGGCTCATGGGCAGCTGTCCAGGCTTGGCCCTGCCCGCTGACCACGGCAAGTCCAAGTGAAGCATGAGGCTGTCAGCAGGGCCTGGGCAGCTCTGGCTCAGTGTCCTCAGGGGACAAGAGAATGGAGCAAAAGGGTGATGAGTTGAAATGCTGGGGGATGCCTGGGCAGTGGGTGAGCCCTCCTGGCCACACAGCTGCCCCAAGGGCCGAGGCTGGAGCAGTGGCTCCCTGGGCAGAGTGAGTGCTTCAGGGGCTTGCTGTTCCTAAAGCTTGCCTGCTTTTCGTGGTGTGTGCCTGGGAAGATTAATGACCAGCACAAATACAGATTGATACAGTCAAAAAGATTTGGCTGCTTAAATCTGTAGCTTTTAGATGTAGGACCCCACTGCCTCAAAGAAGCAGGATACAGCGAAGAAAAGGCTGCCCATGTGTTCCCATCAAACACACAGAGTGCCTTTTCTTTGTTTTGGAATGGCACTGGAGGACCATGAGACCACTGACAGACCATAATGAGCTGAAAGTGCTGACCAGGGCATAGCTGTATTTAATTACAACTCCAGTACCTGCACAGTGCCACAGAGGTGTGCTCAGGGAGTGGTGTGCAGTGCTCTGACAGCCTTCCCACACCCCACTGCCTCTCCCAGGGCCAGACCACCATGCCAGGAGCCTTCCCTCAGCCAGGAACCACTGCTGGCATCGGTGGCTGGTCCCCCATCCTGGCAGGGCTGCCCTCCTTCACCAGTCCTGGCAAGTCCACTGGAGGGGTGCTCAGCCTTCCAATTAGAGCTGCCTGAGGAAAGCAATATGAATGAACAACAAAGCACCAACCAGCAGCACTTGCAGATGCCCTAAAGGTGATACGGGTTCTTTTATGCTCTCCTAAATTAGATCCATGGGAATTCACTTGGCAATGCCAATAGTGCGGGCTCAGGAGCACTCCATCATCCTTTATGGGCACATTAATATGGGTTTCAGTCTCTGTCACATTTAGTATTGGCAATTATTTCACACACAGCTGTAGATCAGCTCCCTTTTGATCACAATCTGCCACCCTTTTCTACCATTCAAATTTATAGCAACATTAATAGTTCAAAAATAATAGTGTTTACTGTGTACTGGGTTTCAATAAATTAGGAGGAAGCAAGAGTTCCTAAACAAAGACTCCAGAAAGATGAACTGAATGTAAGCTTTTTCACCCCGATTAACACATCCTTGTCTATTGGCAGAAAGTTTCCATTGCAGCTGTGAGAAAATAATTCCATGGATTATGTCACATCAATTAAAAGTGAAATTCAAAGCCAAAGAGAAAGCAGAAAGCATTCCCTGTGTTCTTACAGAAAATATCACTGCTTCAATTAAGTGCTACAGATGCTTGGAGTAAACATATTTTCCACTGGTTTTCTTAGAACCATACCCACTTAAACCTCCAATATTCTTCTGCATGTTCATTTCTCATCCCAGTTTAATACCACGCCTCTGGGTGTTAGTGGTTAAGGGGATACTGCCAAGCAATGAAAGCCAAGGAAAGCTGGGATAAGAAGGGAAAATATGGCCTTTATATAGTAAATAAACTTTTCAGCCTTAATGTTATGGCTGCTGTCAGCATAACTCAGAAGGGAAAAAAATAACCCAGTGCTAGTTGTACCTTTCAGTTCTTGGGCCATGTGAATGTCCAGTTCTCCAGTTTTGAATCTGCTCCCCATCCAATGGAAATAATGCACACAACTGAGCATTCAAGCCTCTAATAAATCTCATTTTTGTGTGGAATCCCTGGGATTCAGAACAAAACCAAGACTAGATAGGTCTTCTTAATATTTCAGTAAATACCATCCCTTTTTTCCAGTAAAATCTCAAATTCTAGGAAATCTAGACATCCTTTTGATGTAACAAGCATGGAGCAATAAGGTTGGGACTGAAACATCGAGTAATTAGTACATGTGAACTGCACATGAATATGTGTCACACATATCTGCATCTGTTCAAAACAATAACTACAGTTAGCAGCATCCAAAATATGAATGCTCTAGAAGATACAAACCTCCTCTCCCACCAAAGTCCTTCACAGAAAATTTTCACCCCAAGTTACTACCATGTGTATCCTTCCCTTGCAAAAGTGTGGGCAGAGAAGAGGGGAAGAAATCACTGGGTTTATAGGTGTTATATACTACCCCTTACTTTAGAGCTAAAACATCCTGGCAGATGGTGCCCAGCATCTGGGAGAATGCAAATGCCCAGATATAAAATTTGTTTTCTTTATTCCTCTTTATTGGGACTCTATTTGGTTACAGTGTATTGTGATAAGATCTATTTCCTATGCTTGTCTCTTAAATTTAAGTCTCAAATCATCGTTTATAAACATTACAACCTATCAGTTATTGCTGTAGTGCAGTATCACTGATCTGAATTCTGATCAGCGACAGTGTGCATAAATATGTCACATAAAAATACATCTAACAACACTTTCCCAAACAAACATCTAAGATTTTTTTTTTAAGAGATGGCTGAGGAAGAAGAAAAAATAGATTACATTAGCATACCTCGTGAAAACAAATGGTTTGACCTTGTAGGAATAAAGGTAGGAACAGCTCCATTAGTCAAGTAAAAACCCCTAAAATTATAAAGGTTGGCTGTCTGGGGGGGCAAGAACCATCTTCCCTTTATCCATCCTTGACAGCAGCGGGCACAGCAGGCAGCACAAGCCATGGAGAGCTCTCCTCAGCCCTGCAATAGCCCTGTGCCACACAGGCTCTGCCCTCAGTCCCGGGGCAGCACGGGCAGGATGCACAGCAGTGGCCCTGAGCCGGTCCCAGCTGGTCACCAGTGAGCTGTGAGGGCCCCAGTGGGGAGCAGACCCGAGATGACACCGGGCTCCTGCCTGGGGAGCCTTGCAGGTCTCGCTGGGGTGCAGCAGCACAGCAGGCTCCCCCCTCCTGCCGTGCCCTTTCCTGTAATTAGCTCTGTGTTCTGTGTAAATGGCAAAATCTGGGTTTACCTGCTCTGACTGCTGCTGCAGCTCCTCCAGTCCCCCTAGGGATGCCATGCAAATTTTGCTTTTCATCAGTGGTGCTGGAAAACCACAGGACCTCTTTGTTTAGGATAGCAGGTCAAGGCTGTTCCCATCTGAAATACTGCAGGAGAAAACAACAATCAGAAGAAGGAGAGCTTCTTCCCATCCCCAGAACCACGCTGAGAACCTTCTGTGCCAACTTTCTTGGGGCTGAGGGGAGTGAGCAGCTCTATTTTACTTACTAAATTAGCAGTTAGGGTATCAAGGGCTATCTGCAACAGCTGTTCACCTGAAAAACCTAGAAAATATTCCCATCAGAGGCCTGGGAGTAAGATACCTGGAGACACATGTCTTTTAAAGGTTGGGTCTCTCCTTAGCATTGCTCTCTTCTTCTGCCATAAACACAGGTGACAGCAGACAGGCGACAGGAGGATGCTGGTAAACACAACCTGCTGCAGAACCTGCAGATGGCCCAGCTGTTACCAGAAACAGGAATGGAATGGGAGTATTTTCTTCAAGTCAAATCTAATCACAACAGTTTGTTTCCCTGGCCCAATCCCCTTTGTAGTGCATTAGCAGCTCTTGCTCCAACCCCTTCCCTCTCTCCCCACTACATCCATCTCCCAAGGTCCCTGTGGAGAGGCAGCATCACTCCTGTGCACAGGCTGAGCTGCTGCTCATCATGGAGAGGCTTCAGGTTTCCATCCTGTACCCTGAAGGCCCTTCCTCCCCTTCTCCTGCCTGGCTGCCGGGCTGGCTCAGCTGCCTCCACCTGCCTCACCCCACTGCTCTGGCCAGTCTCCAGCTACAGCTTTCAGATTTGGATGGCAAGAGCCAGTCCCACACAGAAAGTCTAATGAGAAACAGGGCTGTCACTCATTCCAAAGCATTTGCAAATCAAGTTGCTGCACTATGTATCTAATTCTGAGCACCTCAGTTTGAAAGGCTCGATTCACCCAGTTATTTCCTTATTGCTGCCCTTGTGTTATTGGTGGTAGCTGCAAATTTCCTTCCTGTCCCTCACATCAGGGTGGTTCTCTCCTCCCCACAGTGGCATCTGCCTTGCCCATTGTCAGCTCAAACCCTTTGCTGGGGATGCCCAGCACCAGGTCCAGATGACCCCCAGCCAGTCTGGTGGAGGAACCTGCAGCCCCCCAGGTGGTCCCTCGGGGCTGTCTCGGGGGTGTTGCTGTTCCAGAGGATGTCACAAACTGCAATAAGCAAAAAGAAGTTTTTTACACTCCATACCGAAAATGGGACATTACTCTCCAGTGAGATCAGGTGTTCTCCAGAAACTTTCCCTTATCTTTGGCCAAGTAAATAGTTGCATGCAAGGAAAAGAGAGAAGAGAGAAACTCCCTTTTGCAAATGTTAGTGTGGTCTGCAAGAAATTCATAGGCTGACAAGATAAAATGAGAGTGTGCTTTTAATAGCAAAAGTATGTTTTCTTTGGCCGAAATGCAACCCAGGGTTTTCCAGTGCTCAAACTTAAGCTAGAGTGATATTAATTATTTAACAAGCACAAAAAGAGACCTGAGGAAATTATTCCTCCTTCCTCCTATTCAGTGTGAGGGTACAGCCAACCCTGGATCTGGGATCACGGAGGGATTTTTCATCTGTTCTGAAAACATGAGGTTTAGTTTTCCCTTCATTTCCTTCCTGCTAACAACCTCCTTGGTGCACAAAGCCTTGGAGTTTATCCATGCTCTCTTACCAGGAGCACAGCTTTGGGTGAGCCCAGTCTAAACTCCATTGCTCAGGCCCTGAAGACAAACACTCACCCTCAGAGGTGCAGCTGGAGCCCACCAAAAACTGCTGCCAGAAGTTCCAGTTCTTTGTCTAGTGTCAGGAGGGGGTATGGGGTAGAGTTGCTCCTTTCTCAAGACCAGGCAAACACAGCTTGCCAGGAAGCTGGGAGGGTGCCACAGGGGCCGATGTCCATCGGGAATGATCCCCAGCCCTGCTGTGCTGCCCGTGCGCCCAGACCCTGGTGCCCATGGGCTGGTCATCCTGGTCACACCTTTGGTCCTGCTGATTAGAAATACAGGCAATTAATCTCCTGCTTAAATTTACAGCAAATGCTTCCTGTCATGGCACAGGAACTGCTCTGAGGGATTGTCCTGGGAAATTAACAGCTGTAACAATTTCCAGAAGCCAGTGACTGCGCACGCAGTTCCCAGGGCAGATGATTCAGTGGATTCATCTTGTGTTTCATTCTCAGCCCCTGACACCAGAGTCCCCAGAAGAAGCTTTTGCCTTAGCTTTTGCCCCACAGGTTCCTAGCTTTACACCTGGCATGGGACAGACACCACTGGGAAGGCACAGGGGAGTTAATTCTTACTGCACAGGGCAGGGAGCAGCACCCCCTGAACAAACACCAATAGTAAGTTGGTGCTGGATTCTGCCAGGATTTTACCATCACCACCATCAGCCTTGTAGTGGATGTTTGCTGACTGTGACATTTAATGCTGGCTGCATTATTTTCACAAGAGTTTGCACAAGCTGGGACTACTTTAACTCAGTTCAAGAAACCCAAACCAAAACCCAAATGGTCAGAAATCATTCAGATGAGTCCTTTCTTATTCTCATTTTTCAGGCTGTGTTGAATAATATTTCCTCCGTACATAACTAGGGTGGAAACAATGTAGATTTGAGGAGGAGCCCTTAGATAAAGCTAAGACATACTGCAAAAGACAGACTTTGCAAGAGAAAGGAGCTGAATGATACAGGCAAAAGGGACACGTTCCTCATCTATCACATGATTTTATAAGATGCTGTAAGTGAAGTTAGTTTTAAGAGCTGTCTGCAACTGGTCTTCCTAAGGAATTTTCAAGAGAAATCAGTAGGGCTTCAACTTGATGTTAACCCTCCATATAGGAACTTACTTCATTTGCAGTGCAAAACTTCATTTCTATTTATGTCTCCAAGTGCAATAGGAGTGGGGTGATGCTGGGGGTCTTCTTTCCACCCACTGGATCACGTTTTTTATCTTTTATGACCCAGGTGTAGGATTACTACTAAAGCAAAATAATCCAACAGTGTGCTGTAACACAGCTCCTTCGAGCTGTAGCAAACACCTTCTGAGGTGGTTTTGGAATACATCAGTGCTGCAAAGCCCCCAGGGAAACCTCACAACACTCACAGCCAACACAAGAGCCCAGAACAACTACAGGGAAACAATGAAGAGTCATTTCCTGCTTGTAGCACTGGGCAGAAAAGCTCAGTCTTTACCTCCTGCCCAGCAGCAGCCCTGTCACACAGAGAACAAGCTGGGATGCCATTGCTTGATCCCACACCTTTCCAACAAGTCAGTGATATTCTGGTTCCTACACTCTTCCAACCCAAGGGTTAGCACTTGCTTCTCACTTGTCCTGTGCCCCTATTGCCCGGCCATGCAGCAGCCCCCCAGTGCAGGGGAAATCCCTTCCACCTCGGCCAGGGACTGCAGCCACTGGGAGCCCCAGGCAAGGCATGTTCGTGGGGGCAGAGGTGGTGATTAAATACAGCTTGTTGCTGCAATGCTCTGCAAGGTGGGAACGCCCTGCAGAGGAGTCAGAGCTGTGCTGCTGTCCTTAGCCAACGTATTGAACTGTCCTGATTTCCAAACCCACGTGTTTTCTCTTCGTTTAAAATCACAGTGCTTCCTTTGAGGCAGGACTGATGAGAGAAGAACAATCTGCCCTGGCTGTTTCTGTTGCAATCCTTGGAAAATACTTTAGCTGTCTCTAGGGCCACTGTGTATCTGTGCTATTAAGCCTGACTTACAACACCTTAAGGTGGGCCATCGGTGATGGTTCAAGAATCCCTGGGTTTTCCCATTTGAAACTCTGTTTGGCTTTGTCCTAAAGCAGAACATAAAAGGTCATGGTTTTGCAACCTCCCTTGAAGCATGGGAGCTCAGAACATTCTTGGCTTAAACCTTCCTACAGCCACATGTACCTGCTGAGATGAGCAGCTGTAGAATTGGTTCAGAGGCCCCCTGCTCCTCCCTGCAGTGTGAGGAGCTCCTGGCAGAGCACCTGCCCCAGTGGCAGTGAATCACTCACAGGACACTGCTCAGCTACTGGGGTTTAGCCTCAGCGCTGGCCCAGAGCCACTGCTGGAAAAGCAGACGAGTATCAGCATTTCATCAACATTTCCCAGAGGAAATGTCTCCTCCTGATTTCCTTGATAGAGAATTGAATTCCCCTGCTCCTCCAAATCAAGTGTTGGATTTTTCTTTCTTAAAAAAAAAGAAACACTGTGTTTTACTAAAACCGCATATTTGTCTCAGGAAATAGTGAGGGCAACCTCCCAGCCAGATCAATGTTCTGTACAGCCTCTGCCACCAAGAGACACAGGCTTTCCAGTCAGGAGGTGTCTTTCCAGCCTGGTACACCACACCACGCTGCCTTGCTGTCGTCAGAGCTTCAGCTGGGAAAAACCAGGGGAAACCTGTTACACAAGCACATGGGTATTTTGCTATACCAAGGAAGGTCCATGAACACATTCAGAACATGAAAGGTACAGAAGTTTCTCAGAATTTGTACTAAAACTTGTAAACAAAAAAACCCCACCCACCCAACCAACCAAAAAACAAAAACAAAACCCCAAACCCCTGAGTTTTGCTTCTTACTCATTTTGGTCACAAGAGGCCAGATGTTTTCAGGCTGCTAGATAGGGAACTCAATAGCAAGTTCAGTTCAGTGTCAGCTGTGAGTCTGAAGTACAGGCATAAGGATGTAAGTGCTATGGACAAGATCATCTCATTTTTCTAGATTAGGTGATGACTTGAACTCAAATACCCGCCATGGTTAAAAGCAGATCTTTTGGAAGGATGGAAGGCTCAGGCAAAGGGGCATGGTGCTTATTCAGTTAGTACAGACTGTCCTTTTAATAAATTAGCAGACTTGTAAGAAATATCTAATTAAAAGACTCTGTACACAACAGCAGTTTAGGAAAAAAATTGAATGGAAAAAAACTTTGGGAAAAAACTTTTACTTGTGAGCTGGAAAAATCTTGACTGTTTGACAGATATGATGATGACTTCCAGAGGTCACAAAAAGAGACCTGAGGAAATTATTCCTCCTTCCTCCTATTCAGTGTGAGGGTACAGCCAACCCTGGATGCTGGATCATGGACATTTTGGCCAAAAAAACCCATTCTTACCAACAACGCCTCTGGGAAGCCAGGGCCTTTATACATCTATGAACCTGTTTGTTCTGCCACAGATATTGCCCTGCCAAGTGCATAGACAGGTAATTGCCAAACCTGCAACCACTCAGAACACAGTATGTACTCTGAAAAAAGGTGACTTTAGGGGAAGTAACAAGGGAGAACAGAGTAAGTATCTCCTTTGGAGCAGGCTGCACCAATGCCATAAAGCCTGGAAGTTGATCTTTGCACTGAGAGCAGGAGCTTTGATATATAAAGGCATAACAGAGCAGAAAGCAAGAGCCTCACAGACATGTACTCCTAGGAGTGATGTGTGCTGAAACCCGTGCTAGCCCAAGCACAGCACATGGAGCCTGCTCAGCCAGACTCTCTAGGACATTTCCTTGACCTGTGCCTAAAAGCTGAATGTGCAGACCATCAGTTTTGCAATATGTTAGTTGTACTTATTTAATAACTTTCTGTAACACGTACAGATACCATCTTCTGTCACGGCCTAAAAAACACTCTAAACAACAGTTTCCTCAAAAATCAAACAAAAATTTATATCAAGCTGAGAGATGATGACAGACTTCTGTGGGATTAAGCAATTTCTCTCAGCATTTTTGTGGGTTTAACTAAACTGTGAGATTACAAGCAGAAAGGAAAGAACCACCCCCAGATTTTCCATTAAAAAAAATAGTGAGGAAACATTCTGAAAGAACTATAAAGGTAAACAACTGTTAGACATGACGTACCATAGCCCTGACCTCCCATCAACAACTGCCTGTAATTCCCATTCAAATCAATTGCTGATAGGGTTTTCTTCTCACCCAGCAGCTCCAGCTGTTTCTGAACATTCCTGCTTGCCAAAGGAGAACATTCACAGGGAGCAAAGGAGAACACAGTAAAAAAACTCAGTAAAACCTTTGGCTCTCTAAGCAACAAGAGACCAACCACAAATGCAGCATCTCTTCCAACAGCTCCTCAGTGCCAAGGCTGGCCCAGGCCAATCTCCTGGGAGGGCACAGCAGCTCCACACCATTGCCTGTCCCTACAGCCAGACTAAGGATAAGCTAGGCAGGTACAGACCCATCACTTGCCCTCTGAGAGGAACAGAAGCAGGACAAGCATCACAGATAAGCAGGCTGCTTCTCCAGAGCAATTCAGGGAAGTTGCAATGAGTCACTCCTAGTCACAGAGGGGAAAAAAACCCACACAGAGGTATTAAGAAGTCAGATGGATTGATTGCACCATCTTCATAATGGGAATTTCAGACTAAAGCACCTCACCTGCTGCTTCAGGAGCACTGTACAGCCCTCCAGACAGCAGAGTTGGTTATTTTGAATGCACAACATGTATGATTGATAGGAGAATAAACCTGAATCATGCTGGGTGCTGTTAAAACAGTTAGGATAAAGTGTAGTCATCTGACACAGAAAACCACATTGTAAAATTAGAGATGAAGCCTGCCAGGATGGATTTAGTTGTATTTATGAAGCATTCGTCAGTGATGTGGGTACTGTCCAAAAAAATTAAACAATGTACTGGAAGGACCAAAGATCAGCTGAAGTTCACAAAGGAGCTTGTGCATTTCCACACAGACTACAGCTGAGGTGTTCATGGAATGCACACCCTGTACATATGCTGGAACTTCTAATGTGCTTTTCTAACAGGCTATTATATCTTTTGGGGCATAAAAATTATGCACCAGAATTCATATTGCTAATCGGACCCAGAAATTCTCATGAGGTTTGTAGTTCTGGCACAACCTCCATGCTCCAGGTGCCCCCACTACCTCTGCCCAGGGATGCGGAGGGCAGGAATGCTGCCTGCAGCCTGGGCAGCCCGTTCCCCCCAGCCATCCCCCCCAGCCATCCCCTAGCTTGTTGCCAGACATTAGCAGTAGAGAGGCCAGGGCACTTTTCAGCTTTTTGGTCACCTTCACTTGGTGACACAGGTCTGTGGGTGTCTTTCATATTGCAGGCAGGAGATGCTGTCACCTGAGGTAAATCTCACTGCAAAGGATGCTTACATACAACGTGTGACTCTGCAAGTTAACACAGCAATTCTGCCTGAAAGTGTGTCTGTGGGGCAATGTCTTCACAGATTAATCCTTGCTAGGACCTGAAAACTGGTAACTCTCTAAAGTATCGAATTGTAAATCAGTAAATTCTAGGATATTGAACCTGAAATAGAGCAAAAAGAGGGAAGTGAATGCAGAGAAGAAAAGTCATCTACACAGATTTTCTAAACAAGGCTGGGAAGTCAGATTTGACTTCTCTCTCAAGTCAGCAATAAAAAGGAAACATTCAGGTTTTCACGGTTATTAGCTGCTTGTTGCATGATCACCAAAGAGTTAAGTGCCCAAGGCCTGCAGTTTTTCCAGGGTGTTTTGCATTTTTCAGTCCTTAGACTGAGAGCCATTGAACACATTACCACAGGCAAACCTCTCTCCAGCCAGATGCCAGAGCTTGGGAGGCTCGGGCACTGCTGAGCCTGCTCTGGCGAGCTGGGACAGCAGCCAAGCCACACAGAAAAGGACAAGTCAGGTAACTTCTTACAGCAGCTATTTTTCTGCTTACTCTTCTTCTGACTCCAAAGAAGCACATAAACCAAAAAGCACCAGTGAAGCACATCGAATGCGTGGGAGGTCAGGCAGGGAGAGGGAAGGGGGCAGCAGGAGCGGCCCCACACAAGGGCTGAGTCACCCGGTGCTGGGATTAGGGTCAGCAGAAAAGCAGTGCACGATGGGGTCAACAAAGGCTTGGAACACAAATGCCCAGCCCTAGTGCAGCCCAAGGAACACATGCAGGGAGCGGGGGGACAGCAAGCAGCTCCAGGGGAGAACAGTGCCCCAAGCAACACGGGGTCCCGTTCCACCAGTGGCAGGTCTGGCCCTGCAGCAGCAGCGTTTTGGGTTTCCTCTCATATGCAGAACATTTGATTCATTATTTTCAATTAAAAATAAGCGAGCTGTACTCGCTCTGTCAAGGACACTGCCCCTCAGACTGCTTTTCTGCACGGCACACTGAGCTGATTTAGAGGGCGAGAGAAACTGGGCTTGGAAACTCCAATGTTCTGGGGGTTTGGCAGTGTGACAAAACTTCCTGACGAGAGGGACGCATGTAATGCCCTTTCCCTTGCTGTTCTCCTCAGCTCAGGCATCTGTAAGCACTTCTCTTCGGATCATCTGGAAGTGACATATGGAAGAAGTTAGATTTTTAAGTAGAGCTGACTCCCTGCTCAGGCACAAGATTGTTGGTAACCTGGATCTGAAGGGCCAGTTCTCTGTCAGTCCCCTGTGGAGGAATATTCAACAGATAAATTTTAATAGGTAACAAAAACTGTGAGATTCACCAGTTTGGACAGTAATTTAACCGTCATTACTTCAGCCTCTGCTGCTACAGTTATGCTGAGTAACTGAAGAGGATAAATTGCTGTTGAAATACCTACAAAAAAAAGAACACATACCCAAAAAAAGAACACATACCCAAAGAACACATACCCAAATATTGGATGTATTTTGCTTCTAATAATGTATTTATCAACCTGATTTTGCGTGGCTCTGATTTTTGCTTATGTACAATCCAAATGACGAAACATATAATAGCAATTAGCAACTTGCACACAGCAAAAAAGAAAAGTGCTCCCAAGGGTTTCATGCCTGTCTCTGCTCTCTCTTTGAAGTGGTGAACGAGTTGCAAGTGGTGATTGCTAAGAAAAATAGGCAAACAGAGACTAGTACTTACCCAAACTGTGATCAGCATTGCACCACCCTGCCTTGTCCCTGTTTAGAGGAAAGAGTCATTATTTTCCCAAGGGAGCTATCCAGGCCAGCCCGTGCTGCCCAGAGCAGGGCTAGGCAGTGAGGCAGGGGACAGGGTCTGAAACGCTAAACCCAAAATTAAACCCGAAGACGGTAGTCCTGTACTTGACAGGTTAGTTATACACAGGCCTGACCATGCTGATTGCAGCAGAATCTCTTATCTTTCCAGACAGGTATTCTGCTGTGTTCAAACAAAGATGCTTTTCCACTCCCCATTATCTCGCTCTTTCCCAGGACAATCCTCTTCTGTTACACAGGCAGGACCCGCCCTGCCAAAACACGGGAGCAGGAAAAGCATCAGTTTAAAGTCACATCACAGCAGTGATTTTGAAAGATGCCTTGAATGCACAGACACAGCCATCTGCTGTGATATGGGCATGGATTGAAGGCTCTCTGTGCTCTGCCAAAGAGCTCCAGACCCGCAAAAGATTCCTGTGGCAAAGCCTTGGCAAGTCAGAGAATATTCCCATTCATTTTCCTCTCTCCATAAATTGGCCAAAGCCACCTCCTGCAGCTCAGGCCTCAGCAGAGCTCCTGGGCAGGGGGATTATTTCTTCCCAGGATCCTACACACCCATTACCCTCTGTCCTCTTTCCATTAACGAGGTTGAAAACCCCAAAAGCAAGCAAGGATGAAAACCCAGTGGCAGCACATAATTTGGAAAGCAGCCCTGGGCTCATGCCCATCTTTGTGTGCCTCTGTTCCAGTCCCGCTGGAAATTTGTGGAGTTTGCTCAGAAATGGAGTGCCAGTCAGGCTTTGGCTTCTACTTGAGTCGTTGAGGATGCTGAGGTACTTTTGCCTCATGACACAGTCTTACTTCTTCCTTCTTTGCCTCAGTAGTTTATACAACTATGCCCCAAAATACAAGTTTTGGCATGAGAACATGAGCAGATATCAAAATACTCCTTTATAAAGATTTAAAATTAAACTGCTGGCTCTCTACAACTGTAATTCCCTCCCTGCATTTAAAATTTAACCTGAAGTAGAATTATTATAGCTTTCTCTTAAATGATTTTGTGGAGAACTAAAGATATAGGTCAGTACCATGCAATTGTGCAGGATCTGCTGCGCAAGAGGATGTAACAAAGTAAGGTGGGTGTTTCACATCCCCTGCTGGGGTACCAGGGTGAATTTTCTCACCCTGAAAGTGTGAAGAAGCTCCAGCAGCAACAGAGTTAAACAGAAGTTTTCCAGGCTTACATACCCTTACCTCTGGTGAAAGTAATATAGCATGGACTTGGGCAGCAATTTAAAACCTTCCTCCCCAGCTGTGCTTGGCCACACTCAGGACTTCCCCGTGACTGTGCTTAGTGGCATGTGCACAACACAGACAAGCCCTGACACACCATGCTTTAAACTTGCTTGTCTCACTGGTGTCAGCAGCACATGCTGCAGGACCTTCCCTGCCTGGGCATCTGAGAGTGCATATTGTCAGGAAAAGAAGCACCTGGAATGGAGTTTAGAGGCAGGCACTTTTCAAAGGCATTTTCTTGAATAGCTTTTAAAGAAAATCAAGTGCTTCTTGCCCTCCAGAGGAATCCGAGAGCTGGATGAGCATGGGTTTAGGGTGCCAGGGCATAACAAATGCTTATTTTTAAATCCATTGCAGGTTTTGTCTGTGTTTGGAGGAGGAGGCATGCCTGGCAGACAGCAGAATAAGAACCACACTGGGGAAAGAGAATAATGTTCAAATTAGGTGGGAGGAGAAGGAGAGGAGGAAAAAGAATTGATTTTCTTCAGTCTGAAGGTGCTTGGCCCAGAAACTGCAAGCCTGAGAACAAGAAAACACTAATTATTTTTTTTAAATGCATATTTCAAAGTATTTGTCATTTCAACTCACCCAGCATATTTATATTAAACTGCTTTGCTTTTCTTGGAGACTTGGTATTTAAAATGTTAATTGGAGACTAAAGAATACCCTTAAGGAAACAGATTTGCTGGCATTTCTGGCTGGGTATATTCAGATTATAGCTTTGAAAGGTTGGGGTCTTGGGGTGTTTTGTCTTTTTTCCTCTAAAAAGAAATAAGAAATTACATTTTCATTGCTGAAACTGTACTTCTTCTGAATACCTTCCCACCCCCATTATAAAGAAAAAGAGCAAGATTTGAAAGCTTGAGAGTTTGGCTTTTCAGTGACCAAAGCTGGAAGGATTTCAAAGGCTTCCAACTTCAAAAACCTGGTGGTGCCCAAATACCATATTGACATAAACTGCAGGTTCTGGCTTTCAGAAGTGTCTGCACTCCCTGGCCCTTTGCTAGAGGTAGCTACATTAATCCTTTTTATAAGGAGTGCACCAAGGAACGAGGTTTTATGGAATAATCTAACCTTAAAAGCAGAAAGGATGGGAGGTCTGACACATGAAGCTTTGTTGTGAGCTGCTCTTGGAGCTGTCCAAGTGAGGTGGAGGAGCAACTCTGGGGCAGGCAAAAAGCCCAGAGGCAGAGGCTGCTTCACCGACCACAGCCCAGAAAACTTTTCTATCTAAAACTTTAATTTCTAATTTGTTATGACCTCTGCTAAATGGCAGTTAGATTTATGCACACCGCAGCTCCTAATGCATTTTTGCAAGTGTAATTTACTCATTTTTCAGTTGACCTACTTCAAGTCAGGCCTGGTATTAAAGAAATCGTTCAAAAGGCACTACAAGCTCTGTGCTATATGCTAAATACTTACCTGTATGTGCCCCCTGAAAAACAGGAGTTGGAAAGGGAAACTCGATAGCATTCTACTTTAATTCCTGATGAAGCTGCAGCCAAGCTGCCATGCAGGCAGCACGCTCTGGTTGGTGGCCCTGTGCCTGGCCAGCTGCCCCCTCCCTGTTCTCAGGCCTCACAGGTAGCTACAGCCACAGCTGCCTCCTGCCTCAAACCTCCCCTTTCCAGGTGCCTGTAGGAGCTGCACAACTGAAACCAATCACCTTGAGATTTTTTTTTCCCAAGCTAGATGTTTGCCTGAGGCTGAATTTTTCAAGAAGATTTTAGTGGAAATGTTTGCATCAGGATTAGGAAGGAAAAGGAAAAATCCTCATTTTGACTCAGTGAAGACCAGGCAGAAATTTATCCAGATGTGGAGTGATGCTTTGACATGATGGAAGGGTGGTCTCAGCAGCCTTCAGTGTCTCTGTATCTGCTTCAGTTCCAGCATGTCCTGTGCCACTGCAGAGAGACACCTGTGGGGCATGGAAAGAGATGGGGTTTGGGAGGAGAAGTTAGGGATGCAGAGATGAGAAGGAAAGCAGCACATCCCAGGGATGACAGCTGGGATGAGGGGGTTGAGAGGAGCCATCACCACTGCACATCTCCCCAGAGACAGTTCTGGAAGTGGCTGTCTGCAGCTGCCCGTGGCACCGGCGGAGGAGCACACCCCCTCCTGCAGGAGAAACACTGGGAGCCTGCTGCTGCTGCTGATCCCAGTCCTCAGAGGGACGGTGGGAAGAAACCAGATACGCAGAGCTTACGAGCTGCATTTCTGGCTGTGGGGTTGAAACTGCCTGAGCAACACCCTGGGAAGGGAAGTGAGAGCTGAGGAGCCTCTGTGGAGCCTGGAGCTGGAGGAGAGCCTGCTGGACCCTCCCGTGGAAACTCGGCTCAGCCTCTCCCGAGCCACAGGCTGTCTCTGGCTGCTGTCCGGCGCTGGCAGCTGCACAGCAGGGCTCGGGGACGGGAGGAGAAGCACAGAGCACATGCTCACTCCCTGTTGGACTTTCCATCTGCACTGCCTGGGCTCTGCCCGTGCTTGGCATCGCCAGCAGCAGCCGGCAGAGACAAACCGGGAGCTTTGGAGCAGGGAGGGCAGCTCTGTCCAGCTTGAAGGATGTTCAGAATCTGCAGCGAGCAAAGGGAGGGACCCAGGCCTCTGTCATGGCTGTGTTCTCCTGCAAGGCCCTGCTGCCTGTGTCAGGCCTCACCAGGAAGGGGATGGCAGGTCATCTTGGTATCCTCCTGCACTCTGTCCATGCCCCTCAATCTTTATGGCACTTACAGGAGAACACAACTGCCAGTGGCACCCGAGGTCACAGCCTGTGTGAGGTCCCAGGGCTGCCTCTGATGCCGGAGTGTGCTCACAGCACTTCAGTGCTTTTACACTCACTATGGAAATAATTTCAGTAACAGACTTAGGGAGCTCCACACAGACTTACTCTGAGCAGAGCCTGCTGCCTGCCTGCAAAAGCAGCTCCATGCACATGATTGAATTCAGGGGATACCCTGGTGTAAATCTGGAAATCACTGGCCCTGAAGCATCAGGACAATTAGGTTGACATCAGCATCACAACCCTGCTGGATGGCAGCTTGCCAGTTTCTCACTTCCCTGACGGCTGCTGCTCAGGACTGGAAGGGGGCTGTGTCCCACAGAGTCCTGTGTTCCCCAGGAAGGGGAAGGCATGGCACAGCAAGCCCCCAGAACAACCACTGCAGCAGGGAGAGAACTGCAGCTCCTGCCAGCTAACCCTGAGAGCCCCAGGACACACCAAGGAACATTGCAAAGAGCTGGTGGTCAGCTGGCAAGGGCACAGAGACCTCCCCTCCCTGCTGTGCTCTCCCTGATGCCCAGCCTAAGCCACCAGCTGTCTTTTTGACATTGGAAATCACGTGCTTGCTGGTGATTCCCACTGCAACCATCAGCTGCTGTGGGTGTGCAGGAGCACCTTTGCCAAGACCAGCTCCTTTTGCCAGGCACAGCTCCTGCCGTGTGCCCAGAGCAGTGACCATGGGCAGAGCCAGCACTCCCCTCCCCAGCTACCACGGCCACCCTGCTGCTGTCCCACCCTCCCACAGTCACCAGGCTGGTTTCTGCTCAGCCCCAGCTCCTGCATGCTCATGCTTCAGCCACGGAGAGTAAAAAATCATAGAAAATACAGCTCATCTGCAGTAAGCAAGGATGTTGTTTAACAGCCTGTGTATGGTTCTGAACAAAGAATATGTTTTTGGGGGGGTTTTATGGGGTATTAACACGGAAAAGCAGCTTAACACTGACATAACTACCCCAAAAATATCTTGTTTAGTTCCCCAATCAAACAATATTTGTATCAAAATTGACTGTTACAAAGCCCATGGCATAATCATAATTCTCAAAGGATATAACCTGCCAACATCTTTCCAGAGAGCTGTCTGTGCTTGCCACGAGCTGCATCCCTAGCACAAGCCAGCGAGCTGTGGATGACAAGCTGCAAGGCTACACACTCCCAGCTGCCTGTGAAATGCCAGCTGGTCCCGTAGATGATTAACCCTGTGCAGGACACAGGTACCTGATGGGGTTTCAGACACAGTGTGCACAGTGGCAAAGGACCCCACAATGCCAGCACAAGGCAGTGAAGCTCTGCTTTGGTAACCTGGGGCACACAAGGCACCTGCGTATTGCTGGGTGGGGAAATGCCAGAGGCCTGGATCTAGCTACAGGGTCTTCTCAGGCAGGGAAGGAGCTCTGAAGATGGCATCTAAACAGAGCCTGGAGACAAACAACTTACCTCTGAGACCAGAGAGGCCAAAGAAGGCAGAGCAGCTGTTTCTTGTTCAAGTGGCTCGACAGGCTCCACAGCATCCTGTCCCACTGCAGCACAGCATTGGTAAACCCCATGCCTACAGGGGCAAAAGGTGGGCAGGTTCCTAAAACAGCACAGGGAAAGCAGTGGGGTGGTGGGCCTTTGTCAGGAAGAGGGCTACAGGGAACTCCTGCCCAGCAGAGTGCTGGTGGAGGGGTTTAAAATTCTTTAAACTCCTATAAAAAGTCTTTAAAAATCACAATATTCAGACTCACCTTTACCAAAAAAAAAAAAAAAAAGTCTAAAGATATTTTTGCAGCCCAGCATAAGGAAGGGCAATGGGTGCATGGTAACTTCACAGGCATGTATCAGCACTGTATTTCCAATAAATATTGTCCCAAGACCCTTTCAAAATTATAGGAGGTTTACAATAACACTGTGACTCTGCTAACTGCAGGTGGGTTCCTCCCAGCTTCCCTTCAGAGAGCTGAGAAAGAAATTATCCTCACAGAAAGATCATTACTGTGAGCTCACATAATCCCACTTTTAATCAAATGATAATTTAAGTGTAAGTTCCACTTCATGCATTTAGAAAAACATTGGCCTAATAAAGACTCCTGTTAAAGCCTCATCCTCAAAAAAGATCATTCCCACAGTTGCCATTTAACAAGGCAGGGAAAAGAAACCAGTGCAGTTCAGAATTTAGGCAGCTATTTCATCTCTTCCTCCAAAAAAAGATGAATTTTATGTAATATTAGAATCTCATATAGTAGTTACAGAGCCCAAAAGGGAAACTATAGCAGATAAAGCACACAGAGATATTTAAGCCTGATTTTTTTTCCTTCTGGGGGATAAACCTATACCATGAATATTCTGTTAATAGTCTTCCTTGAGTAATGTGCTTACAAACAATTGCTTTGAAACCATAACTCCTGTGAAGTTTTAGGGACCTGATCTGCCCCTTACTGACAAAAATGTGAAAATTGGAATATTGACAGGAACATCAAGAGAGCTGAAATTCATTAGCATGAAATTCACATCAAATGCAAGGAGAAAACTGAAATAAAAGCACTCGGAAGTTTCGGAGCTCTCAGCAAAAGCCAAGACATGGAACACACGGCTCGCGCAGGATGCGCCGCTAGCTGCAGAGGCGATGGGCCACTTCATCAGCTGGTGTATCACAGCAGATATGATGAGCTGGCTCATTATTCTTGCTAAATTATGCATGCTGGATTGGGGAGGTGGGGGGGAACGGGGTCAGGAGTGAAATCAGAAACCATTCCAGTTCATCGTGTGCCAGAGCACTGGAAAAGCTTCAGTAGCTCCTGCTGGCAGCAGGCAGTGCACAGGCTGTGCAGGCAGGCGTTCCCCTGCACAGATATTTCCCTTTCACCTGCGATTGCCCTGCTGGTTAACAGTAGGGATGGATCAGAACCACGCATCAGTGTCTTCTATAGTGAGCTGGAGAATTAGAAAGTCCTCTGTATTAACCCCACATTATCACAGTGATCCAGATCCTGGCTTAATCAGAAATGAGCAAACGCTTTGGGGCCCAGAGGAGCAGGATTCCTCCCTCCGAGCAGCAGGATTGCTGCCTGCACCCAGCTGGGCATGAGTGGGAGGAGGACTGAATTCTCCTGTCATTTAGCATCTTCACATCAAAGTGTGTGAAGAAAAAGCACACAGGAAGGCTGGGCTGGCTCCTCCTCTGCACAGCCATAGTGGTGTGTCAGGGAGGCTTCAAAGATGTGTGCTGGAGGGAAAAACACAAACAACCCTTATATTTTATACATATATATGATGTTGCTCTGACTTATAAAAATGCATAAGTACTCAAACCCTTGAGACAGCCTGACAGACAGGCTCTCGCTTCCCAGCCATCCCTATCTTCATTGCTGAGGGATGCAGGGATTGTCATACTGAACTGGATAATCCAGTTCCTCTGAAGACCAGCCCAAAATAGATTTTGGGGCATTTGCTTATTTTAATTCATATGCAAGCCCATCCCAAAATGGAAATTCTTCCTTTTGGAGATGCTTATCTGGTGGCTGGGTGTTTAGTCTGAAAAGGACTGAGTCTCGGAGGAGCTGTTCCCAGAGGGATGCAGTGGCTCCCAGCAGAGCACCCAGCAGAGGCAGGCAGCCCAGGTGCCGTGAGCGGGCTGGGTGGCAGGCCACAGGAGCTGCTGGAAAGCCATTTGGTGACTTCCCATCCCTTTTTGCAGCCCCACAAGGTGCTGGGACACTGGGTTTGCAAGCAGGCCTGGGCAGCACAGCTACAGAAGGGCAAAGCAGACCCGCAGCCCAGGCTGCTGGCACGGCACGGATGGCCATGGATCACCCGGCAGCAGGAGCTCACTCAGCCCCTGGGAATCCTGCCAGCAGCCCCGGGAGCTCTGCTCACCCCCTGGGCAGCTGGGACAGCAACTAAGTGCTCCTTATCAGCGCTGGGAAGATACAGCAGGATGAGAGCAGAATAACAAAAGCCCTGAGATGTGATTTATGGAGAAAAAAAATAAACTTAGTATTAGTTTCCAATGGCATTTAAGTTTGAGAGGCCAGCCAAAATGTCTTTTTTTTTTTTTTTTTTACAAAAAAATCTACTTCACTGAAATGCTCTTTCCTACAGGGACTTCTCTGTGTTGTGCTTAGGCAGTGTTATAACAATAAACAGGCATCCTTGCCTTAAGGGACTGGAGATACTGCCAAAGCAGGCAACATTTTAAACCTACAATAACCTTTCACTAATTGCAGAAGTCAAGCCAGACAGCCCAAACAGGCACAGAGCTGGGCGAGCACTTCAAGGAAGAGTGACATAGCACGGGCTTTTACCCAGGCACTGCTGCCAACTGGCTTACAGAGAAAATACATCACCCTAAAGCCCAGAAACTGCCTTTGAAAAACTAACTGGCTCCTCGAATGCCCATACAGTTAATGGTTTGTGGACTGAAGCCAGTGTGTGATTTCCCAGCCTCCCCAGCAAATGGTGGGGACCAAGAGGAACATGGAGATGCAGCCCCTGACACGGAGACAAATGTTTCTGCACTGAGCCCCAGGGAATGCTTGGGGGAACCTGCTTCAGAGGAAGGGGTTCCTCTGGCCCACAGCACACATGCTGAGAAGGGGTAAAATCACACCAGGAAGCAAGAAGGCAAATGACTCTTTTTAACCAGTCCTCCCCCTTCCCTGAGAACTGAGGTTAGCAGAGAACTGGGGCATGCTGGGGAAGCTGCTGAGCTTTGCTCACTAGTTGTCCATTGCTTTTCACTGATGAAGATCAATGGTGGCTCATTGAGCATCAGCCCCATTATGGGGTTGCTGTACTAATGGCTCCAGTATAGCCACTGCAATATTTTGAGTGGGTTGGAAAGCACATTTCTACTCCAGGGATCAGAAGTCTCTAAGCAGGGTGATCCAAACAGTGGCATTAATGCAGGTGCTTTTGACAGAGCCCAGGAGCAAGGCCCTGTAGCTGGGAGGAGACCTGGGCTCCCTTCAGGGGCCACACAGCAGCACTGGGGTGACACCATGGCACAAAGTCCAGCCCATGCCAAGCCTTCCTTCCCAAAGCCTTCATGGGGCTGTGTACCAAGGCCCTTTCACCTGGCTTACATACTAGAGTGGCTCCGGCAGTTAATTTTAAACTGAGTCAATTTTTAGAATTATTGTTTATGAGCCAAGAGGATTTAATTTGAAATCCTACATTGTTGGGGTTTTTTTTTAAAAATTAAACTGAGAGCAGCCTGGTCCACAACACTTTCCCCGGAGATGCTCAATTGAAAGGATCTGGAACTCATCGCCATACCATCTGCCTCTCTCTGAGAGGTGATCAATCATCCTGAAAGTTTAAACACCCACAGTGCCTAATCTATTATCGTGTTCAAATCCACCTATTTTAAACAGTGAAAGGGAGGACATGCTGTCCCCTCATGGCACAGCAGTCAAGCCCCAGCTTCCGTGCCTGCCAAGCTATAAAACCCCAATGTTTCCTAGTCTTGCAGTCAGTACTAAGAGAGGGAACCTTCTTAGGACAGATGGGCAGACAGAGATGGAGAGCTGTGTGTGACAGCACCCTGTGACAGGGCTGCAGGAGCAGTGCATCCCAGCACACCGGCCTGAGGAGGGATGGGCACTCCCCAAACCCGCCTTCCTTCTGCCCACACACAGAAACTTCACCTGGGAGTAAAGGGCAAAACCAATGCCTCATCCTACCATGATCAGCTCTGGAGGTGTACAAAGGGCTCCTTTCCATAGCACACCGGCAAATTCACAAGTCAGTGGGAACCGAACAGGTACTGATGGCTCCATTCCCCTCTGCTAGGAGCAGGTACAAGGCTGGGCCAGACCTACAACACAGCTTTATCCATCCCAAAGGAACAGTGGTCAATCTACAGAAAAAGTGCATGGAAACTGATTTTCCTTGTGCTGTCTGCAAGCTTTGGTATTGCACAGTGTGGGTGTTTTGGTCCACATGGAATCACTGCCTGAGAACAGGAGCGGCCCCTAATGCTACTGAGGTTGGCTTTGCTCTGCCCTGTGTGGTTCAGAGCACAGGCTGCCTGTTGCCAAGGAAGGTGGCAGAGGCCACAGTTCTGGTCCCCCTTGGGTCCCCCTGTCCTGTACAGCCCTTTGTGTCCGAGAGGCATCACTGGCCTCTCGGGGTGGGGCTGTACAGAGACCAAGGGACTCAAAGGAGCTTGCCAGGAGAGCAACAGCCAGCCTTGTAACCCTGCTGGCACCTCTGTCAGCAGCAGCACATTGCTGCTATGGTTTGGACTGGGGACACACCGTGCAAGCCATCAGGGCAGGCACTGCCGTGTGAACTACTGGAGGAAATAGCACAAAGCATTTACTGTCATGTCTGTTCCTAGCAGATGAGTAGGCAGACTATTAACAGAGATCAATTGAATGTAGAACCTCTTAACCCCACATGACACATGCTGTCATCATTGGCTTAGAACAAGTCCTGATCAAAAAGCCACTGTTTGTCCAGATTGTTTGTTTTCTTACACAAGAACACCAGGTAATCCACAAGTTCATGATTCATTCTTCACCACGAAGATCTCCACCCCAAGTTTGTCTAACAGACAGCTACTTATTTACCTGCTAAAACCTTTTCCTTAGCTTACCTGGAGACACCAGCTGGCTTCATTGTGCTGATCTTCATCTACAAGGAGAAACAGCTGGAGCAGCTGAGGGTTCTGCTCATCACTTCACAGTTCCAGCTCCTGGATGTGGCTCTCCCATGTTGGAAATGAGCTGTAGCTATGCAGGCTACAGTTCTAGAAAAGAGATGGAGGTTCAAAAAAGCCCCCCAAAATTGTCTCTGTTTGAGCTTAATAGGAAAGGAAGTAATTTGTGGTAATGTTGTGGAGTGCATATGCAGTATCTAAAAGTTTAAGGACTCCTGAGTGGGGTGAAAAATAATTCAGGCACACTTACAGACAAGCCTTCCCTGGCTCCAGTGAGACTTGTTATGATAGGGACAAAAGAAGAAAATGGAGTGTCCAGGGGAGGAAGTAGAATAAAGTTGAAATAGATAAGGATTTTCTAGATGAGTGCGTGATTTAGGGGAAATTCAGTCATTGAAATTTTGTACTAGAACATCCTGGGTTTTCAGTGAAGATGTCCAAGAGACACCTGCACATCAAACAATTGTCGAAGGGACACCAAGCCATCTTCGAAGAGGCCACAAAAGGCACCACAGGATCCATGAAAACATAATAAATCTGACAGATGCCCTACATTTATAGATTAAAAGAGAAATTTCCCTAACAAGCTCTGGCCCAAGCCAATCTTGCTGTGCTGCTGTATGCTGACTACAGGGCAACCAAGGCATGAAATGCAGTGTCCATCCCAGAACTTCTGAACCTCCATTGAGCTGAGGTTCTCTCAGTCCTGGCCATTAGACAGACCAGAGTGTAACAGAGATGGATCTGAGCCAGGGTGTGACCCCTCCTTCAGAGCCACTTCACCTGCCAGAGCATTGCTGGGTAGAAAAGCATTTTCAGAAACACTCACCTGAGTAATAACTCATTGTCACTGGGAGCCAAAGGTGGCAATTGTCCCTGTGCCACTGACCAGGCAGCCCTACTATTCTCAGTTAGAAGTGACAAGGACAGTCCACAAGACCTGCTGCCTCTCTGGACTTTACCCACAGACCCATGGAACTTGTCTTGGAGACAGTTTTCCTGAAGAAAAGGGCTTTCTTGAGCTAACAAAGCCACATGAGGATTAGTCAAGACTGATAATTAAAAACTATAGCAAATGATCCCAAAATTAAAAATACAGTTAGAGCATGTGCTTTGGGAAAGAGCACAAGGGGCCAAAATTTAATTTTCCTTAAGTCATCACAAAAAACCTTTGGCTAATGACTAAAACACTGTGGTGCCCACTGAGACTTCTCTGGAAAAGAGAGGGGGAGAAATGTATTCAAGACGTAAGACAAGTAGTGTGAGCTAAGTTGTTTTAATTCTCTCCTTCCCCATCCCCAGGTTTCACTCCAGTGTCACTCACAGTGCTGGGTTTTTACCAATGTCTACATCTGACACATTTTCAAAGCCCAGAAGTGAACAGCATTCAAAACACAGTGCGAGCTGCTTGAAAACAGCTTTCCAATATTTATACAAACAACCTCGGGGCTTTGAAAACATCTCAAAGCCCCCGTGTCCCACAGAGGCCCTCCATCACAGGCGTGAGCTCTGGGTTTGGCCCGCGGCACAGGAAAAGCTGCACTGGGGCAGCAGAGGTTAGACAGATGTGACTGAACATCTGGTCATCGTCAGCGCCGAGAGCAGCGCTCCGAGGTGGGCGTTGGTGATGCTGGCCCTGGACTGCTGCCATCCCTCACAAAATGGACAACGTACAGGCTTGTCCTGTGCAAGGCAAGGTCCTGTTTGTTGGACCCTGTCTCTGTTTCCAGTGGTTTCCTTTCCCAACACCCATGCTGCAGGAGAAGCACTAATTGCATCCAGCACACACCTCCCTGGACACCCAGTATGGACATGGCTCTGTCAGCAGCAGTGGCACTGCCATCCACTCCGCAGGGACAGCTCCACCTCGGCCTGGGAGCCCTCTGCTGCTCATCCTGGGCCAGTCCGGGCTGTTTGCAGCGCTCTCAGATCAGCTCCATGGGATTAAAAAGCATACCCAGCTCCAATCACAGTGATAATGCTTATGGAGTTTGCAATTATATAGAAAATGTAGGCCAGCAATTGCATGTTTGACTCTGGCAGCAGGGACTCCCTCTCATCCCTTGAAACGCAGCCATTTTCGTCAGAGGTGCCTTCTTTGAGGCAGTCGTGCTGGAAAATCGTTGGCCAGAAATGTGTGAATTAGTCAGGAGCTCTGTGAGTAACAGGAAGGGAGGTCTCACGACCAGATGAGTGCTGCCTCGTCACTCGGGCTGCGGGGCTCCATGGAAAATGGGAAAAGCATTATTCATCCTGCCACTCACCGGGGGTGCACGTGCCCCCTGCAAGGCTGAAGGGGATGGTGTCCACCTCTGGGACGTGTCTGGGCAGTGCCCACGCTGAGGACACTGCAAATATCACCATGGGCCAAATGGGGAATGGGAGCTGTGCTCATGTTGTGTCATCACACGTTCCCAGTGCACGTAGGAAGAGGAGATTTCCTAGAGGAAGAGAGGGAGAGAGAGAGGAGAATATTTAATGCAGCTGCATGGGGTGACAGCCCCAAAACCCAGCTGTTCTCAATAAGACAGCAGCCCTGCCAGTGAGCATTGCATATGTGCCCTGTCATGGTCTCCAGGCCAGCTCAGCCTGTGCCAACATTGCTCCAGAGCAGAGAGCCCCACGTGGCACTGGATTCCTCAGCCGTGGAGAGACTATAGATCCTAACAGAGCCCTCCAGCAGAGCCCTCCGTCAGACCTCTCTGGGGAACTGCATGGTGCAGGTCCCACTACCCCATAGAGACCATACTCAAACCCCTCAGAGGAGAGGCTTTGGCTCCCCTGTGTCTCTGAAGAGCCTTGCTGTGCACATCAGGGTCCTTCACACACTTGGTACTGAGCCTGAAGGGATTCAGAGCAGAAATACTTGAGCACACACTTTCCTGAATCAAGGTCGCAGCTCCAAATTGTTTTTCTGTGTTCAAACAACCAGGTTAATAAATCAAAATAAGTTCTCAGAAGAGTCTTGTTCAAAAAGGATTAAAAACATCAGGGTTTTTGCCAGAAATAGTAGGCTCAGATATAGAGTTTGACCCCTCTTCTGCTGAACACACAGAAAACATCTGCTTGGTCAAGCAAAACTATGGAGTAAACTAGATCAAGATGATTCTGACTATGTTTGTGGGTTCTGAGATCCTTTCTTCAGATGGATAATAAGCTAATTCATATATAAGTGTCATAAAGTTGGGATATGCATCAATTTATAGGGGGGCTTTTATGCCTCTAGGTAACAAAGCAACCTACAAAGTGTTTAAAAAGACAGAGTAGAAGCATTTCCACAGCACAGTGTGAGGCTCTCCATTGTTTGTAGGTTAGATTTAATGCACAAATACAGTAAAAAGGAAGTCATGCTGACAAAATACCAAGTTTATGCCTGTTCAGCACTAGACACTAAAATTCCAGTATTCACCTGTCACAGAGCAGTATCGCCAGCAAGTCACATCCCCATTAAATGCAGAACTTCACAAACATAGCAGAAGACCCAGTTCTTGCCAAGAGAAGTCACACTGACAAAAGCACATTGGGGCTTGGCTAATTTAGGCAAAAAAGTCACCTATACCAAATCCCAGTTAAACCAGGCATCTCCACACAAGGTTCTCTACGTATTTGCCTTTGCCCTAAGTTGCTGAATATCCCATAAAATCTGATTTAGAGGTACTGACCTCACACCCTCTGAACGTGGGCTAAGAGAAACAGTATTTATTTACCTTCTGCATAACCCAGATGAGGATTTAAAATGGTATCTCATTTCACATTTCCATGGCTCGCTGTGAGCTGCCTGCCTGCACGGATGGCCCATTCCGGGGCAGATCCCGCTGCTCTCCCGGGAGCTCCTCCGCCCCGCCGGGAGCAGCCGCTGGCTGCTGCTGCTGACAGCAGAGGCTTCTGAAAGGTGACGGGCTAAATTCAGTTGTTGTTGCTGAGATTGTGCCACTGAGATCTTATCACCCTGGGAAACACTCTTGGAAGAGATTTAAACAAACACGGACACACAAAGCAGAGCAGAACATTAGAGCCACGTTAGAAAAAGCCCAGCAATGCCTTGTCTCTCCCTAAACACAGAGCCTGCAGCGATGTCCTTTGCTCCTAAGCCCTACAGAGGAGGGATGGCCTGACTGCCAGCTACACCAGCAATGGGCGTGGGCAAGAGAGAAAGGCTGGCTTCAGGCTGTCACTGACAGCTCCTAGTTTGAGTGCTTATTTACACAACCCACGATCTCCTGAGAGCAGCAGTACTCTGGACTCACCTTTCTTTTGGTACCGTGATGACACAGGCTAAGCCACTTTGAAACGGTATGAGGTACTCCCATGTTTTAACTGGAACACTACCATAACTTTTTAGTTCTTGGCTTCCATTGCTCAGTCAGGAGCACTTCTTACTGCACTGGGCCACCTTCCAGGCATAACATCTACCAAAAGCACTGAGTATGTCCTAGTTTTTCTCAGAAAACAGCCCAGAGCAAAATGACTACAATACAGCAAGTGCAGAAGAGAACCAGCAGTGAGGAGGTCAAACACTAATTAAAACCAAACTGGGAAAAGAGCAACCCAAAACTGCCTAATCTATGGCCCCAGGAGAAAATTATTGCGAGCAACAAACAAAATCAGTTCCAGTCATGCTTTGCAGAACCAGCAGTACACAACTCTGCAGGGCAACACGTGAGCAGGGGCAGCCTCGGTGTTTCCAACACCCAGCACTGCTGGACCAGCCTCTGTTTTCTGTCACTGACAGGAGCCTGGGAATGAGCACTCCCCACCTGCACACGGAGAAGGGAACCCACAGGTGGGTGTGGGGCTTCCTCAGCACCAGAGCACCTGAAGGATGAGGCAAACCTACTGCAGGTGTGTGACTTCTGAAAGGCAGCACCAACAACACACTGGCTGACTGACCTAAACCCACGGGAGATGAGCACAGCAAAGATACCTTAGGATCTTCCCTCCTGGAATCCAGGGCACTGCACAGTACACAAGTGGAACAGCCACTGCTTCACTGGAAGTGAAGCACAGTGGAAACTAAATGCTGTTAAGAACTTCATTTCCAAGCACAATCAATGCAGAGTAGGACCATCCTCTCCCCAGAATCTTCCAGCAGCTTGTAGTAGTAAGCACCTCCAAAGATAGGGGAAAAAACTGACAGTAGTAGTTCAATTAATGTGAGCACATAAGGAAAATGGAAATAAAAACACTCATTAATTATTTCTGTTCCCACTATGTACATCCCTCCAAGATATCTCGTTGTCTGTGAATGCCCAGATTCACCAAGAAGTGCCTTAACTTTAATCCAGCTGGCCTCTCAACTCCTACTTCAGATGGAAGAAAGATGCACTGAATAGCTCATCACTCCTCCAAGCAAGAAGAACGATGTCTTCACTGTCATCCAAAAGCCCCTTCTCCTCCTACAGATGCTAAGACTTCCCTCCCTTCCACCCACCACTGACCAGCCTCCACAGAGCCATTCTCAGCCCCCAGCATCTCCGATTAAAGGCATCATCATTGTTTCAACACATCCCTGACAAAGACGAATTCTAAAAACTGAAACAGGGAGTGATGGTGCAGCATAAGAAAACAGAGAATCCAGCCTGAGTACCTGAGATCACTGCAGTTTGTACGTGTGCCTTACCTCAGCATTCATCCTCTTCCTACGTGTTCTCATCTTTCTTTATAAACAACAATGTTTTGGGTTAGTTTTTTTTTCAAATATCAGACAGGGTTCCAACCTCTGGATGCCTGTTCAGGTGTAAAGCCTTGGCACGCTGTTGAATTTCTGTTAAGCCAGCTCATTACCGCTGAACAATGGCCCGTGAATTGGCTATTGTTCAAAGAAATCACTTACCAAGGCCATGCCCAACAAAAACAAACTGTTAGTGCAAAGTTTTGAAGTGTATGAAAGAAGGATTAAGGAAGAAGGATGTTGTTGCATTTAATCTGTAAGATTAGGAGATGAGAGATCTGTTTTTTATTAAAGGAAGTCTCCCTGTGATGTTAGGCAAGCTGTACAAAATCCCTCTATTTTCATTTCCTTCGGAATAAAACGAGAATAATACTATTTTCCTATCCAGTGGAGAGGTTTAGATCACTTCAGCCCTAATTCTCACATTGCCGACCACCAAAATGTCTGTGAAGCGTGAGGTGAAAGAAAAAACAACTCAGCCAACCACATCTGATTGACTGAATTTTTAAACTCAAATGAATTGACTTTCATCCAACTTCCAAAACCCAAACCAACTACACACGATTAGGCTAAGAATAAGCATGAGAAATGACACTCTACAGGGTAATTTTCTGGAGAGGCTGGAAGCCTCGGGAGAGGGGCTGGGGACGGGAGCAGCTCCTCAGCCGTGACCGGGCGGCTGCGCCTGTGACAATCTCATTAATTCTGTGCGGCGGCTCCGCGTCCCAGGGGCGGCCGGAGCCGGGGGCTCGCTCCTCATCGCGCCAGCTCCCAGCTCCTGCCCCACCCCTCGGGCCCCACGGCTTCCACGGCGCCGAACTGCAGCTCTGCACCCGCGACCTCCGCAGCGCCGCTGAGGTCACCGGGGTTTATCCTGTCTCTTTGGGGCAGGCTGCTGCATTGCATCCTTCCCAGCCAAAGGAGTGGCTGTGCAGCCTCCATGCTGGGTGAACCAGGCGGTTCTGGGGACAGGCCGTGCTCAGAGCCCAGCTCTGTGAGCTGCAGGTGTGCAGGAGCTGGGCACGCCTGGCCTGGGAGAGGATGGGACCATCCCGACACCTTGCTGGACCGAAGGGCAATTGCATCCAGGGCTCCATTTCCCACATTTCTGGGGAAATTGCTGTGCTGCCTCCTACGTGCTTTGCAAAAGGACACTGCACAGAGCCGTGCTGCCTCCAGAGCCTGATCCTGTGCTCCGCTCTGACACGGCGCAGCTGGAACTGCCAGACACTGCTGTGAGAAGTGGCTTTCAATCATGAAAAGGGAAAAAAAGAAAAGAAAAAAAATCACTTCAAGCTTGGAAAAGCTTTGTAGTAAATTTTCAATGTTTCTCCCACACAACCTTTGCATCAGCAAGGTTATTGTTATTATTATTATCACAATTTAAGATTACAGGCAAATAGCTTTTAGAACATACAACGGGTGACTGCTTCTAAAAAGCCTCCAAAATATTGACGTTAAAAGGGGCTGCTGCATGCCCATAACGTCTCCTTTCCCATTACCATCAGCAACCCTGTGCAATCCTCCATAAAGTAAAACCACATGGTGGAGCATTAATGATAATGCATGGACAGGCTGAGGCTGCCAATGTGCATTGCTGGGTGTAGGTCAAGCAAGACAGAGCACAAAACAGACAAAGACAGAACAAATGCTCTCAAATAATCACCTTCCAAGCAGTAACCGTGTGTTGAATCAAAACCATGATAGATTCTCTTGCAGACAAATCCTACCCAGAAGAACAACTGAGAAATGCAGACAATTCTCCAGGAGGCCACGAGGTGTGGGTGGCCAGCACTGCCATCTTCACCGACCTCTCAGAGGCCCAGGATCTCCATGGTGGGTGTGGAAGGAGATCTCCATTCAACCTTTGCAGTACTTGCAAAGTATTTTCATTGTCAACACAGCTTCCCTCACAAACAACTCAAAGCCAGGTTTTGATGACAAGGCTGGTCTGAGGCTTGTCATTGCTCCTGCCATAAAAGCACAGCGGAACACAGAAAGCACAGGAGTCCATCAAATCTCACAGCTACACCAGAATCAAGAAAAGCTCAAATTAGACCTGGAAAAAAATCCCATCCTGCTCTGGTTTTGCTAAATTGTGTGCAATCCAGCTGCAGCAAGTCCCAGAGGCACCTTGCCAGGCAGAGCTGCGATGGCCCAGGGATGCAGCAGCCCTCACTCTCCCTGGGGATCACAGCTATGGAAGCACCACCTTGCTGGCTCACCATGAATGTCTTGAGTCACCAGGGGGATGGAAGTGGTCCCCACGCTTCAAAAGGCTCCAAAACACGCTCTCATGAATCAAACAGCTGAAAATAAAACCCAGCAGCCAGATAAGTGGGGCAAGGGCTGTGAATCTGCAAGACATTAGAAGAAAGTGTTTTATGGGTTTTCCTTCCTTCCTCTCCTCCCTGTTGTTTTTTGGCTAAAGGCTCAAGGTTGTCTCTGGGACACAGCTTTCTCCATCCCCTGTGAGCTGAAGTGACCCAGCTCGTGCCAGCGGGCTGGCTGGTACTGCGGGGGCTGCCGGCCTCACCTCAGCCCCTGACCTGGCAGCTCCCGCTCTGAAACCTGAATCCCAGGAGCTCTCTGCTCCCAGTGCCATGAGTGCTGCCTCTCGGGTCACACTGGCTGCTGCAGCTGCTGGGTTTGTGTGTGCTGCACTCCCCCAGGCAGATTCAGCAGAGACAGGCTGTGCCAGCAGCGCCTGCGGACAGTGAGGAGCGGCAGGAGCTGTTCCTCAAGGCCAGCCTGCCCTGCTGCATGGAGATGGACCAACTCCAGCCCCTGGCATGTCCTCCCACCCCCACCCCTGCTCCTGGCAACCCCTCCACCTGAGCCTGCCTGCCAAGGTACTGCACCTCTGACACTCGCACACCTCCTGCTCCCACCGATGACTTGGCAGCAATTCCCTTTTTCCAAACTAAACCTAGGAACCAAACACAACACAGGGCACAGATGGAGCATGAGGGTCCTTCAGGATGCCCATGTCACAGTACCTGCTTTACTGATGCCAGCAAATTACAAATCAAATGCAACCTCTTTGAACAAGAGATGCCTCGAAGCACAGAGTGAGGGATCCCCTGTGTGGGGAGGCACAGGGACAGTACAAGGTCAGGCTTGTTCACAGCTCAGTTTCATGGCAAGCAGAGCAAGGGAGAGAAAGCCCTTGGTGCTAATGAAGGCAAGCAAAGCCAGCACACTGACACAGGAAGAATTAAATGCTGGGGAGGCTTCTGGCCTGTCATCATTTACAACTTGTAAACACAACAGTGGTTACTACCAGAGCTCAACAATGAGACTGGAAAACACAAGCCTCTACTGAGGCAATTGCTGAATCGAAGCAGCTATAAGAAGTAAAAGATTTGCTCTTCCCAAGCACCAGAAAGTGCTTGGCTTCCCATGGTACCTGTCTGGTCTCAACTGCTTTAACACCTTGTGCCATGTGCTGCGGGATGAGGTGGCTGAGCAGCTCACATGGGTGTCAGAGAGCTGCACCTAAGGGTGGCCAAACTTCCAAGTTTGTGAGAAATCTAAACCTCCTGAAATCTGGTTTCACTCCAACTTGCAAAAAAAAGCTAACACTTGTGAAATTTCTCATGACACAGAATGACTTTCCCATCTAAAAAGAATATCTGGTAAACATCAGCATGAGGCATTTCTACAATCAGCTGTTCTCTCCACAAAGCCCAGTAGCTCTGAATTAAAACAAGATGAGAAAACCACAGTTAAATTCTCAGGGAAACTCTGCTCTCATCCTATCCCTTCCTCTGGTGTTCCAGCTCACACAGACTGCCTGGAAACCCTCACAGCCTGTCTTAGGTTGGGGTTGTAGATTTTGGGGAGCTGGACTGCAGAGCTGGGAACCCTGTGCCCTCCTCAGTGTGAAACCACTGAACCTGAAAGTGAAACTGGCTGGTGGCCAAACCCCCCCATCAAGGCCAGCAGGGACCCAGTAGGACCCTCAGTGGAGCCCAGGCAGTGTCACTGTACATCTGCTCCACCGAGACACTTGCGGTGGTGGCAGAACCAGCCTGATAAGTCACCTTCCAACAACTCACTTCTGGAGAGTGCAGCAACAGCTTCAAGAGCTGGCTGGACTGGCAGGTGGCCACATAGGCCACACAACACCCACTATGCCCAGTGGACAAGGAAGACCCCAGGGAAGTGGAGTATCAATGCCATGAAATGCCGCATTTCATCTAATGACACGGTTTCATAACACCCATTTATTCATCCCAGTTATGTGCACCCACCCCAGTGACCATTACCAGTTTCCAGACCATTGCATCCAAAGGAAGCTGCTCTTGGTGCTGTTCCCAGCACATGTGGTCATCCTGAGAGGATGCTTCTATCTAACACAGCCAACAAATAAGGGAGGGACAGGAACACAACCAAGATCTGCTTGCTTAGTTCTGCTGCCAGACTGGAAATAAAACTTCCAGCCACTGGAATGGCCAAAACACGTTCCCTTTGTACTCACTGTGCACTCAGAATTACCTCTTTTGTGTTATCCTGGGAGTTTCCTTTAATATAATCTCCTTTTTCTGTTGTTTTAATTGAGAATCCCTGAGGCATTTAAAGCCAATTCTGGTAAAGCAAAAGCAAAACAACAAACCACACTTCCACTCCAACTATCCACTCATAAAGCTTCAGGTTCAAAAAGCAGCAAGGGTTCAGGATGGCTCAGGTGCCTCCCCAACAACCGTGAGTGAATTGCTCACACAGTCACTGCTGCCTTGCCAGGAGGAGAGGGCAGCTGAGAAAGGATCAGGGATGAGCATTTATGGCCCTGCATGTCCCAATCCAGGCACTCCTATGAAGGCCATGAGCATGGCAGATCCAGCTGGAGGCTGATGACAGCCCTCCTGTGTCTGCAGCCTCTGACCAGGCAGCACCACACCCACCAGGGACAATGCCAGCTCCCAGCACAGGGACACAAGGGCGCAAGGGACACAGTGTTGGAAGGGCTGGGAGGCTTTGGATGCCTCATCATCCCTCCATCTCTCACACGACTCCCAAGGAGCCAAACTTAAGGCGAGAAGATGAGGAGGGACCTTCTCCTCTTTCTCCCCACCATGGTGCTGAAACCCAGTGAGGCCAACAGGAGGGGGGTTACTCCAGGGCAAGGGACATCTTTCACTTCCAGTCACTTGCCAGGGTATTTCACATCCTATCTTCTAGGTTTGGGAATTGAGGATCAATCGTCACCAGCCGTGGCAGCTAACAGCCCCAGCAGCTCCTGCCTGCTCTGTGCCTTCCCAGGCCTGCGCCTTGTGACGCATCTTCTGATGCTGAGATGCTCCTGGAGATGATCCCAATTAAAGAAGTGAGGCTGTCACAATTTCAGCTGCAAGAGGGAGATGAGAAAATGAACAGTGTCACTAAGTGTCTGCAGGAACAAATTTACAAACCTAATCACCTTCCAGCATATCCAGGCTGCCAATGCCTGAAGAAGGGTGATAGGGGAGAAGAAAGCTTTCGGGACGCTTAAAGAATATAAATTCACCCTAATAGGAATTGGATCTGTCCCTGCCTGTAATCAGCAGCAGAACTGAGATCCTGAATTGGAATATTAATACAAGTGTTCAATGGGAGATGAAAACCTCTCAAAACCTCTCTCAAATGATGAGAATTAAACATCAGAAGCACAGCACAGCAAACTGCAATGCAGTTGTGCTGTCAGGAGGAGTCTGCTGAAAGGGGAGGTTGAGAAATTCCATGGAAGATATGACTGCCTCCTGGTAGTGCCCAGGACACCACATTCGTTCTGACTGCTTCCTGGCACGCTGATTTTTCATTCCAGATACCCTCCCAAACTTAAGTGTGATCCCTGATTCTCTTTAAAAAATAGGATAACTGAATTTTTAGTCCAGGTTGATCAGGTGCATCCTCTGTGCCTAAAGAAGACCAATACATGGGAACAGGAAAGAATCTGTTATTGTAACATCTGCTGTGTTTTGTTATTCTGCATTACTGCTGTTATGTTTTGGGGGGTGGGGAATATCTCTTGACACTTCAGTGAGGTACTAAGTGTTTGGGGTGTTCAATTTAGGATATTGCATTGCAAATGGGCAGCTTTTCCTGAAAATAAAGTTGGTGAGGAACAGCTAACACTGAGAAGGGCACAGTTCCAGGACAGAGCTTGCTGCTGAAGCCCAGGCTGCAGGCACACCTGCCTCTGGCAGAAGAAGGGCCTGACAGAGTGATCACCCTGAGGAACATACTGCAGGTGGCAGGCAGCTCTTGCAAAAGGCATTTTTGTTCTCTCACGTCTGGTTTACCTCATGGTGTGTTTCGCCACAGGGGTTACAAAGCACCAGAGACCTCCAGCCCACCGAGGCACTGCAGGATGGGACAGAGCCCACAGCCAGCAGGCACTTGGCCAAATGGAAGCACATCATACCCCAGGTTCCTCCCCGAGGCCCGAGTGGGGCACTCAGGCCATTCCTATACATCCCACCCCATCCTCAGGAAGCTTCTGCTGCCAAGGCCCTGTCCCGTGTTCCCTGATGTCCACAAGCAAGCAGCACTCTGAGACAGGGATGTGCCTTCCACACTTACCGCATCAGGGCCCTGAAGACTGAAGGAAAAATGAGTTTTCACTTCCCTGAGGACAAAAGAAAGGTGTTGGCAAGCCTTGCAGGAAAACACTGTCTTGAGAAGGGGACAAAGCAGACCTCCAACAAGAACATGCACAGGCTGGGCAGCTCCATACCAGCTGAGCCTCCAGCCCTGACACGAGTGTCAGCAGCACCACAGGAAAAGGGGCTGCACTGAATTCTCCTGATTGCCAGCCCACACAGAATGATGGGAGGGGAAGAGGAGGATGTGTGCCACACATACAGGGTGCCACGGGGAGACCCCAGGCCCTCTGTGTCCCTCTCACAGCACAGACCTCTCCTTTGGCTTCACTTTGGCTTCAGCAGAAGATTCCTGTTCTTCATTAGAGAAAAGCAAAGCCTCAGGGCCTTTGAGCTTCATAATCCACTTTGCAAGTGAGGCATAGAGAGAGACAGACATGACCTAGAACGCTCTGTATCTCCTCTTGCTCTGCCCTACCAAAGCAAAGGTCCCATTCTTCAGCCCACTCCCTGCCCTGCTCCATCATGTCTATCCTAGAGTGATCATTCAGAGCTCAACTACTGAAGTAAAGGGAGAAATCACAGCATTTTTTAGCAAAACATCTTTGTAGCAAGCTTGTCAGTACTATATCAACTCTTCTTACACACAGCAGATGCACAGTAACAACTGCACATGACATTGCAGAGCATCAGTGGCTGAGGCTGCCAAAAAACAATAAAACGCGATAAGAAGAACTCTATTTTCCCCTGTCACTTACATGACAGATCTCCTTAATTAACAACTTTGCTGTCAGAGAAAATTAATGAATGAGAGAGAAATGGGCTTTCTTTGTTATTAGTACCTCTATTGCTTTCTAATCTATCAGGTTAATTTCATGTTAATGAAAGTGAGGATTAAAAGCCCCAACTGCTGGAAGGGTGGGGACAGGGAGTGAAGCTCCATAAGGAGCTCAGACACGCTGGACCATGGCTGGGCTTGGAGATCTGATGCTGCAGAAAGGCAAAGCTTGGGGAGAGCAGTGCAGATGGACCCGTGGCTGGGGTTGGCAGGCAGCTCCCATCTTTCTGCCGAGGCAGTGGAGCCATGGGGGCATCATTGCCCACCCGGTGGGGACTGCTGAGGCCGTGCAGGGCAGGAGGTGAGGGGCAGACTGACGCTGGGACTGCGCTGAAAGGGGGACGAAAACCCCGAGATCGGATCGCAGCTGCCGCCTGCCCGCAGCCCCCGTGCTCCCTGCGCTGCTGCTCCCGAGGGGGC
>VZTH01015942.1:0-10001 GCA_013397815.1 Aleadryas rufinucha
TAAGGCTCGCACCCACCCCTCGGCCTCCCCAGGGCGAGAGCTCGGCCCTGCTGCGGCGGGAGCTGCGGGGATGGTCCTTTCCTTTGGAGGTACATGGATATTCCGCTCCTTTGGCCATGCATAACGCTGAACCTGCCGTTCGGTGGGAATGAGTGAAGGCACTGTCCGGTGTCTTCATGTTGGCGCTTCAAGGAGGAACTAGTGCCACATGTGCACACGGGGTCAATAAACCGACCAACCTGTGAAACTTCTAGCGATACCTGCAAAATGAAATTCTGGTAACATTTCCGAGCCACCGAAAATTTCATGGCCTTTACTTTTTTCCCAGATCTGGAAAAAACCACAAAGTCTCATGAAAAAATATGTTGTACATTCTTAATATTCACGTTTAGATAAATTATTTTTCAACTTTAGTCCTATTTGCTCAGTGCTAACAAAGAAACCCGAAACTCACAACAGCATCGGGTAGAGCAGGAAAGGGTCATAGCACTGAAACCTGGGGACGCTTTTCTTTTTGCTTTTCCCATACCAGAACTGCATGTGTGCTTTGAGAAGCAATGGTTTGAAAGACAGCAGTCACTCTAGAAGTACATACCATTTGCACTGTGTACTTTAGGATGCGTCAAAGCAGTCCAAAAATTACAAGCTGTGATGTACTGGTGGCAGTGCATCCTCCTCCTCCCCCTTTTCCAGGCCACGCTGTCATCTAAGAAATGCTTGTGATGCCTCTGCCTTGACAAACAGCACCTGGGCTCAGCTCCTCTTGAGCTCATCAGAAACACTGTCTGCTCCCAGGAACTGCTGCTGTCTAGCGAGCTCCTGTTTTATGAACAGCCTTGGAAATTATTTTTCTTGCCCGAACGGCGTAACATCCCTGTTCCCACATTTTCAAACAAAGTGCGGACCCAAACTGTGTCTGGAATGAAACACTGTTATGACCAAAACCCACTCTCCTGCAACCTTAAAAGCAGTGATCCAAAATGAGACCCTTTGAGCTCTCCTGGACCAGCCCACTGGCTGTGACCAGCAACCTTCCTCTGAGTGGGGCCTCTCAGAGCCAGAGAACTCTCACATTTGCTACACCTGGAGGATCCTGGAACAACAAATCCTCGGTCAATACCCTCCCTTTGCCCATTGGGGAGATGCAAAGGCATCCAAAGGGAGAATTTCACTGACCTCCGAGGGGAATTTTTCACAGGTAACTTAACACTGACAGTTTATGTGTGTGTGTTTGCATGTGCACATACACTATAGCGAATCTGGGAGAAATGCTGCTTTCTTAGATGTTTAAGTACCTTAGATCTCTAAGTAAGTTAGGCTTTTATGTAAGGCTAAGTCATAGGTTAAATTCTGTTAAATCTTATTCCTCTGTTAAATTGTTACAGTACCGTTAAGTTAGGTGTAATCGTTGTTCCTGTTAAAGGTTTAAGGTAGAAGTTAACATTACTGTTGAGTGCTGTTAAGCTTTTAGGCCCTATTCCTTTTTATCCTTGTCCTCACTCTCCTTTTGTCACACACACCTAAACACACACACACACATCCCTCTAGACAGTTCTCTGTTCATTTGTTTTGATTGCCTGGATTTTGTTTGGTTTTGTTGGTGCTTGTTTTTCCATGTTGTGCCTTAACTGCCCTGGAAGTAGTAGAGTGAATCTTGCCACTGAACTTTGGTGTCCTGTTGCTTAATATTAAATCTGGCTTTTGCTGATACCCTTGCTGGTGATTTTTCAAACACTTTTTCATAGCAGTACTTTAGTTTTGTTGCTTTTTTTTCATTGTTCCAGTATTTTAGTAGCCATTACTAAGTATTAGGTTTTTATGGCTGTTAGCTCTGTTTCATTTTTATGTATTCTGGAGCAAGCTGTAAATGCAGAATGTGGGACACGGGTTTCTGGTGAACTTGGGAACACTACATTAACAGTTGAACTTGATGTTAAAGGTTTTTTCCCCTAGCTAAACAATTCTGAGATTCTATTCCAGGTCTCTCTCTGAAATGCTGTAGAGCCTACTGCAAATATGGAATAAAACCCACAGCATGCAAGAAGTTTCACCATGGGGCAAGGTGTTACAAGTTCCTCATCTTAAATGCATCCTTCAATTTGTAAAATGAAGCTTTTATGCTGAAGTACTAGATATGGAGCACTCATAAGCCTTAGTGGAATTAGTAAGTCTGAACCATTTAGCTGTAAATCAGAGCTGCTTGTTTTTAGAATAAAATTCAAAAAGGAAATTGCAAGTAAGTATAGTCTGCAAAAACAGGACAGTAAGGACAAGTATGAATATGAAAAAAGAAAAAGGTGTGTGAATAAATATACCTGTCTAACTTCTTTCCACACAGAATGCATTATGTAAAGCTCTCAGCATAACATTAAAAGAAATGACAAGTGGAAGAATGGCAATTATGTTCTTTAATGAAGAAAATATGATTTGTAACTTTGAAAGAGTAACTTTTTTATCCAGTCTGGAGGACTAAACCCAAGCTTTACACAGATTTGCAGCCAGCCTCTGATATTTTCATGTACAACCAAATACTTCAGGCAGCACGTTTAATTTAGGAATTTTCACTGTTTTTCTTTTTAGAGACTCATGTTTACATTCAAACTTTAAAGAATAAAAAAGATACAAAGCTTACAGATCAAAGAACTTGCCACCCTCTGTACCAACACTAAAACATTCTTTTGCTTTCTCTCTGTATAGTACAAACCCAAGATGCCAAGGAGTACGTGATTAATGTGGTTGCTTTTCCATTTCATGAACCCAACGCTCAAAAGTAACGTACGAGTTTGGAGAGGCATTTTATTTAGACAACTGAAAACAGTTAAACATTCAGAAGCAGCATACAATGAAACAAAACCCGAACCAAATACTTTTAAGTACATAATCCCTTCTTTTCAACTAGAGCCAATTTTTCCAACTTTCAAGAAAAAAAAAAAGGTAAAAGCCATTGTATCTCTTCTTCGTAATAATGAAAACACACTACAATGAGTCTAATTGAGATTGGAGAGACTGGATCTTGGCTTGCACACTTCTTTGAAAAGACAGTAGGCAGTTATGCCAAAAAGCCAGCAAAACTCTACTACTTGTCTTTTGGGTTTTTATTTGGATGCTCAGTTCTCTTACAGACAACACCTAGCCAGTTCCACTGCATTCTCATCAATTACTGCCCATCTTTGCCCCACGGAGAGAGCGCACTCTGGAAGGCTGCTGTCTGTCACTGCTCACTTGATTTAGTCTCGCATGTCCATGTGTCACGTAACAGCTGCAGTAATCAGGCTTTCACTTCAGGAGTTGAGCTGTACACTGTATCTGAGTTTTCAGAGGCAATCTCTTCTGCAACTAAATAAAAAGGATGTTATTTAACTTCACTTTAGATACATAAACCAAAGAAATGTTGCAGAGATTGCTTGAAGAGACCAGGTCAGTTTGTTTTCCCATTCAACCTGATCCAGCTATTCTACCCCATCTGTTCTGCCTGCACAGCTCCAGTCACCAGTCTGACACTTACCACATCATCAGTGTCAGGCAAATGCATTCAAAGATCTTTTGAAAAGAGTGAAAAATACCAGAAAGCACTTGAGGGAAACTACTTCTTCCATACTAAGGAATGCCATCATCTTGACTGATCTTTTAACACTTAGGCAGTTGAAGCTGACAATTCAGTTCATTACCTATTTCCTCCTCTGCAGTTCCCGGAAGGGTAGTCCTGGCTTTTGCTGCTTCTGCATTCTCCTCTTCTATAGAGAAAGAGGAGAAAAACAAACAGTCAATACCTTCAGTTCCATCCACCCACCTTAATTAAAAAAAAAAAAAAGGGAATTTCCATGTAATTCAGTTGAGGAGAAACACCTGAGCAAGCTCTTCTATTTTTAGTTATTCACTTGTAGTTATTGCTTCCCTCTCCCCAAGCTGAAACAACCAAAGTACAATAGGAAATAGAACTACCATCCACATTTCTAGAGATTCTCTTTCAGAATTTTAAAAGTGATACCGCGTATTTCTTGCTCTTTAACATAAAAATACATCAGACTCTTGGCTTAAATGTCCACAAAGTGTCACTATTCAAAAAGCTTATGAGTATGATGTTAATTGTGTACATGACAGCTACAAAAATACATCCTTAAATCTAACAGATTTGATCAGAAACGCTCAGAAGACAGGAGTTACTGTGTGAAACTCAGTGTTTACTACTAATGATAGATATTACTTCAAAAGTGCACATGGAGCTGCCAAGTTTCACCAGGACCAAGCACACACTTACCAGGAACTACACACTTCCAAAGGCCATAGGTTTTCCCTACTGTTGTCTGCCACAGCCTTAGTGTGCCATCCTCAGAGCCACTTGCATATAACTCTCCATCAGGGCTAAATCGCACGCAGTGAATGGGACCAAAGTGCCCTTTGTAAGATTCTGGAGGGAACATGGCAAGACTGTCAATGTCAAACTTCAGCCAACAACTGAAATTTACGTACAAACCAATCAGTTTCTGACATAAAACAGAGTTTCCATGAATGGGTATGTCAGCAATGTCTACTTTAGCTAAGATATTAATGTTTCATTAACTGCAAGGAAAAGGGTGCTTAGTTTTTCTAGACAAAACTACAAAGCAACCCAGCAGCACGGAGTACACACACACTGTTCTTTCAACCACTCCTTCCACAAACAAACAATTTTAAATGAGGACTGGATCAGTAAGAGAAACGTAGAAATATGCCTTTTCTGAAACAAATTTGGCCAACACATCATATTTTTCATAAAATCTTCTAACTGACATGCCTAATGAATAGTATGACACTTAAGTTAACAGACAGCTATTATAGCAATACAGAATGAGAATTTTTTTAAAGAGGTGCAGAATTGTTGAATGGATGTTTTAATTAGTTCTAGAATAAGATTAGGTATACTGAGAGAGCAAAAATTGTTTAACTGATAATATACCTTTTCATCACCCTCTTGCACAGCATGCTATGCTAAGACCTCATTTGAGTACAACAGTTTCATTTATTGGTTATTATTTTATTAATATCTATTTCAGAACTCCTTTATGATTATAGGAGACAAACATACCTAATTCTTCTCCTGAATTATAGTCATATTTATAGAGTTTAAAATCTTCACCACCTGCAACCAAACATTCTTTCGCAGGGTGAAGTGATGCAGAATTGATTGTAGCAGGTGCTTCGAATGATTTAATCTGCTCTAGACTGAGGGAGAAAAGTTTGTTAATAAAGTTCATATTAAAAAAAAAATTCCTGAGAGCAAAGAAACTGTGATTCTACTAATCTGGACTGTTTTTACCAGAAAGAGAATACAACCCCACAGAGTTTCTGAAACAAGTTTTAGTACTTGTAAATCATGCTTGTCAAGTTAGAAATGAGTTTAGAATATGCAAAACAAAAGCTCACACACACAGAACTCCTTTCTTGAATATGTTTAAGCAGGTAATTTGCTTTCTTAAGACATCATAGAGATGCCAGTTTTGACAGCTTGGTGATTCTGGCCTTGTACAGCCAGTTTTTACCCACAAGAAGCCCATGACTCAACCTGTGAAAGTTCGAGCTGTGGACTCACGTTTCTGCACTATGAAAAGCGATAGTCTTCCCATAGGTTATCACCAGTATCTGTCCTTCTGGAACATACTCCATGCTGCTCACTGACATTGCCACACTTAGTGACTTCACTTCAGTCATGGTACTCCGGTCCCAGAGGCTTAAAAGGAAACAGAAAGGGAAAAAAAGACTCTCAGACTACTTCTGCAAATCAAACAATTTCCACCTCACATTCATGCTAAGACCTGGATCAAAAAAGGCACCCATCAAGGAACGTGGTTTGATTCTGCAGGTACTTCAGATCTTCAGTGGCTTTATCTGCCTTCTCACCTAGGCCAAGCTTAAGACACATTCCTTTTTTTAAAATACTTTTACCTTTGCAGCTTAATGCCACAACATTAAATGGTATATACACACTCAGTGATTCTCCTGGAGATTAAAAATCTTGGTTTAAGTCTCCTAAGCAACAGATCTTGAAGCAAGGCTTGGAGAAAGACTCCATTCTTTTTACTTCAAGAGACAAAGAGGTACTAATCCCAATTTACAGAGGTTCATTAAGGATAATATAGTTTCCTATCTAGCAGTGCAAGGGGTATCTAAACAGAAATTAAACTGTTCTGCTATGACAAGTAGGAATCTTTATTCATTAGCTGACTGCTGCATTTCTATTCCTACAATTTGAAGAAAAACAGGCAAGAGTCTAGTCCTGTTTATCTTGAACACTAGGAAACTGAAGACAAAGCAGCAATAGCTCAAGACAGTGTGTATGCAAGAGACCTCATCTATAAATTCGTCTTCTTTAGGATTACAAAAGGCATAAATTTATTCTATGCAGTTCTCAAAGACCACCTCTTCTTATCAGGGAGAACACATCTATGAGGAGCACATGGTTATGGGGTAAATTAGAACTATTAGCAAAATGACAGCAGAACAGAGCTGTATCAGGCATTCAGCTACAATAATCTAGGATCAGATAACTTGTGTTACTTATATCTTTTACAGAAATAACATCACTGTATCCTCACATAGATTATGACAATAAAGAAAACTGAAAGTTACTTTTGCTTACCGTACAGTTTTATCATCAGCTGAAAGAATCTGTTTGTCATCACTGCTCCATAAGGCCTTTTTAATGCCAGAAGTATGTCCACTGACAACGTCAGGTTCTTAAAATAAAGCCAAATATATTAATACATGTCATAAAATGAAATAATGTCATGCAGCAGTTTGGGGGGCTTCCTTAAGCTACATGGATTTCCATCTACTAAAGACTGTAGAATTACTTCAAGCACTTATTTGTAGATCTTATTCCAGGAACAGGATAAATGTAAACAGGGTATCTGATTGCCTAACTTTCAAAAACTTCACTAGGTGAACATCAGTGAATGTTCTCTGGCTTCCTAGCAACCATCAACAGTTCAGTATCAACATGAATTTAAACACACTTGAATATGTGGAGTCTTTTTTCCTTTCAGATGACTAAATTTTAATTTATTAGACCAATTTCTGGTGAGTCTGCACTGAACTGAAACATGCTCTGCTTGATGTCCCATTCCTGGAAGTGCTCAAGACCAGGCTGGATGGGACTTTCATCAACCTGGTCTAGCAGTCCACAGAAGAGGGTTTGGAACTAGATGATCTTTAAGGGCCTCTCCAACCCAAGCAATTCTGTGATCCTTATATACCAAAAGGTTATAGACACTACATTTGTGAAACAATCCTCAACTTTGTTTTCTGTGATTCATAACAGAAAGCAGCCCTTTAATTTCAGAACTTTTATTTAACTCAAAAAAGCCCTCAAGAATCAGTTTTAAAAGCAGACTCACCTGCTTCTGGCTTGCTCAAGTCATAGATACGCAAGAGCTTATCTTGTCCACCTGTTAACAGATAATTGCTATCCTGAAACAGAAGTTATAGAGAGTCAACTCTATTTTGAATCAAAATACAGCCTTTATCTGTGAGTTAAAATCACAGCTTTTTCTCTCAGACAGCCTCTAACACACTTGCTACATTTACCCTACAATCTTAAAAATGAGCACTGGTATTTTAGATTATTTGCCTTATTAGATATACACATAAAAAGCAAAAAATTAACTAATAGCAAAACATACTCAAGAGCTTATTTCCCTGGTGAATAAGGTATAAAGGTTTCTCATACCTGTGTAAAATCCACACTTTTGACAATGTGTTTGTGAGCCAATGTGATTAGTTCATCGCCTGACACAGCATCCCACACTTTGCTAAACAGCAAGAGGAAACATTCATATTTTAGAAGCACCAGGACAAACCAACCTGGATAGTCAGATGAATTTGTAAGCAATCTTTCCTGATGCCAACACAACAGTTTATCATAAGTGCTACATTCTTTTAAGTTATAATGCAGTTAGTCAATAAAAATACTTTATATGTTTTTACTAGAACTTTTTTTGGACTATCCCACCACTTTCCTTTACGCTCTTCTTCAGGACCATGCAAACTAATTAACAGTTTTAAGACAAAGGTGGCTCTTCTCTGCAACTTCATTAATAGAATTTGCCCTCTACTAACAAGATTCAACTTGCAAAATATTCATTTATACTGCAAACAGCAAAAACAAACAACAAAAAAAGATCAAAGAACTAATTCACTAGAAGTTTCTTGTAATAAAAAGAGGCTAACTGCTAGAAGAAAAATAAAAATCACTCTTTCAACTCTGCTATAACTACAGTGCCAGAGATTAGAGCTGCATAGGAAAGTTATTCTAGCAAACCAATATGGTAATTAAGCACATGAGGAAGCAATCACAGTTGTTCATCATGATGGAATCAACTGTAGCTGCCTACAAGAACGTAGAAGTCTAGGTTTTAATGTGGCTAGCCAAAAATAAGCTAACCATTACTAAAGAGAAACAAATGAATCAGTAATTTAGTACAGCTATGTTGTCACCAGAGAGCACTACGAACTAAAACCGAAATACAGACCATGAGGACAGTTCATCACTTACGCTGTAAAATCTGCTGCTGCTGTAGCTGCTTTAGTGGCATCCGTGTTAAGGGTGGCACCCCAAACAGCACCTTTATGACCCAGAAATGTGCCAATCCAGTCTCCCGTGTCTCCCTGGCGTAGCATAGGCTTGCCATCTTCACAGAAACAAAACCAATATTCACATAACACGATAAAAGAAGGAAGCAGTTTTTTAAAGGAAAAAATATTCCCTTGCACCTGCATGTGGAAACACCCCATACTTTACAAAGCCATTCTTTGCAGAAGGGTTTAGCTGGAGAGCTTACATGTGCAGCTGTACTTGCTGCATGCATCTAAACTATACAGATATTCAAATATGACTGCAAATGAGATAAAAGTTTTCTTGTAAAAGTCTTTAGCTTTGTGGCAAGACGGAAGGTAGAAAGGCATGTGTCATTTAGGTTTTATTTTTACTAAAGTTTTTTTCAGACAGGACAGATTTGGTTTGCTTTTCGTTTTTACTTTGGAACAATATTAGGAGGCCATCGGTACGTAGAAACAAGTCTCATGTTTGCACTGAAATATGATTACAACATACAGTGATACAAAAATGAAGCAGTAATAGAAAGCCTTTCCTATCATTAGTTTTTTCTGGAAGGCTATCAAAGAGTTGTTCACACAAGATGTAGAGATGAACTGGAAGCACTTCAAGGCAGAAAGGAATGCCCTTTAAAACTTATGCATGCAAAAGATTAACATGTACATGTATGAAGAGGAAATGCTATTCCCACACTGAGCAGAGAGTTCTCATCACGCTGCGTCCAGCAAGGCAAGGCAGCTGCCCCGATCAAACCGGAGCTCGCTTTAAATCTACAGCCCATGTGCACAGGCGGTGGAAACAGGAAGTTTTACAAACAAACCATTTTGGAGGCCTCCCACCCCCTCAACAGCCTGGATCCCAGCGGGGCGCATGCGGGCTCCGATACCCCCCGGCTAACCCAGCAAGGAAGCCCCAGGAAAGAAAACCGGCTGTCCGCTCCCTTCGTCATTCCACAACACCCTGAGCTGCTGTCACCGCCCTGGGTGGCCGGGACACCCCCCCCGGGACCCCTCCCGCCCCACCGACACCCCTCGGGACGGCGATGCGCGGCCTACGAGCGGCGGGGCTCCCCCACGCCCACCCCCGGGGCGGGGGATCCCGAACAAAGCGGCCCGTCCCGCTCACCCTTGCAGGCGCTGATGAGGAAATATCCGTAGGGGGTGACGCCGCTGAAGGCCAGGTCCACCACGGGCCGCGTGTGGCCCGAGCAGGTGAGCGGGGTCTGCCTCATGGCCATGGCGGCGGGAGCAGGGGCCTGGGCAGGGGCACGAGTCCGGCGGCCCGGCGGGAGCGGCGGCGGCAGCGGGGGAAGTGACGGGCAGGAAGCGCTTCCCGGCGGACGCGCGTCACGCGCGGGGGCGCGGCCGCCACGGCGCCGCCCCGCCAGTGGGACGGGCGAGCGCTGCCCTCC
>VZTH01015947.1:0-11053 GCA_013397815.1 Aleadryas rufinucha
AACCTAAATCCTGGGATTCTGTCTGGTAAAATATTGGATTGAAAATCTCATTTGACTCAATCCAGTGTTTCTGCAAAAATTTGGTTCCTGCTGTTGATATTTCTAATTTCTTTAAGTTGCAATTTCTTTGTTTTCCGTCACTTTTATGCGGTTCTCAAGCAAAGCAACTCCAATGAGAGGTTTGGCATTGCTGGAAAATACAAAAATCCAATAAAGCTGAATATTCCTAAATTATTCCAAACAGCAAAATAGGCCCTGGTTGGGGGAGACCAAAAAAAACCTTTAATGTAAAGAAATTAATTAAAAGATTGAATTATTGATCGTGATTATTGCTTATCAATAACTTCTATTGGTGAATGCTCTGGGGATCAATATCAACACGATGAGGATGGGATTTAGGGGGGATGATGGTGGGATTGGATGATCCTGACAGTCTCCTCCAGCCTTGATGAGTTTGGGATATTGGGATGGGTTTGCTCCATCTTTCCTTGCAAAAAGGGGAAAAAGGAACAGAGCAGAGGCCAAAGAGGGATTTCATTATAGAAATGAAATGGGAAAATTCAGTGAAATTCCATCTGTCTTGGAGATTCCAGGAATCTGTGGGCTCTGTAGCTGTCACTCATTAACCACTTAATTATTCCCCATAAATCCAACCCCCTGGAAATGGGAATTTAACCCCAATCCCATGAATATTCTGTCCAGGATAGGACACAACCTCAGTTTTTCCCAGAGAATGAGATTTTGTTAAAATTCGGGAACTTGGTGATGGCAAAGGGGTGAGGAGCACAAGCTTGGATGAAAACCAGACCAGGAATTCTGAGTTGCCTGAAGGAATCTCCACTCCAGAACTCCCTTCTCCATCCCCCAGGTTATTCCTTAGGTCACCCAAACTTGATAGGAGAAGTCCCTTGATCCTCTCTAACCACAGCAATCCAAAGATTTTCCAGCCACAGGGAAAAGCGACAACAATTCTATCAGGTGAAGGACAACAGGAACTTCCTGGGGAGGTTCAGTTTAGATTTTAGAGATTTTTTTTCCCCTTCCAGAGTGGTCAGGGAGTGGTGGAGTCCCTGTCTCTGGAATTGTCCCAGAGGAGTCTGGATGCGGCCCTTGGGGTCATGGTTTAGGGATGAGACCCCACAGGAAATAAAGGGATTCCCACAGGCTGCCTAACTCTGAGAAATTGCTCTTTGTTTATTTATTTAATGTTTATTAAATCCTTACTCCAGTGTTTTTCCTGTATTTTTTTAAAATCTTTAATCCCATCAGTGTTTCCATCTTCAACCTCTCCATCAAACACAAACCCTGGCAGGAGAAATTCACCTTCCACTGGGGAAGAAAGGACAAAGTTCCCTTCAATTCCTCTGGAAGAATCCTTGAAATCCTTTTATTTTATGGAAAACCGTGTGGATGCAGTAGGGGTGCTCATCAGCACAAAACTGTGGGGCTGACAGATCCTGAGGAGCGCAAAATCCGCGCTCGGAGGAGAGAAATTTCTGTGCGCGGCCTCGGTGCAATGGTGCCAAATATTCCCTGTGTGCTCCTGTGATCCTACAAAAGTCTCCAAAACTGGGACACAGGCTGAAATCCGACCCCATGCTGCAGCATGGAAGTGGCTTTCAATGGGATCAGCTTTTCATCCCGTGCCTTTTTCCTCCTTCCTCGGCGCTCCTGTCGACCCAGCTAAACGCTGAAAGTGGTTTTTTCCGAGCTGTGAGGATCCTGCTGGGGCTGAATCCGAGTGGATAAAGATATCCATGGATAGATGTCACAAGTGCCAGGGCTGCTTTGGTTTGAATCAGACCGTGGGTGCCCTTTCAAGGGCTCTGTGGCTGCATCAAACACTTGCTCAAAGCGCTGCCAGAACCCCGATTTACTGATAATTAAAGAAATGGAAAAATTACAGAGAAATGTGAGGGGGAGAAGAGGGATGAGAAATGTTCATGTTCTTTTCCAACAGCATGATCTTATCAGGGAACAGATGTTGATTGCAGAAGAGATAAAGAGGCTGGGGGTGTTCACTTGGTGAAAAGAAGCTCCAGGGAGAGCTCAGAGCCCCTTCCAGGACCTAAAGCAGCTCCAGGAGAGCTGGAGAGGGACTGGGGACAAGGGATTGAGGGACAGGACACAGGGAATGGCTTCCCAGTGGCACAGGGAAGGGCTGGATGGGATCTTGGGAAGGAATTGTTCCCTGGGAGGTGCTGAGGCCACAGATTCCCAGAGCAGCTGTGGCTGCCCCTGGATCCCTGCAGGATTCAAGACCAGGCTGGGAAGGGGCTTGGAGCAACCTGATTTAGTGATGCCATCCCTGTCCCTGGCAAGGGGTTGGAACTGGAGTATTTTAAAGCCCCTTCCAACCCAAACCATTCTATATTTTTATGCAAAGCAGTGTTTACAAAGGGAAAAAAAATAAAGTGGATGCAATCCTTACTCCTTAATTGCTCAGAACTCGAGTTTCTCAGTGCCAGCCAGTTCTGGCAGCAATTCCTCCTCCCCATTCCCTCAGAGATCAGATTGCAAACCTAACACACTTGGGCCCTTTCCAGCTGGAAATTCCCCGTGGCACATTCTGCCCCAGAGTGGCTGCATCCCTCTCCAGAGAGAGCTGGAACAGGAATTTCAACTTGTTTTATGTGGGCACTCCAGTGGCTCATGGAGCCAGGAGAGGCTGAACCTGCCCAAGGAGGGATCTCCAGCCTGAGAGGGGCAGAGCTGACACAAAACTGTGGGAAGGACAGGAAAAAGTGGCCAGGATTTAGGCATTTAGGGATGAAACCAAGCTGCTGTTTAATTCCCAGCTCAGCAACTTGGGTTGAAAACTGGAACAACTGTAATTATCCACAACTTTCCGAGCCAGACAATTGAATCACTCGGCTGAGCAGACGCCTCTGGGGATTTGCAATAAAGCTGCATTTTTTTTTTTCCTCTTGTAGCACATGTAGAGGCTGTGTGGGAGCATAAAACCCTTCATGGGGTGGCCCTGGCACTGCTGGCACAGTTGTCACTTCCTACCGCTCACCAGAGTTTGGATAAACCAGGAGATAAAACCGGAGATACACTGGGAGCTGCTCCCACTCAGTGCTCCCAGAGGGGGCTGATCCCAGCCCTGCTGAGCAGGAGGAGTGGGAACTGTGGGGTGTCCCATGGTGGGATCCCCAACCTCACTGTCCTGCCCTCAACTCCTGAATCCCAGAATCCCTGAGGCTGGAAAAGCCCTCCCAGCCCATGGAGGCCAAGCTGTGCCCGATGCCCACCTTGTCCCCAGCCCAGAGCACTGAGTGCCACCTCCAGGTGACACCTCCAGGGATGGGGACGCCAAACCTCCCTGGGCAGCTCTTTCCAAGCTCTTTCCTCCCCTTTCCATGCAGGAATTCTTCCTTCACGTGTGTTTTACAGCCAGGAAATGCTGGGAGGTGACACAGATGGGTTTCCAAGCCCATCTAAACAACTAAAGAGCCCCACTGTGCTGTAGCACAGATCTCTTAGGCTGAGGGAATCACTTAAAGAGCAGCTTAATTACAGTTTTTTTGGTGAGGTTTGTTGTAGGATTGGAAGTTCACTGGATTTTCTGGTGGAAACTCCCCTCATACTCCTTTTCCCCAGTGCAGACAGAGAGGATTAGCTCCAGACAGTGGATACACATATTCCCAAGGGGAAAACTATCCTGGATTTGTTCACAGCTTATTGCAAAGCTGCCTCTTTTCCACAAGAACTGCTCCAGAAAAAAAACCCCGCAGTGGGACTGAAACACCAGAAGCCTCCCCTTGATCATTTTTCTTCTTTTCCTTCCGAACCTCGGTCGTTTCCTCCACGAGCTCCATTTCTAGACCGTGGCAAAAGGGATCTCAGCCCGTTAAAGATCTCAGAGCTGCGTGCCTGAGCTGATGTCCCACTGTGGGTATTCCCGTTTTAAAAGTGAGCCGAGCCCTGACAGCGATACCACATTAAACACATCTCCTATTGATCCCTTCTAACCTTGCAGAGGAGCTGCTCTGCGTTAAGTACCTTTTACTCCAGGGCTGCTGCCGGGACCGCAGATGTTAAATGCCAGGCTAAATATCCTCAAAGGTCAGCAGAGAGGGCAGCTGGGAGGTCACCGAGTGATAATTCTCTGGGATGATGGGAATGTTTCCCTCCCTGCCCTCTAACTCAGCCCGAGGACGCGGCAGCAGCTCGCCCTGAGAGGTGTTTGCAATATTTATAAATAAAAGGGAATTAATAAAAGCTCTGCTTCGCGCCACATAGAATTTGGGACGTGTCAGGGAGCAGCTTGATGTGTCAAATTATTGCACTGATGACAAGGAGGCTTTGAACAGAACAAAGGTTGGGTTTTCTAAAGGTGGATTTTCGGCTCGTCCTCCCCACTATTAAAGGCCACCTGCTCCACACAAAGACCTGAAAGGAAATCACCTGCTCCAAATTGAGGGGTAACAAATCATCTGGAGCTAATGAGAGACAAAAAGGCCAGCCTGCTTTTTGAACCTTCCTTTTGGCTCTCTGCTGGCTGGGGACAGATGGGGCTGGTGTTTTCCTTTCTTCTGGAATCTCCTCTGGATCTGCTCTGTGGGGTTTGATTTCCAGCACCACTGAGGACGTGGCATTGCTGCAGAGGGGACAGAGGGGTTTTGTTGAGCTCTGAACCAGGTTCCCCACAGCCACTGAAGGAGATGATCCATATTTTTAGCTGGAACATGGTAATTTTTCCCGCATGAGGAGCTGGTCTGCAGGCTCAGCCAGGAGTTTGAAGAGTTTTCTTTTAGAGGAGCATTGAGTGACAGGAAAAGGGGTTTTAAACTGGAAAAAGGCAGGGATGGATGGGATGTTGGGAAGGAATTGTTCCCTGGGAGGGTGGGGAGGCCCTGGCACAGGGTGCCCAGAGCAGCTGTGGCTGCCCCTGGATCCCTGGCAGTGTCCAAGGCCAGCTTGGACATTGGGGCTTGGAGCAGCCTGGGACAGTGGAAAGTGTCCCTGCCCATGGATGGGGTGGGAATGGGATGATCTGTAAGGTTCCTTCCATCCCAAACCATTCCATGATTCTGGAATATTCCATGAATCCTTTCCATGAATTATTTGTCTGCTTGCACTGGACAAAGGAAATGTCCAGTTTTCCTCATTTTTCTTCCTCATTTAGGACAAGATCCAGCGCATATTTTCTCAACATTTGGTAGCTGCTTTTGCCTTTGGGATTTTTTTTTGTTTTCAGCTTTGCTTGGTTTGGTCTTTCCCCTTCTTTCTCTCCACCGAGGTTTTGTAAACAAACAACCCCAAAACAACAAGCCCGGGTTTGGTACAAGCAGCAGCTTGAAACGAGGTGAGGGTGTAATGGAGATGTGAGAATCCTGGTGCCTGCCAAAATTCCCACGTGAGGGAGGAAAATTAAACCAATCAACTCATGCCAGGCACCTCGGAGGTTCTTTGTGGGAACCAAGGGGGTGGACATTCCCTGGCTGGAATAATCTCTGTGTGTGTGTGTGAGTAATTCCCTCCTTGAATTTTGAGTAAGGCCTTAGGAAACTGGGCTGGTTTGGGGCTGGGAATGGGCAGTGGGAGATATTCCTTGGTTTTAACTCTTTAGGTAAAATTATTCCCAAATATTCACCAGGTTTGGTGCAAGTATCAGCTGGGGGGAGGCTCCTTGCCCTGTTAAACTTTGGAGGATGGAAATATTCCCTTCCTTAAACGGGGAGGAAAACTAAAACCTCAAATATCCCCAAGGCAATTATCTAAATGATAATTTAAAAATGAAACGTGTCACTTGAGGGGTTTTATTTGAACCATTCCCATTTTCAATGTCATTTGGAGTCACTCCTGTGAGTCCCTGATAAGCTGAGTTTTCCTTCAGAGCTGGGCAGGAGCTGATTCTGTCACAGAGACGGGGGAACAATGCAGGGAGTTATAGATGTGTCTGCTCTGGAAGGAAACACTTTTGGCAGGCTTTGTTTTCTTACTCTTTTGCTTCTCTGAAACTGCATTTTTCAGGGAAAATCAACTCATCCAGCTTCACCACCGACTTCCCTCTATTTGTTTCTAGAGGGGTTTTCTACCTTGAGTTTTTCTTCCCTTTAGATGGATTTTAATGTAGCGCTGCCCTTTACCCTCTGCTTGTTTTCCTTCATGATCTCTTCTGCTGAAATGGAGAAAAAACCTTTGGAAAACACAAGCAGATGATGCCCATCACACCCTTTCCTCTTTTTATTATATTCCCTATTTTTTTTCCTCCCTAACAGACAGCAGAGCACCAACTCTCTTTCCAGCACTGCAGGCTTTGACCCTTGGAGATTTTTCTTGTCCAAGTGCTGGCCTTAATTAGAGCCTCAGTGTCCTCTCCAAGTGCTGAGGTGAGGTCAGCTGGGCTCTTGATTCCTCTCATCACTCTTGGCTCCTTTTATTGAGGCAGAGATTCAGAGCTGCTGCTGTTCTAAGCCTTCAGTTTATCTCCCTTATCAGGATCTTTGCTTTTCACACTTAATTTAAGCAGATTGCAAGCCCAAGCCTCTTTGAGGCAAAGAAAATCTCCTTTAACCTTTCCCCATTCGCTCTCCTCAGCTCTGTCCCCTGCTGTGCTTGGGGCTGAGCTCTGACTCTGAGTTTATGTGCCTGAAAAGGGATTTGTGTAGGGATGGCTCCTGATAAGAGGGAGATCTGCAGCGTGGCAGGAAAACACATCCCAGCAGCACGGCAGAGAGGGATCATCCTAATAATCATCCTAATAATCATCCTAACATTCATCCTAAAAATCAATCATCCTAATCATGTATCACTGCAGCACCATGGGGTTTATTTCTCATTTTTCCTCATAGAAGAAGAAATTTTGGCAGAGGCAGGAGCAGGGCACACAGTGGGGGCAGAAAGGTTGGGTTATCCTGGGGAGGTCCTTTTCCCCCCTGTTTCTCCTCTTTCCCCCATCCTTGCATTGGGAGCATCCCAAAAAAATCCCACTGCAGCCCTTCTGCCAGCCTGGGCAAGCACAGCTTCCCCAGGGATGAGAGGAAAATCCTTCAAGGAATCCCAGAATGGTTTGGGTTGGAAGGGACCTTAAAAAAAAAATCTCAAACATCTCAAAGTGAATGAACTTCTACTTTATTGACTTTGCTTTGAAGAGAAAGTCACTCCCTTATCTCCCTTCATTTTTTCTGGCTGGGATCATGGAATTCCAGAGGGACATAAAGCTCATCCCATTCCACCCCTGCCATGGGCAGGGACACCTTCCACTATCCCAGGTTGCTCCAAGCCCTGTCCAACCTGGCCTTGGACACTTCCAGGGATGGGAAATCCACAACCTCTGAGGATCCCTGAGCCTGGCTTAAATGTCTCAGAATGAACCATGGAATTGGAGTCAAACTCTTCACGGAATCTTGCAGGGATATGTTCCATAAGGATGATTTTCTGTCACCTCCTGATACGAAGCACAAAATGTTTCATCTTCTGGGTGTCCTGTGGTGACCACACAGTTCCTGTGGGAACCTCAGGAGCTTGGAAAGCTTCTGTGTCCTCCAGCAGAGATTTCACTGTGCTGGGAGTGAAACCTTCCCAATTTCTCACCTTGTGAGGATTGAATTCTTTCTTTGTTTTCTCTGCCAGCACTTCCTCGTGTCTCTCCACTGAGGGATCAAAGAGGAAGCTCAGGAGAAGCGATCTCAGGGAGAAATCCAAGACTTTTGACTAAAGCCACTCAATGCCCAGTGATCAAGGCTTTGGGGGGGTTTGCACAAAGCCAAGGAGAAGAATTGGGAGCTACAAGCAGAGCCCTTATTTCCCTTAATTCACTAATTCCATTCCCCTTCATTAATTCCTCCTGGGCACTGACGAGTTGCAGGGATCTTTTGTGTCTTCCTGGGAGCCAGAATGGTTTCAGCTTTGCCCACTGTGCTGTGACTGTCCCCAGCAGTGGTGGCACAGCCCCGAGTGCCCGGAATCCCTCCGTGTCCAGCCTGGCTTTTGTGTCCCAGGGAAAGCAGGCAGGGGGGAGAAAAAAAAGGGAAGTGCTGGTCATGAAGAGAAAGCAGCAGGGAAGAACAGCCAGAGGAATTTGCTGAGCAAGCACCGAGGGTTGAATTTCCAGGCTGAAGAGAGCATTTCAGGAAATTAAGCAGGGAAATCAAGCATTTTCCTCAGGGATGACCGAATTCCTCTGAACAAAGCGATTCTGGCGTGTTCGGCCCGAAGCATTCCAGAGTTGTGAGTCAGAGGGGAAAAATCCCTCTGATTTTTTTTTTTCCCCTAAAACCAAAATTAATAAATGCTAGGTATTTTTGTTCTAATTATACTCTCCTGGTGGTGCACTGCGAGTGTTGACCCACGTTTTCAAGGCTTTTCCAGGTCTCCTGCTTTTGTGCTGATCCTGGAAAAGTGCTGGGACTTGATGGCAAATATCAGTTGCCGTGAAATTCCCGATCATCTCGTGAGAGGTGGTGACATTGAATCTCCTCTGCAGGCATTTGAAGCCGTCTCTTGCAGTCCAGAAAAAGCCAATTTTGCTGCTTTTCCAAGGCACTGTTTTCCAAGGAGTTGCTCTCCAAAGGAATGGGATTGTCCAGAGGTAATCCCTCATACCTGGTGCATCAGTGGGGTTCTGAGGGAATCCATAAATTGCTGCTGAGCTCCAAGACAATTCCAGTACCTAAAGGCTGGAAGGGGACTTTTCACAAGGGATGGAGGGACAGGAAAAGTGGGAATGGCTTTAAGATGAAGGAAGACAGGGTTGGATGGGATATTGGGAAGGAATTGTTCCCTGGGAGGGAGGGGAGGCCAGCAGGGAATCATGGAATGGAATCCCACACTGGTTTGGGGTTGGAAGGGACGTTAAAGCCCATCCAGTGCCACCCCTGTCATGGGCAGGGACACCTTCCACTGTCCCAGGNAAAATGCGTGTGAAAACGGAGCTGCTTCCTGAGAAAAAGCAAAGCTTGGCCTTGGCACAACCCCAGCTCTGCTGGCATCGTGTTTTTAGAGAGCTTCTGCTTCAAAGTCTCAAGTGTTTGCTCAGCGGTTGAGTTTCAACTTTTGATTCTGTGGAATCAGGGCTCAGCCATTCCCTGGGAAGTGGGGAACAAAATTCCTGCTGCTCTCAGAGCGGGATTAACTATTTAGGGTTAAGGGAGGGCTGGGCACTGGAGGCACTGAGCTCTTGGGGTTCCCACTCAGTTTGGGGGGAGCCAAAATGCTCCGGTTTTGGCTATGGCAAAGGGGATATTCCAAAGACACCCTTGGCAAGGAGGTGAGTGAGGAATTGTCTCCCATGTTCAGTGAGAGGTTGTGGATTCCCCATCCCTGGAAGCGTCCAAGGCCAGGTTGGATGGAGCTTGGAGCACGCTGGGATAGTGGAAGGTGTTGGGGTTGGAATGGGATGATCTTTGAGGACCTTTTCAACCCAAACCATTCCTTATGACTCGATGAACAGCACATCTTTGGCTGCTCCTTGGGATGCAGGGATCTATTCCCCATCTGACTTCAGCTCAGAGGAGAGGTTCAAAGGATTTCGATGATTTAGGTAGCCAGGACCAAGGCATAGTGGATATTCCCTCGGGATTACCGAGGTTTTCCACATTGAGCATATTAATACCCAAAAGGGAGAGGACGTGGTCACATTGCAGAGGGAGCTCCTCTCCTGAGTCACTCTGTGTTCCCTCAGACTCACAAAGTGAAAGGGTTTTACCTGTTGGTTACTAAATGATAAGTATTTTTAAGTTTTCCTCCTGATTGCTCATCACACTCCTCCCAGGAAGGATGAATATTGGTAGCTGAGCCAACTTTAGCCCTACACAGCAAGGCCCTACAGGTCTTGTCCTTTTTCAGGTGGGAAATCTGAGATGGAGAGTTCAACTCCCATGAAACATCCAGAGACACGTTTTTCCCTTACCCTACATCTTCCCTAAAACAATCTCTTATGATACAAGACTGATGTGAGGGGATTTTGGTTGCTCTGCTGACCAGCCTGGACGCTCTGACACATCAAATCCCACTCTTGTCTTGTGTCCTCTCCTTTCTTATATTCAGGGATTTTTCCTCTTTGACCTTTTAGAGTTTAGTGCATAGGGCCCTGATGCCTGAATAGAGCCCATAAATCCAATTTTAAATAATCAGGGCAAGAGTAACAGGAGCAAAATCAGGCAAATATCATGATTGAGACTTTCAAAGATGTGCAGGCGATTCAGCTTCAATTGCAAACTTAACCAAAGTAATTTCCTCGAGCCTGTGCTGTCAGGAATAATATCCTGGTGACCTAACCCTGGGCTGGAAGAAACCCTCCTTCTTTAAATAGTTAATTGGAAAAAGATCTATGGCTCAAATTTCTTGGTTTTGTGGATCTGGAGTAACTTTGATCTCTTTGTTCTGAGATCAGCATTAGTGGTCTGAGATCAGCCTCTCTTGCTGGTTAAATTCTCCTGCAAAACAGCAAATGTGATAAAGAATAACCACTGTGACACTTCCACAAGCCAAAAAAGGGAGGGGAAATGGTAAATAATTTAAAATGATCTCTGTGGATCTTTGCTGTTTTATTTATTCGTGGAAAACATGAGGACACCGGTGACTGCAGACCTCAGTCTGAGGCCTGAGGTGGCTCTCAGAGAGAGGGAAAAGAAGGGAGAGGAGGGGGGGAAATGAGAGGATCTTGGTGCATTAAAAATCACTTTCTGTGGAAACAATTAGTGCTGTAAGTGGATTCTTGAGGCTGGGCAGGGAGATCACTTACAAGCACCAGCTCCGCTAAAACGCCCATAAAGAGTTCCGCACTTCTCAGAAGTCGGCGCGGAGACGCCGCTTATTGGAAGTCACAGGCCCCGTCTCACGCTGTTCTCCTTGGAAATGAGCTCATGGTTGGGTCGTGCTCAGCCTTCCAAATTGCCCAAATCCCCGGGGATTCGCCGGAGGGAAACCTGCTGGGGCGGAGACACCGCAAACGGGTCGCGGGCGGCGTCCGCAGAGCGGCATGTGGGGTGGGCTGAGGTTTGGGGTGACCCATGTGGGGTCACGGGTGGCTTCCACTGTCTCTGAACCCTTTCCAGAGCTGTGGCTTAGATAAAAGTCTGGGCTTCCCTTCCCTTCCCTTCCC
>VZTH01015955.1:0-12309 GCA_013397815.1 Aleadryas rufinucha
GAGCTTTTAAACTACTTCTGGGGCAACTTTGAAGCCACTGGCTGACTTTGCCCTGGGGAGTTGTGCATCCCCCGCCGTGGAATAAATAGGTCTGATTTGCATAGGCAAACACTGCCAGTTTAATGGAGAATTTCCGTGGGATCGCAGCCCCCAGGGAGCTCTGAGGAGGTGCTTGAGGCTGGGTTGAGGTGACTGATGGTCACTGCGGGTGGTTAATAGGGGGTGTGCTCTCCTTACCTGCCAGTCCCCCCAGAAGTAGTTTAAAAGCTCATTTGTGCTAATTGGCAGCCACTGAAATCCAGCTCATTGGCAGCTGGGAGCAGAGCGGGAGGGGCCTCACCAGCTCTGGGATGTAACACTCACAGCACCTCTAAACCAGTCCTCAGCTCCTCGAGAAGACAATAAATTCTCATTATAAATCTCAGATTTAAGGATTTGAATTTGCACCACTTCAAACCCCCAGTGACAGCACGTGGATGCTGAGATTTCACCTCTGTGCAGGGGAAAGATTTTGTGGCCTTTTATTTCAGAGAATTGCGACGTGGTTTGGGGTGGAACCTTGCAGACCATCTCATTTCAACCCCTCCACGCCAAACCCTAAAGATCAGGTGGAATAAAAAGGAAATAGCTATTTGTATTGAATATAAAAACATTCAAAGAGTAATAGCAGTGATTTCTGGAGCAGCAGCTTTGCTGAGCAGGGACCCACAGGTGGGCACACCTGGATTTCCTCACCTCCCGGCTCGGATTGGAATTACAAATTGCTTGTTTCTGTCAGAGTTTTATCTCCTGTTGGTGACCACGTTTTAACTGAAGAGACAGCAGCAAACATCCCTGTCCTGCTGGAGCCCAGGCTGGGGCTCAGCTCCTGGGGCTGCTCACAGGATGTGCTGGAGCATTTCTGTGCAGGGAAAAGGGAACAGCGATTTCCAGGTCTGCTCTGAGGGACACAGCTTTAGGGGAGCAGTCACAGAGGGAAAATAAAACCAGGTTAACCAGGTATGAGCCTTCCTGACTCCTCATCTCTGCTAATCCGGGCTCCCTTTGTGTCCTGCCTTGATCTGCAGTGGCTTTCCAGGCAGGGAAAGTGTTTGTCTTGCATCTTTTATGCATTTTTCAGTGGCTTCCAGTATGAGCCAGTGCACAAAGGAAAATCCTGCTCTGCTTTATCTCAGCTCCAAGCCTGAGACTCTGTGTGGCCTCTCCTGTGGGAATGTCCCTAATAAATCAGTGAGTGATCACAGTTATTCCCCCAGTTCTGCCTTGGTGGATAAATGGGGCTCATTAAGGGTCAAACCCCGGCATGCAGATGTTTGCAGATGTTTGCAGTTATTTGCAGATGTGCTGCAGGGGCTGTGGGAAGGATCCTCAGCCCCCTGAGCTCTGGGGAGGCACCTGGACACGTCCCTGTGTGCCAGAGGGTCCCCCCAGAGGGCAGGATGGGGTATCCCCCAGTGCCTCCAGCAACAGCCCTGCAACGCCAGGAAATGGGCTCAGGTGAGGAGCCCTGTTCCAAGTTCATCCTGAGGCACAATCCTGCCACTGCAGCCATTTCCTCTGTTTCTCAACAGCACCAAGTCCCATTTGAAGGAAATTATCAAATTAACTTTGGCCAAGTTCAGGCAAAGCATTTAACTCCTTTGTGCCTCTGTCTCCTCCTCTGCCAGGTGAGTTTAACACCTGGATGCTCATGAGAAAAACCATTTCTAAATCAGTTTAGTGCTTTCCCCACTGGAGCTGCTGAATTCACTGCTGATGCTGCTGATACTTGGCCAAGGTGGCTTCTCTGGGGTTTGTACTCTGGGACTCAGAGTGCAGCCCCCAAATGCTGCCCCTGCTGTGACAGAGAGGACAGGAGCACCAGAGATGTCACCCAGGGCTATTTCCAGCGATGGAGAGCAGCCCCAAACACCTTCTGCACGTTCTCCTGGCCCTGAGCAAGGCTCAGCCCAGCTCATGGCTCTCAGCCTGGAAGGGTTCTCCAGGTTGGTGCCTTTAGTGAGGTCCCAGCAGGGTGGGTGTGGGAGCTGGATGGGATTTGGCTTGAGGGCTCCTGCTGTGGGAATGGGATCAGCCCTGATCCTGGGGCTGGAGTTTCACTTCAGGTGACAAAACTCAGAGAGCTGGGGACAACTGCTCCCTGCACATGAGCATTTTGGCAGCCTAGAGCAGCACATCCATGTGGGAACTCCTGCAGAAAGCGCCTGGGGTGTGAAGGAGGTATCCAAGCACCCAGGGATCCTCAGTGCTGGGACATCCTTGGGGTTCTAGAACACACCAGGAAGGAAAAGGCTTCAGGCAGTGGCTGAGGCAGCAGTTTTCATCCTGGGGGGGAAATTCTGCTGTTGAGCTTGGAGGAGGAAATAGAAAAAGGCAGTGGTTCCCAGGCTGTGTCTGAGCACAGGGTGGGCACCAGCTTTGGATGCTGCTGGGCTAGGAAGCAGCAAATCCTTGCTCAGAAGGTTGTTACCACCAGTGCTTTTCTCCTCAGAAACTGAGGGGTCTGGCACCCACAGCAATATCAGCAGTGAATTCAGCAGCTCCAGTGGGGAAAGCACTAAACTGATTTAGAAATGGTTTTTCTCATGAGCATCCAGGTGTTAAACTCACCTGGCAGAGGAGGAGACAGAGGCACAAAGGAGTTAAATGCTTTGCCTGAAGTCCCAGAGCAGGCAGAGAATAGTGACAAAGTCAAATGTGTGTTCAGCAAGGTCACAGGCATGGGTAGATGTAAGGGGGATTTTTAAAAATACAGTTTTCACAGCGTCCTTGCCATTCAAAGTTTAAGTGGTATTAATCTCCAGTAAATTCAGCGAAGCCATTCAATCCAGCATCTCTTTTATGTGGTATCTCTTATTTTTAATTTGTTCCACAGGTTCTGTGGTACTTAGCAGCAGCAGGGAAATAAACCCATTGGAAACAGACAATTAACCCGGGGCACTGGGGCAGGGACACCGGAATGGTTCAAGGAACAGCTCTTGGAGATGCTGCCCTGGGGATGGGATTAAGGAAGGGACGCTGCTGGGGGCTGAAATGCCAATTCCTTCATGGCCATTTGATCACATTCCTGGGAAACACATCCAGCTTTCTCCATTCCCCTGGCAGTGAAGGGGCGCTGGGAGCGTGGCTCTTCCCAGCTCCTGCTCTGCATGGAGATATCCTACAGTGGAGGCAGGGAATGTGGGATTCCCCTTTGGAGATGTGTGCTGTGTGTGACACTGGATTTGGGGCTTTTGCCATCAGGCTCCTGCCTGGGCAGTGCCAGCAGCTGCCTCCCCCAGGCACCCTGGGCTCGGACACTGGGCCCTTCCCGCAGAAACCCATGGGCTGAGGTCGCTTCCAAAGCAAACCCCGCTCCACGGAACGCATCCTGCCTGCCTGCAGTGTTTGAGATTCAGAGAAGCTGGAATGGGGTAAGGAAGGGGTGAGATGGGGGCACCACTGTTTGGGGTTGGGAGAAGCTGGGATGGAAATGAGGAATCACAGAATGAACCAGGTTGGAAAAGACGTTTGAGATCATCAAGTCCAACCTATGACCCGACACCTCCTTGTCAACTAAACCACGGCACTGAGTGCCATGTCCAGGGACGGTGACTCCACCACCTCCCTGGGCAGATGATTCCAGTGCCTAAGGAAGGGATGGGATGGGATGGGATGGAGGCACCACGTGTTTGGTGTTGAGAGGAGCTGGGATGGGGCTGAGGAAGGGATGGGATGGAGGCACCACGTGTTTGGTGTTGAGAGGAGCTGGGATGGGGCTGAGGAAGGGATGGGATGGAGGCACCATGTGTTTGGGGTTGTGGCTGAGGAGCCCATGGGGAGAAGGCTGAGAGGGCCAGGGCCAGGCAGGGGTGTTCTGCCTCATCCTCACACTCTCTGTTGCCTCCTGGATGTGGCCCAGCTCTCTCTTGAGAACGGGGAGAGGGATGAAGCTGAGGGGGACAATGGGCAGGTGGGGCAGGGCCAGCTTTGTCTCTGGGTCTCTGGGTTGCTCTGCCTGACCCCATTTCCTTGTGCAGGGACTTCTCTCATCCCGGTGCAATCCCATTTCAGGGAACGGGCTCGCTCCAGCTCCAGGCTCTGCCTGACCTCTCCCATCCCAGGCTCCCCCTCCAGGGACCCCAGGGGCCAGGTCAGGCTCTGCAGGGCAGTTCCCAAGGGAGCGGATGGTCCAGAAGCCAAGTGCCACTGGAAACCAGGCCTGCTGCTTTCCAGTGACTTTTTAATTCCTCCAGTTCCTCTCCTCCTCCCTTTCTCTGCCCCAGGCCCTGAGGGAGCAGAGCTTTCCTCCCTGGCTGTGCAGAGGGGTTGGCTGCAGGTGCCCTGAGCACAGGATGTCACCTGGGCATAGTGGCAGCTCCAGGGTGGCCTGGGGACACTCAGCGGGGATGCTGCCCCTCAGCCCCCCCAGAGCCTAAATGTTCCAGAGCCATCCTGCTGAGCTCAGACTGGGCCCAGTGTGGTGCTGCAGTGGCTGCACTGGTCAGGGAGCAGTCAGAGCTGGAGGCTCCATCCTGGCATCCCTGATTCCCAGGACACAGCTGGCTGCTGTGGAGCAGAGGGTTTGGATGGATTCTGCCTGGGGCAGGCTCTGGCTGTCCCTGTTTGATCAGCAGGGGGGTCAATCCCTAATGCCACATCCTTGTATTACATTTCCACACAAATATTCCCTTGTACAAACCAGTGTTTCTCATCCCAGTCTTTAATATTTATTTATTTATTCCCTGAGCACAGAGGGGGCAGCACTGACAGTTGTTTCTTTTGCAAGCAGCTCCTTAATCTTGCCTCTGGCCAAGAGAAAATCCAGTGTTTTATCCCAGAGTGTCACTTGAAAATAAAGGTGGTGTTCTTCCCTTCCCTGCTGTCATCAGGGAAATCATGGATAGGCCACTAATTAAAGCCACAGGCCTTAATTTGATAATTTACCTGACATTTTCTACATATTGTGAGCTGGTTGAATTTCAGCCCTGGAGCTCAGAGGCTCCCAGAGTTTCCTGCTGAGATGCTGGGTCCCACCAGTGAGCCCCAGCTGGATCAGGGAGGTTCAGAGAGGCAGCAGGGGTGGGAGTGGAATCTCACTCTCGAAATGGAAATCTCAAAATGGAAAAGGAGATTGTTCCTGTGAGGCCCCACCTGGAGCCCTGCACAGCTCTGGTGTTCCCAGTGTGGGGAGGACGTGGAGCTGGTGGGGCAAGGCCAGAGGAAGCCACGAAGTTGATGAAGGATCTGGAGCCCCTCTCCATGGACACAGGCTGGGACAGCTGGGAGTGCTCAGCCTGGGGAAGAGGAGGGTGTGGGGAGACCTCACAGCACCTCCCAGGGTCTGGAGCGGCCACAGGGAAGGCAGAGAGGGACCCTGCATCAGGAACTGGAGGGACAGGACAAGGGAATGGGGTCAAACTGCCAGAGGGCAGGGATAGATGGGATATTGGGAATAAATCCTTCCCTGTGAGGGTAGGGAGGCCCTGGCAGAGGTAATTCCATGAATTCCCCATCCCTGGCAGTGCCCAAGACCAGGCTGGATGGGGCTTGGAGCAGCCTGGGACAGTGGAAGGTGTCCCTGCCCATGGCAGGGGTGGCACTGGATGGGCTTTAAGGTCCTTCCAACGCAACCCATTCCATGATTCCCTGATTGTAGGATGTGTGAATTCACATTAGGAATGGCCAGGTTGGGAGAGGGACAAGGAACTTCCTTCTGGGCAGGTGAAGGACTGTCCCAAATGTCCCAAACGTGGGGCAGTGCCTTGTGGTGTGGAAGGTGAGCAGCTCCATGATCCAAGTTTATTAAAACCAGCAGCAGTTTAATGGGAATTGGACACCCTGGAAGTTCTTCCAGTCCATTCTCAGCCTCTTGCAGTCACTGGTAAAACCACTAATTATTTTTTTAATATCTTTTTTCTACATATTTTATAACCTGCTCTTTAGTGTAAAATTGGAAGCCAAATCCAATTGTGGGGGGAAATTAATTTCCTCGAGCTGAAGGAGCAATCTCCTTGAGACTTTTTAATCATTAGATGATAACTGTGAGCTAAAGAAAGGAAGACCATTAAAGTAACTTAATAGAGCAGGATAAACGTTTTTCCCTGTATCCCCTTCATCTTTATTTAGAGATCCATGAGGAGGATATTTCATAAAAGCTGCTCTTCTTCACCTTCCTTCACTTGTTCTGTAGAGGAACCCACCAAAAGAATGGCAAGGAAGGATCACTGTGGAGTTCTGGATACAAACCCAAGAATTCTGCCCAACACCTCTGCTCTTCCTCCCTGCCAAATTCTGCTTTTCCTTTCTCATTAAAGGGAGAATAGCTATGGGGACAAATAAAAATGCATCCGGCTGAGCTGGGTGATTTTTAAAAACAAGCTCTGTTAATGCTTTTAATTAAGGGGCAGAGGAACAAGAGGCTTTATCAGCTCTTTGTCTGCAGGCCATTATTTCGCTGGGGATGAGCGATCCATTATTGTCAGCGGCCACCTTTTTGAAGGATTTACCACCAAATCAAATGGTGTTTTTATTGAAATTGTTGAGCGCTGCTTGATTCCTCATTTATTTAATGTGGAGGCATTGTTACAGGGGAGAATGGAGCACTTAATTTGGATTGCTTGGGGGACCAGGAGCGGTGCCTCGGGAGCTTCCCGATGTCCTGGGCTGGAACAGGGCATGCAATGGGGGAGAGGGAAACGTGAAGTTGCTAAATCCCAGTTAAGCTGTTTCCAGGAGAATTTTGGGAAGGATTGGTGGCTCTGTGCTTTATAAAATGAAGTCATGTTGTGAAGTCTCAGGAAGGAATTGTTCCCTGGGAGGGTGGGCAGGCCCTGGCACAGGGTGCCCAGAGAAGCTGTGGCTGCCCCTGGATCCCTGGCAGTGCCCAAGGCCAGGTTGGACATTAGGGCTTGGAGCAGCCTGGGACAGTGGAAGGTGTCCCTGCCCGTGGCAGGGGTGGCACTGGATGGGCTTTGAGGTCCCTTCCAACCCAAACCATTCCATGATTTATAAATAACAATGAGAGAAGCTCTCTCAGGGTACAGCTCCTGAGCTCTTTCCAGCCCAGAAAACCTCATTTACCTGGTTGAGAGTTCCCAGTGATCCACATTATTGGATCCAAAATGCAGTTTCCTTTTTCTGAAACTTTCACCTGGATTCCTTTTCTGGCTTTTACCTCTCCTCTGAGTGCCTTTGGCAGGTTTTGACTGGAGAAGTCAGAGGTTTCCACACCTGTTCCCCGTGGAGGAGATGAACTGGGCTGTTCATACTCTGGATAAAACCAGAGCAATTTTCCCTTCTCTTAAATTCCAGGAGGTAATCTAGGATAATGGAACTATTAGATTTGGCATCTGTAAGGTGGTTATCATTTCAGAAGGAATTGTTTCTGTTAATGGCAGTTAACTTGCTACAAATAAAGCAAGAGAATTGAAATCTTAAGTACCAGAGTGGCAGCAAACCATGAAACATTATCCTGCTCCATGGAAGGAAGGCTGAGCCAGCTGTCAGGGAAGAAATCTATTGGAAAACCCTCTGATGGATTCCAACTGGAGCTAATTTAATGTGGCAGCAGCACCCAGCTCTTCTGCTTTCTATTAGAAGTATTAAAATGTCTATAAATAATAATATTAAAGTGGGCAGAAGCTTTCATCCGAGGAACTCATGGTTTTCACCAAGATGAGTTTGGCTGCTGTTGGTGGAGCTGAGCTGTGAAATCCCTGGAATTACTGAGCCCTGGGCTGCCCTGGGGATGCCAGGAGCTCCTGTGGCAGATTTGGGCACTGTGTGAGGTGGAGCCTGGTCCTTGCTGTCTGTGAGCCAGGGCTGGGTGAGCTCAGGGCTGTTCTCCACCTCTGGAGGCCAAACCTGCTTAGTCCAGCCTTGGACAGGGCTGGAATGGGCTTTGAGCCAGGATTTGGGGGCTGCTGCTCAAACACAGGACCCTGTTGCCCCATTCCCACCTCTCCAGCTTCCCTCTGGAGTGCAGGCATTCCTCGGTGGTGTGGGATTGCCATGGGCCATCCCTTCCCCCTGCTCAGAGCTCAGAGCTCAGGGTGGGCAGGGGATCCTGGAACTCCCCAAAAAATCAAACTCTGGCATTACCTCGCTGTAAAATTCACTGGCACCTCCCTGCTGGACTCAGTGGATCCCTGGGTTTTTCCTTCACAGTGTGGATTCAAAGAGCAGCAGGCAAACGGGAGATTGCTTTTTGTGTTTCTGTTTTAGCACAGGGAATATCCCAGGGCAGACTCTGCACCCACCATGGCAGAGGCGGCTGAGCCTCCCCGAGCAGCGCGAGGGAACCGCTGGGGATCGTTCAGCGCTGGGCTCTGGGCAAAGTGCACGTTTAGGGACAGGGTCAGCGGTGTTAAACACTCCAAAAATGCCCTGAAATGGGATCTCAGAGTGTGGGAATCTCAGCTGCATCCTCGGCAGCTGCAGCAGCTGGAGAGCTGGTCCAGGGGTTTGTAAGTAATGAGGGTCGTTGGTAAACAGGACGCCTGGAGTGGCTGCCTGGAAACAGAGACTGGACAGGAGTAAGGGAATAAAGGTGATATTTATTTGAAAGGCCTTCAAAGGTACACCCTGGGGAGCCCAGAGGCTGCTGCCAGAATGGACCCCAAGATGGAACACGAGTCATGAGATCTTCACACTTTTATAGGTTTGGTCCATTTGCATATCAGCATAAATTCACCAATTAAAACTTTAGCTAATGATGTAAGTTCTCCAAGCTTACCTCCCCCCCCTTCTCGAGATGTTGGTTTACACATTTTGGGCCTAGGACAGTCTGGGTGTCCTTGGAGGGCAAACCCAGAGAGGCTTTGTTATGTCTGTCTTAGCATGAGAGAGCAGCAGCCAGCAGGCTACAAAACACTTCAGTTTCACACTAAGTAATACAGGATTTGAAAAATATAAAAGCTAAAACCCAAGGCATCAAACACATCTGTAATGTCCTTAAAATTGCACAGTGATGACAAATTAACCCCTGGCACTGTGTGTTTCCTCCCTCTTTGTGCTATTCCATGGGTGCTCCCAGTTTTCTCTGGTATTTCCCTGCCCAGCCCCTGTTCCTGGTGCTCCTGCAGTGTGAGCTGAGAGCCCTGAGCTGCGGGGCACGAGGTGCAGGATGGATGTGACACCTTGATCCCAAACCCAGAGCCCTGCTGATACTGGGGCAGCTGGGAAGTGACCCCACAGATGGTTCTGCAAACAGTTTTTACAGGATTTGCTGCTACAAATCTGCAGTGAGCTTGTTGCTGGCGGTGATGGCTCCGTTGTGATTCCAGCTGGAAACCCTCTCTCCTGGAATACCCTAAAAAAAGTAGATTCCATCCTAAAGTTTGCTCCATGCTGGAAGTCGGAGAAAGGAAAGGGCATTATTGTATTTCCCTCATGTATGGGCAGAGGTTGTGCCCTTGCCCACAGACACCCCAAGGGATTTCCAGCAAAGCCACAACCTGAGAGCTCCTCCATAGTTTAACCCCAGGAAAACCCTTTCTGCAGTCTGTACACACTGAAATGAGCTCGGGTTTTGGACAATTCAGTGCAGTGGTAACAATTTTGGACAATTTGATTGCAGTGGTAAAATAATGTCTGCAAAGGCACAGAGCTCACTCATTTCCACAAAATCTTTGGGATAACCAGTGCTGGGAAGCATCTGAACCCAGCAGCATTGCAGAAATGATCCCACGGCCCAGTAAGGATTGGGAAATGTCCCTAACTGTGCATTCCCGTGGTCTCTCCCGCTGCAGGACCCCGGCCATGATCGGCTGCTCGTTCGTGGTGAACAGGAAATTCTTCGGGGAGATCGGGCTGCTGGACCCCGGCATGGACGTGTACGGAGGGGAGAACATCGAGCTGGGCATCAAGGTTTGTGCCAAGAGAAGTTTCAGCTTGCAGGATTTAAGGAACCCAAAACTTTTAACGAGTTGGCCTGAACAGTTCCTGGAATCCTTCAGGGGAGCTGGGAGGTGATGGGATTCACAGCATTTTAATTTCACTTTAAGGGAGGAAAATGACTTGGTTTTAGAGGTGAGTTTAATTTTTTTCCTTGGATTTTAATCTGTCTGACCCGATGCAAAAAGCTGCTGAAATGAAAGGGCATTTCCAGGCTGAACCTGGCTGTGCTGTCACAGTGTTGCTGGAAGTTACAGGGATCTTAAATACCAGGAAAATCACAGTTGGGTGAGCAGTGTTTGGGATGCTGGGACTCCTGTGAGTGTCTCAGGAAGACACAAAGCCTGCAAATCTTTTCCAGGCACTTAGCATCTGCAAATAAAACACGTTCACAAGCACAGAACCTGCTCTGAACAGTGGAACTCTGCGAGCCAGGATTTCAGAGCTGCCTCAGTGCCTCCACCCCAACACCATCCCTTGATTACTGTGTACAGAATTAGATCTGGCTTAGTGATTCGAGTGTTTACACACACTGAAGTGATTCATCAGCCATGAATTCCGTGCTCAGAGCAACCTGGGATGGCAGAGCCTGCGGAGATTCTCCCAGGCACGGTTTGGAGCGCGACACTCGTGCGTTAACGAGCTGAGAGGGGGAGGCTGGAGACTTCTAACTGGAAAATTGCATTGATTGTGCTGCTGTAAAAATGAAAAATCATTGTTCAGCCCCGAGATTTACCAGAGGATATTTGCTTTGCTGGCAAGGCAGAGGAACCTTCAGAAATCTATTGTTATTGGCTATGGGGAGCAATAATCTCACTTAAACAAGGGAGTGGAAATTAAAGGTTCTAAATGTGCCACTGAGCTCCTCTCCTTGTGAAGTGATTACTGCTCCTCCTGCCGTGGGGCTGGAGGGATCCCTCTCCAAACCCTGCTCCTCCTGTGGCTCTCCTGGTTGTGTGGATTTGGGATTTTTGGTCTCCTTGTGGAGCTGCTCTTCTCACAAGAATTCAGCTCATTTGCCTGGTTTGGGGGGATTTCACTGGAGATTGGCTTCTTAACTGGGAGAATCAGATGGATGTCTCAGAGAAAGGGGTGAGCATTTGTCCTCTTTTTCATGTGCTGAATTTTTTAGAAAGGCCAATAAACATCCTTTTGGAAAAAAATAATCCTTCCCTTCCCCAGGTGACTTTCCCAAGCTTGAGTTTCTAAGCCATACATTTTCACACTCATGCTGTGTGTTCTGGTCAAGGTTTTTAAATGATTGGTGGTGTTGAGAGCCAAAATAATTTAAAAATCTGCCTTGTAAGACTACACAGAGAGTAGAATTTTAAAGATTCTTGAGCTCCAGAAATCAATCTCTGTGCAAGTGTCTTCTTTAGTGACCAAGATCTTGTGGCACAGAGGTAAAGAAGGACTCTTTATTAATAAAACCCTTTCAAGGATCAGTGAATAGAAAATTATGAAGGCTTTTGTGGGTGTTTTGCTGTTTTGCCTGAGAAGTGGCTGTCTGGAGTCCCAAAAGTAATTTGGGGGTTCCTTGGTTGTTTCAGTGATTCCTGGATGAAAATAAATGCAGGAAGCCTTTCTTTGCTTTTAGATGATGGAGCAAATTCTGAGAATCCTGGGACACTTCCTAAAGGTTTTATGGATGTGATTGTCCCTCTCTGCTCTGCACTGGTGCAGCCTCAGCTCAGGTCCTGGGAGCAGTTCTGGCACCACAATATCTGAAAAATCTAAAGCCAGAACTGCCCAAAGAACAAAAATGAAGCAATAAATCCATCGAGGCTACAAGAAAGACATGGAAAATGAGCAGTGTTTCAGGCAAAAGTGGAAGTGAACCCTGTTATGGGAAATTCAGTCAAGGAATGTGAATAACAAATTGAAATAAAGAATTGAGGGGTTTGGGCTGGACTAACCTGGAAGGGCCAAAGCCCTGTCCAAGGGTCCTGTTTTATTAATGTGCTTCAGGGTGGGGGAGTCCCCATCCCTGAGGGGTTGAACAGTGGGGATGTGGCCCTTGGGGCAGGGGGCACTGGTGCCCTTGGCAGTGCTGGGGATGGTTGAACTCAAAGATCTCAGAGAAATTTTCCAACCTGAAGAACTCCATGGTTCTGTAAGTGGTGTAAAATGAGCTGCACTGTGCCTGTTGTGGGGAAACATCTGGGCCTTGTGTTTCTGTCAGCTGCTGAGTTCAGTGAGCAAAAGAAGAAAAGTCCTGCAGGAGCCTCTTAAAAACCCCCTAAAAACCCTTAAAGAAAGAGCCCTGTTGGTCCCATTGCCAGGGTGGCTCTGGGCTCTCTGCACTCTGGGATTCCACAATTCCATTGCTCGAGGCTCCCCTGCCCATCCTGGGGAGGCTGTGGGTGCTGTGGGGTCTGTGGGTGCTGTGGGTGCTGTGGGTGCTGTGGGGTCTATGGGTGCTGTAGGTGCTGT